>CM046374.1:6573701-6643565 GCA_025413025.1 Ficus hispida
GGATAGTTTAGAACAACCTTTGAAAACCTCTTTGCCATCCGGAGAAATTTTGTGGTCCAATTTTTGGATACGAAATACTTCTTGTGATTATCTGTGGCAGAGAATTGCTTGTAGATCTCATCGCGATCAAGCTTCAGGATTTCGATGTGATCCTAGGATGAATTTCTTAGGCAAATACAACGCCAAGATTGACTGCCGAAAGCGTTGCGTGACGCTCAACCCTTACGGAGAGGAAGAGTTTAACTTCTACGGACAGTCTCGGAGCTCAGCAACCAGATTAATCTCGACAATAAAGGCTTCGAAGATGTTAGCTAATGGCTGCCACGGATATTTAGCTAAAATAGTGGATAAAGATTGTGAAGTGGAGTTAATACCAGAAGATGTTCCCATTATAAAGGAGTATGTGGATATCTTTCCGAAGATTTACAGGACTTCCGCCGGAACGCGAAATCTTGTTCGAAATCGAGTTGTTGCTGGAGCTGTACCGATATCAAAAAGTGCCTTACCGAATGCACCTGCCTAGCTTAGGGAACTTCAAGTGCAGTTACAAGAACTGCTTGATAAGGGATTCATCCGACAAAGTCACTCTCGTGGGCAGCACCTGTGTTGTTCGTAAAGAAGAAGGATGGATCATTACGAATGTGCATTGACTACTGTGAGCTGAATAAGATTACGATCAAGAACAAGTATCCCTTCCGAGGATTGACGATCTTTTCGATCAACTCAGGGGAGCGGTAGTGTTTTCGAAAGTCGATCTGCGATCAGGCTATTATCAGCTTCGGATTAGGGAGTCAGATATCTCCAAGACGGCTTTTCGAACTCGTTACGGACACTATGAGTTTTTGGTTATGCCATTTGGATTAACCAATGCCCCAGCTGCATTCATGGACCTTATGAACCGAGTGTTCAAGGAGTATTTGGATAAGTTCGTCATTGTCTTTGTTGATGATATTTTAATTTACTCAAGGTCCAAAGAAGAACATGAGCATCACCTTAGGTTGGTGATGGAAACGCTAAGACGAAATCAGCTGTATGCCACATTCACAAATGTGAATTTTGGCTAGAAAAAGTTCATTTCTTGGGTCATGTAGTGTAAAAGGAAGGAATTTCCGTAGACCCTGCTAAGGTGGAGGTGGTCAATGCATGGCCAGCACCCAAGAATGTTATGGAAATAAGGAGTTTTCTTGGATTAGCTGGTTACTACGACGGTTCATCGAGGGATTTTCCAAGATTGCTACACCCCTCACAGCCCTTACTCGGAAAGGGAAGAAATTTGAATGGACTTAGAAGTGTGAAGAGAACTTTCAAGAGTTCAAGAAAAAGTTAACAAGTGCCCGGTGTTGATAATTCCTGATGTAGATGCAGGAAATTTCGTGATCTACAGTGACGCTTCTAAAAATGGATTAGGAACCGTCTTGATGCAAAATGGGAAGGTAGTGGCCTACGCATCTCGCCAGCTAAAGATTCACGAAAAGAATTATCTCACGCACGATTTGGAGCTCGCGGCGGTAGTTTTCGCGCTCAAGATTTGGAGACACTATTTGTATGGGAACAAATGCGAAATCTACACCGATCATCAGAGTCTCAAGTATATTTTCACTCAGAAGGAGCTCAACATGAGGCAACGTAGATGGCTAGAACTTGTAAAGGATTACGATTGTGAGATCCTTTACCACCCTGGAAAGGCAAACAGGGTAGCAGATGCTTTAAGTAGGAAATCCGTGGGCATGCTGATGTCTATTGGAATGTTTCCTAAGCCACTACAAAGAGAGATTTCTGAGTTCAACCTGGAATTAATAACGGGGAAAATGTCTGTTCTGTCTCTCCAATCCAATCTTCTAGAGACCATTAAGTCGTATCAAGGAAAAGACTCCTCTTTGTTCAAAGCGCAACTCTTTGATGGAAAGAACAAAGAATTGGTCTTTGTAGATGGTGTGTATTTATTTCATTTAAAGGAGGATTTGTGTTTCTAACTTTGAATTTCTTAAGACCAGATTTTGTCAGAAGCACATAGACACCATATTCCGTACATCCTGGAGCTTCCAAGATGTACAAGGACCTCCGAGAGAATTATTGGTGGCCAAATATTAAGAGGGAAGTAGCAGAATTCGTATCAAAATGCCTAACTTGTCAGAAAGTTAAGGCTGAACACCGACATCCTAGTGGAGAACTTCAGAAAATAGAGCTTCCTGAATGGAAATGAGAGCAAATTACTATGGATTTTGTAGTAGGACTACCCAGGACTGCAAGTGGAGATGACACGATTTGGGTTATTGTGGATAGATTAACCAAATCAGCCCACTTTAGTGCAATCAAGGCACCTTTTCAGTGGAGAGATTGGCTGAAATTTACGTATCCAGATCGTCAGATTTCATGGAGTACCAAAATCGATCATCTCGATGATGGACCTTCGATTTTCTCGATTTTGGAATTGTTCACAATATGGGGTCAGATTAAAGTTCAGTACGGCTTTCACCCCAAACGGACGGTCAATCGAACGAACCATCCAGACGCTGGAAGATATGCTAAGGTCATGTGTCCTGGATTCAAAGGGAATTCGGATCAAAGCTGTCATTGATCGAATTTTCATATAACAACAGTTACCATGCTTCGATTGGTATGGCTCCATTTGAAGCATTATATGGAAGAAATGTCGATCTTCTATCCACTGGCAGGAAGTGGACTGAAGCAGCTACAAACACAGATTTCATCAAAAAGACCTCTGAGGATATCAAGAAATCAAGCAGAGGCTCGATATAGCTTTTAGCAGACAGAAAAGTTATGCCGGTAAACGTAGGAGGCCTTTAGAATTCCAAGTTGGTCATGTTGTGTTCATCAAGATTGCTCCATGAAAGGAGTAATGCGATTTGGTAAAAGGGGAAGCTTAGTCCGAGATATACGGGATCATTGAAATCCTTGAAAGGATTGGGAAAGTGACTACAAGCTTGCCCTACCGCCAGAATAGCTTCGATGCATAATGTTTTCCATGTTCGATGCTAAAGAAGTATGTATCAGATCCTTCCCATGTGCTTAGTCAAGAACCAGTGGAGGTTCAAACGGACTTGATCTATGAAGAAAAGCCAGTTCAAATTCTGGATCGGGAAGAGAAAGCCCTAGAACAAAAACCATCCCATGGTAAAGATTGTGGCGAAACCACAAGGTTGAAGAAGCAACCTGGGAATTGGAAGACTAGATGAGAAAGAATGTAATAATAGAATTTTCATGTACAATTTCTTGTATAGAAATTTGAATGTACCGTAAAGGTAGTTATGCAAAAGCCCCGGTTTAGGGTTTTATTGAAATTTGTGAGTTCTTATGCGTTATAAGACTCAAAAATGATTGCTTAGTCAAGCATGATACCTTTGAGTAAAAAGGTATAAAAACATGATGATTTTTATGTTGGTCAAAGTTGACCAAAAGACGTCAAAGTTGACCACGAAAGTCAAAGTTGACCAAGAAAGTCAACGTGGCCAAGAAAGGCAACATCGACTAAGAGAAGTCAAAGATTAACTAAAAAGGTCAACTAGATTCGAAACTTAAGTATGTTAATGCAGTATGAGGTATATACTGCGAAAAGCCGTTTTACGAAGCAGATAGTAAGAATAAGTTTTAAAACCATCATAGAAAAATCAAGCACATTAAGTAGGATAGTAAAGGCCAAAGGGCTTGGAGCAAAAAGGAAAAGTTTCGTACAGTCCATTTTACGCAGATAAATTTGGACTGTAATTCAGAAGATTGTACTGTGTATAAGAAAGCACAGTATTAAAAAATACATGTTTGGCATTAAAGTGGACTGTTTACTAAGGAAAAAGTCAACAAGGCCTTTATGGATGATATCACTTAACTTTAAAATTATAACATCATTCCATAATTAAGGAAATTATGGAAAGAATTATGGAATGCTCTAGAATGTGAGGTGGCCGGCCAACTAAGAGGGTTTAAGGGAAATTTTTAAAAATTGGAGGGTTTTTGGAGCAATGGAAGAAGTTTTCCTCACCATAAATAGTGGCCATTGAACATTTTGTTCACAAAAATTGGAAAACATAGTCAAACTTTGCCCAATTTCTACTCCCAAAATCCGAACCTTGATAGCAGCCAAAAGAGAGAAAAAGTTTAAAAACTTAAGAAATAATCTTAGGAGAGTTCGGGTTTCACTAGGAAGCAAGCTAGGAAGTTGGAAAAAAATTTGGAAACCAACTTGGCCTTTGGTGGCCGGTTGTGAGGCAATAGAGAAGTAGAAGAGAAAGTGAAAGGGAAAGGTGTTGGAAGGTGGCTGATCTTGTGTTGAGTGGCCGGAGAATTGTAGGAACAACCCCTTAGTGGCTGGAAAAATTTTGGTGCTCATTGGAAGAGCAAGGCCGGTTGTTAGATCAAGGAAAAGGGAGAGATAGGTTTGAAGCCAAGCAAACCCATTCTCAAATTAAGTGAGGTAAAAATCTCCTGAACCTTAAATCTTTCAATTCAAGTTTTAAATTGAAGATTTAAGTGTATTTCAAGTTGGCTTGTAAGAGCATAAGCTCCATTTAAATTTCTGAGCCCTAGCCTAGATTTAAGGGTTTATGTGCTTGATTAGTTAAGTGTGGTTTGAATGATGGTTTTGATTGATAGTTTGACTATGTTTATGTTTGTTGATTTCTAAGGTTGCATGTTAGAAAGATTAGTTGGTTATTGTCCCCTAAAAATCTGTCAAACAGATTATGAATGGCATGTTAGGGTATTAGATTGAATTATTAATGCCATGGTTTGAATTAGGATAAAACCATGCAAAACCCTAACTTTAATTGATGCAATTTTGTTGTTTGACTTGCATGATCATGTTGGGGTCATGTAAGTTAATTTGGGACGGTAGAAAAATTTTGCATAATGATCCTAGACTCCCGCTGTGGGCGGTTGAGGTAGTGTTCACGATTAGGACGAAAAATTTATGAAGATAGAAAACTGCCAATTCGGGTTTAAGCTGGCCAGTTATTTGGAAAGCCTGTTTTGAGACCCTTAGAGGCTGATTTTGGGAAAACCTAAAACATGAAAGTTGTAGAGTAGGATTTTTCCTAGAGGAAAGCGTGGACAGTTTTCAAAAATAAGGCTCCAATGGCCTTCGTTTTTAATAAACCCGAGCTTGACTGTGCCCAGACCCTATGCACGGCTAGGTGAGTTCAACAGGAAAAATGAGTGGGTTAGAGACCGATATGGGTCTCGAGTTAAACACAAAAGTTTTAGGGTTTTTCATGCTTTAAACTTTTATGAAGAAAACTTTTTTAAATTCGGCTTTGATTTTTAAATAGAAAATTGGATTTCAAAACTGTGCAGTGAACAGGAAATTCCTGCACAGAGTTTTCTAAAACAGTGCAGGAAAAGGACATTTCTGCACATACACTGACAAATTTATTACAAGAAACTGTTCCAAAGGCAGTTTCCATTTTTAATGGTTTTTATAAGACCCATTCATAAGATTTCAAGTTTTATAAAGATTTTGAGGAAAATTGAGTTTAAAACCCCAAGTTTTCCAAAGTAAAGAAAAAGGTTTTAACCAAGTGAATGGGCAATAACCGGGAATATAGCGAGTTATTGGTTTGAGCTCGAAGCCCAAGGGTTATCAACGTAACCCAATAGAATAATAAGTATGATTAGTGGGGCCTAAAACCTGGGGTTACTTAGAGTAACCTATTGGAGTTGTTTTTAAAAGGCTTAGGCCCAAGGTCAAGAATTAGCAGCCTAAAACTGCTATGAAAGGCTGTTTAGCCAAGGTTACTTTAAGTAACCAATCAAGTTACGCTTTAAGTGTAGTAGACCCTAATCTCTAGAGTTATCCGCGATACTGAGAAAGTATCCGGCAATGTTTAAGAAAGGGGGCATATAACTATGATTAGGGATGAATGTTGGTTTGATTACCAGCATTCTATAAGAACAGAATTCTTACCCTATGTCCTCTGATATAGCAGGAGATAGCCTGCTGCAGTATCCTGATTTGGATCGGCACCTCTCTGGACATAGTGTACGAGGTAAGTACAACTCCGCCTACAGCATAGGCTTACTGTTGAATACTTACCCAAGTATGGTTGGTGTGTATGACGTGATGATGTTATGTTTATGATATGACTATGTTAAGTTCATGATTATGCGATTAAGGTATAATGCTAAGATATGAGCATGATTTATGTATAGTGACATCATGAAGCATGTTCACTAATAAGATCAAGTATAAGATTATGAAAAGTAAGTATGATGGCAAGCAAGCTTGCTTGTGTCATACCGACCCGCGTTAGGTCGGGTTGGACTGTGGTTTGAGTTGGAAATGGACTGGCCGTCCCAACCAAATCATAGTTGCGCGCCCGGTACGTACACTCAAATAAGGGGCCCATAAGTAAGATAAGTTAAGAATGCATAAGATGGCATAATAAGAGCATAATCGGTTCATGCATATACTATGCGATGCTAGGCTAAGCTATTATTTGTATGTTATGATGAAGTATGATATGTATGAGTTAAGTATGATATGTATGATGATTTATGTTGTGTTAATTGTTGCGGTTATGTATGTTGTACTTGCTGAGCGAAAGCTCACGTGTCTTACGTCTATGCTGTAGGTAAACAACCTACGGGCAACTGATGATGCAAGATGGCGAGTGTGGAGGGGTGGACTGTGAAATGTTGGATTAATAGCCGCTACGCGTTTCGTTCTTGTTTTGTATATGATTTAGTATTTCGAAGATTGTTTATATGATTATGCATTCCGCGTATATGCACTGTATATAAAAAAAAAAATTTCTGCTGCTTATGCTAAATAAGTAAGTATGTATGCGTATGTATGTATGTATGTATGGTAACGGCCTGTGTTAGGCGGGTCGTTACAGAGTTGGTATCAGAGCGGTTCCCTGCTATCCAATTTCACAGTATGCTGCCGTCGCCGCCATCATTGTAAGTGATTTTATTTATGAATAATTAATGATTATGTAGTTATGTTATGTTAGACTCGACGTTATGGATCCCGCGCAAGTATATGAGGATCGACGAGCAGTAGCGTCGTTCTATGAGTCGCACCCGATGATTTTTGACGGCACGAGACGGACGGTGTCGTTAGCAACATGGCTATATGACATGGAGCAGATTTTCCGTCTTAGTCATATCGAGGAGCGACTACAGGTCTCCTTAGCCAGTTGATGTCTAGCAGTGGATGTTCGACTATGGTGGATGACTATTGAGGAGAGATCTATGACGAGTCGTACTTGGGCGCATTTCCGTGCGTTGTTAGTTACACGTTACGGACCGAGACTGGATGAGGGGGCAGGTGTACCCCATCGTGACCCGGCGATGTATCGAGACACGTATCATGCTCGATACCTTAGTTTTGCAGTAGTCTGGCATGCCGTCCACAGGAGCCATGAGCCATTATTGTCGGCGGTTCCAGGAGGAGATGTTGCCATATGTCCCGCAGGACTTGGTTAACTCGATGGAATTTGCACTCCAGACACTTCGGGACGGACTGCTTCAGTAGATCCGGCAGTATGTCCCATGCCGATACCTGGCACGACCGTGGAGCACATGATAGCTGATATTTTAGAGGCTGAGGCTGTGGTGCACGCCATGCAGGCCGCTGGGGTTGCGGGTGATCAGCAGGCTCCAGTCGATGATGCTGAGGACGGAGAGCCGATTTTTGAGGCTGGTCCGGCTGTTCCTGAGGATCAGGTTCCAGCAGATCCAGTACAGGAGATGCAGCCCCAGGACGCCGAGGCGGATGTGGTTGCCGACGATTTTGATCCGGATGACCTCATAGTCCTTCCGGAGGTTCAGCCAGAGGACCCCCGATCATCGACATTTCTAGCGATGATGAGGAGGACATGGAGCCAGAGCCTGAGTTTGAGCATGCTGGCTAGCTACTGGATGAGGACGATATGGACGATTTTGATGACGACCCGGAGGAGATTTTGCTTCCCGACGGAGCTGAGGAGTCAGACTCCGATGCGTCCTCCGTAGTTTCGATTGAGCCCATAGATTAGGCCATGTATATGTATTTTGCTTTTATTTCATGACTGAGATGTACTAGCTTATATTTTTATGACTCTAGGCTTGTACTGTTGTATGATGAGAAAGTGTTAGACACTTCCATCAGAAATTTTGACCATGTATGTATAGCGATCGTATCAAAATGTATTTACGAGATTGTAAATAAAATGTACTTTTTGTAAGAACACAAAAAGCCAGTTCAAGTATGAAGTGATATGATACGATTATGAAATCACGTTACGAGTTGTTATGTGCTATAGTATGATGATATTGATATGATATGACGTGTTATTTTACGATTAAAAAAAACAAACAAACAACGTATGAAAGAAAGGATATTCTAGTATGACAATATCTTTTCTTATGGTTTGATAGGAGCTAGAAAATGGTTCGTACTCGTCGAGCAGTGCCTGTGAATCCACCAGAGCCGGATCTCGCAACCGTCGTAGCAAATTTGCAACGACAGCTGCTGGAACAGCAGCAAGAAACTAATAGATTGCGGGAGCAGTTAGCTCATTTGAACCAGAGACCTCAAGCTGAGGAGGTTCCTCTTCAACAGAATAGGGTACCCCGGTACCAGAAGTTCAACCGGAGGTGCAACAAGAAGATTTAAGGAATTACGGGATTCCTTTAGCACCTGCTGGAGTTCCAGTAAATATGCCGCCAGTGCGGGAAGACTTACTGTATGAAAGATTCAGGTGAATGAAGGCGCCTGAATTCGAAGGATAGATGGACCCGATCGCCGCAGATAATTGGCTGATCGACATCCAGGTCATTTTGGATTTCATGAGGTTATCAGAACAGGAAAAGGTCCTCTGTGCTTCCTTTGCACTTAGGAAGGACGCCAGACATTGGTGGAGGACTGTACAGATGCGTCGCGACACCATGAGCTGGCAGGATTTCGTGACGGAATTCCGCACTATGTTCTACAACAGGGAAATCCTGGCAGCTCAGCAGGATGAATTCGCCAGCTTGAAACAAGGGTCAATGACAGTGATGGAGGCTGTCAAAAAATTTGAATAGTTGGCCCGATTATGCCCGGAATTGGTTCCAAATGAGACGGAAAAGGTTAGAAGGATGATGAAGATGTTCCGAACTGATATTGCCAAACAAGTTAGTGCTGGCAGTAGCCCACCTACCCTGGTATCCGACTGTGTGAGTCGGGCGATAAGAGCCGAATATTGGATAAACCAAGATAAGGAAGCAAGGGCTCATATTTTCAAGACAAAAAGGGAGGAAAAAGCCGTGGTTAAGCAGATTCAGCCTCGTCAGAGCTTTGAAATGCCCCAGAAAGGACAAGTTAGTGGCCCTGGCCAAGGTTCCAAACATTTTGGGAGGAACAAGAGAAAGGGAAGTTTCTCTGGTAAGGGGCAACAAAAGAATTACCCTCAGAAGAAGAACAATAGAGGAAATGAGGGTAATAGCACTGACTACCCCGCGTGTTCTAAGTGTGGAAGGAAACACCCGGGAGTTTGTAGAATGGGGTCGAATGCCTGTTTCCTGTGTGGCAAGGAGGGGCATTACGCCAAGAACTGCCATCTGAATAATCAAGGCCAGAACCCTCCGTACCCAAGCCGGAACGCAAACAGTCAGTTGCATGCAGTCCAGGCTAGGCTGGAAGGACCCTCAATCACACAAGGTAGATTAGAGGCTCCTGAACCTCAAGCCCGGATCTATGCTTACACCCGAGGTGATGCTGAGGCTGGGACTTCACATGTGGTGACAGGTCAGATTTCTATCGCCACCTACGATGCTATCGCCTTGTTTGATTCTGGTGCTACTCACTCATTTGTATCCTTGGAGTTCGCCCAGAAATTAGGAAGAGGTGTGGATAGTCTAGACCAACCCTTCAAAACTTCTTTGTCATCCGGAGAGATTTTGTGGTCCAATTTCTGGATACGAAATACTTCCGTGACTATTTGTGGCATAGAATTGTTTGTAGATCTCATCGCGATCAAGCTTCAGGATTTCGATGTGATCTTAGGGATGGACTTCTTAGGTAAATACAACGCCAGGATCGACTGTCGAAAACGCTGTGTAACGTTCAACCCGTACGGAGAAGAGGAGTTTAATTTCTACGAGCAATCTCGGAATTCTGCAACCAAACTGGTTTTAGCATTGAAGGCTTGGAAAATGTTAGCTAATGGCTGCCAAGGATATTTAGCTATCATGGTGGATAAAGATTGTGAGGTGGAGTTGACACCGGAGGATGTTCCCATCATAAAGGAATATGTGGATATCTTTCCGAAGGATTTACCAGGACTTCCACCAGAACACGAAATTTCGTTCGAAATCGAATTGCTACCTGGAGCTGCACCGATATCGAAAGCGCCTTACCGTATGGCACCTGTCGAGCTTAGGGAACTGTAAGTGCAGTTACAAGAACTGCTTGATAAAGGGTTCATCCGACAAAGTTACTCTCCATGGGGAGCACCAGTATTATTCATAAAGAAGAAGGATGAATCACTGCGTATGTGTATCGACTATCGTGAGCTGAATAAGATTACGATAAAGAACAAGTATCCCCTTCCGAGGATTGACGATCTTTTTGATCAACTCAGGGGAGCGGTAGTGTTTTCGAAAGTCGATTTATGGTCAGGCTATCATCAGCTCAGGATCAAGGAGTCAGACGTCTCCAAGACAGCTTTTCGAACACGTTACGGGCATTATGAGTTTTTGGTTATGCCATTTGGATTAACCAATGCCCCGGCTGCGTTCATGGACCTTATGAACCGAGTATTCAAAGAGTATTTGGATAAGTTCGTCATTGTTTTTATCAACGATATTTTGATATACTCAAGGTTCAAAGAGGAACACGAACATCACCTTAGGTTGGTGATGGAGACGCTAAGACGAAACCAGCTGTACGCCAAATTCACAAAATGTGAATTTTGGCTGGAAAAAGTCCACTTTTTGGGTCATGTAGTATCAAAGGAAGGAATTTCAGTGGACCCTGCTATGGTAGAGGCGGTTAGTGCATGGCCAGCACCTAAGAATGTTACGGAAATAAGAAGTTTCCATAGACTAGCTGGCTACTACCGACGGTTCGTTGAGGGATTTTCCAAGATCTCTACACCCCTCACCGCTCTTACCCGTAAAGGAAAGAAATTCGAATGGACTCAGAAATGTGAGGAGAACTTTCAAGAGCTCAAGAGGAGGTTGACAAGTGCACCTGTGTTGATAATTCCTGATGTAGATGCAGGAAATTTCGTGATCTATAGTGACGCTTCTAAGAATGGATTAGGAGCCGTCTTGATGCAAAATGGGAAGGTAGTTGCCTACGCATCTCAACAGATGAAGATTCACGAAAGGAATTATCCCACGCACGATTTGGAGCTCGCGGCAGTAGTTTTCGCACTTAAGATATGGAGACACTATCTGTATGGGAATAAGTGTGAAATCTACACCGATCATCAGAGCCTCAAGTACATTTTTACTCAAAAAGAGCTCAACATGAGACAACGTAGATGGCTGGAACTTGTAAAGGATTATGATTATGAGATCCTTTACCACCCTGGAAAGGTTAATAGGGTAGCAGATGCCTTAAGCAGGAAATCCGTAGGCATGCTGATGTCTATTGGAATATTTCCTAAGCCACTACAAAAGGAGATTTCTGAGTTCAACTTGGAACTGATAATGGGAAAATTGTCGGTTCTGTCCCTCCAGTCCAATCTTTTAGAGACCATTAAGTCGCATCAAGGAAAGGATTCCTCTTTGCTGAAAGCACAACTCTTTGGTGGAAAGAACAAGGAGTTTAAGGTCTCTGAAAATGGTGCTATTTATTTCAAAGGAAGGATTTGTGTTCCTAACTTTGAATTTCTTAAGGACCAGATCTTGTCTGAGGCACACAAGACGCCGTATTCAGTACATCCAAGAGCTTTCAAGATGTACAAGGACCTCCGAGAGAGTTTTTGGTGGCCCAACATGAAGAATGAGGTAGCAGAGTACGTGTCAAAATGCCTAACTTATCAGAAAGTTAAGGCTGAACATCGACATCCAGGTGGAGAACTACAGAAGATAGAGCTTCCTGAATGGAAATGGGAGCAAATTACTATGGATTTCGTAGTAGGGCTACCTAGAACTTCAAGTGGGAATGACTCGATTTGGGTTATTGTGGATAGATTAACCAAATCAACCCACTTTATTGCGATTAATGTCACTTCTCAGTGGAGAAATTAGTTGAAATCTACGTATTCCAGATCGTCAGATTTCATGGAGTACCAAAATCGATCATCTCAGACCGTGATGGACGCTTCACTTCTCGATTTTGGACTAGTGTTCACAATGCTATGGGGTCGAAATTGAAGTTCAGTACGGCATTTCACCCCCAAACTGACGGTCAATCGGAACGAACCATCCAGACATTGGAAGATATGCTAAGGTCATGTGTGCTATATTTCAAAGGAAACTGGGATCAGAAGCTGCCATTGATCGAATTTTCATATAACAACAGTTATCATGCTTCGATTGGTATGGCTCCATTTGAAGCATTATATGGAAGAAAATGTCGATCACCTATCCACTGGCAGGAAGTGGGGCAGAAGCAGCTACAAACCACTGATTTTATCAAAAAGACCTTGGAGGATATTCAGATGATCAAGCAAAGGCTCGACATAGCTTTTAGCAGACAGAAAAGTTATGCCGATAAACGTAGGAGGCCTTTGGAATTCCAAGTGGGAGAAGCGGTGTTCATAAAGATTACTCCTATGAAAGGAGTAATGCGATTTGGTAAAAAGGGGAAGCTTGGCGAAACCACAAGGTTGAAGAAGCAACCTGGGAGTTGGAGGATGAGATGAGAAAAAAACTACCCCATTTTATTCTAATTTTCGAGGACGAAAATTTTAAGGGGGGTAGATTGTAATAAATAGAATTTTTCCATGTTACAATTTCTTGTATAGAAATTTGAATTGTACCGTGAAGGTAGTTATGCAAAAGCCTGGTTTAGGGTTTTTATTGAAATTTGTGAGTTCTTATGCGTTATAAGACTAAAAAATGATTGCTTAGTCAAGCATGATACCTTTTGAGTAAAAAGGTATAAAAACGTGATGATTTTTATGTTGGTCAAAGTTTGACCAAAAGACGTCAAAGTTGACCACGAAAGTCAAAGTTGACCAAGAAAGTCAACGTTGGCCAAGAAAGGCAACATCGACTAAGAGAAGTCAAAGATTAACTAAAAAGGTGAACTAGATGTCGAAACTTAAGTATGTTATGCAGTATGAGGTATATACTGCGAAAAGCCGTTTTTACGAAGCAGATAGTAAGAATAAGTTTTAAAACCATCATAGAAAAATCAAGCACATTAAGTAGGATAGTAAAGGCCAAAGGGCTTGGAGCAAAAAGGAAAAGTTTCGTACAGTCCATTTTTACGCAGATAAATTTTGGACTGTAATTCAGAAGATTGTACTGTGTATAAGAAAGCACAGTATTAAAAAATACATGTTTGGCATTAAAGTGGACTGTTTACTAAGGAAAAAGTCAAACAAGGCCTTTATGGATGATATCACTTAACTTTAAAATTATAACATCATTTCCATAATTAAGGAAATTATGGAAAGAATTATGGAATGCTCTAGAATGTGAGGTGGCCGGCCAACTAAGAGGGTTTAAGGGAAATTTTTAAAAATTTGGAGGGTTTTTGGAGCAATGGAAGAAGTTTTCCTCACCTATAAATAGTGGCCATTTGAACATTTTTGTTCACAAAAATTGGAAAACATAGTCAAACTTTGCCCAATTTTCTACTCCCAAAATCCGAACTTGACAGCAGCCAAAAGAGAGAAAAAGTTTAAAAAACTAAGAAATAATCTTAGGAGAGTTCGGGTTTCACTAGGAAGCAAGCTAGGAAGTTGGAAAAAAATTTGGAAACCAACTTGGCCTTTGGTGGCCGGTTGTGAGGCATAGAGAAAGTAGAAGAGAAAGTGAAAGGGAAAAGTGTTGGAAGGTGGCTGATCTTGTGTTGAGTGGCCGGAGAATTGTAGGAACAACCCCTTAGTGGCTGGAAAAATTTTGGTGCTCATTGGGAAGAGCAAGGCCGGTTGTTAGATCAAGGAAAAAGGGAGAGATAGGTTTGAAGCCAAGCAAACCCATTCTCAAATTAAGTGAGGTAAAAATTCTCCTGAACCTTAAATCTTTCAATTCAAGTTTTAAATTGAAGATTTAAGTGTATTTCAAGTTGGCTTGTAAGAGCATAAGCTCCATTTAAATTTCTGAGCCCTAGCTAGATTTAAGGGTTTATGTGCTTGATTAGTTAAGTGTGGTTTTGAATGATGGTTTTGATTGATAGTTTGACTATGTTTATGTTTGTTGATTTCTAAGGTTGCATGTTAGAAAGATTAGTTGGTTATATGTCCCTAAAAATCTGTCAAACAGATTATGAATGGCATGTTAGGGTATTAGATTGAATTATTAATGCCATGGTTTGAATTAGGATAAAACCATGCAAAACCCTAACTTTAATTGATGCAATTTTGTTGTTTGACTTGAATGATCATGTTGGGGTTCATGTAAGTTAATTTGGGACGGTAGAAAAACGTTGCATAATGATCCTAGACTCCTGCTGTGGGCGTTGAGGTAGTGTGCACGATTTAGGACAAAAAATTTATGAAATAGAAAACTGCCAATTCGGGTTTAAGCTGGCCAGTTATTAGAAAGCCAGTTTTAAGGCCCTTAGAGGCTGATTTTGGAAAACCTAAAACATGAAAGTTGTAGAGTAGGATTTTTCCTAGAGGAAAACGCTGTCAGTTTTCAAAAATAAGGCTCCAATGGCCTTCATTTTTAATAAAATCGAGCCTGACTGTGCCCAGACCGTATGCACGGCTAGGTGAGTTCAACAGGAAAAATGAGTGGGCTAGAGACCGATATGGGTCTCGAGTTAAACACAAAAGTTTTAGGGTTTTTCATGCTTTAAAACTTTTATGAAGAAAACTTTTTCAAATTCGACTTTGATTTTTAAATAGAAAATTGGATTTCAAAACTGTGCAGTGAACAGGAAATTCCTGCACAAAGTTTTCTAAAACAGTGCAGGAAAAGGACATTTCTGCACATACACTGACAAATTTATTACAAGAAACTGTTCCAAAGGCTGTTTCAATTTTTAATGGTTTTTATAAAGACCCATTCATAAGATTTCAAGTTTTATAAAGATTTTAAGGAAAAGTGAGTTTAAAACCCCAAGTTTTCCAAAGTAAAGAAAAAGGGTTTTAAACCAAGTTGAATGGGCAATAACCGGGAATATACCGAGTTATTGGTTTGGGCCCGAAGCCCAAGGGTTATCCAACGTAACCCAACAGAATAGTAAGTATGACTAGTGGGGCCTAAAAACCTAGGGTTATCTAGAGTAACCTATTGGGGTTGTGTTTTAAAAGGCTTAGGCCTAAGGTCAAGAATTAGCAGCTTAAAACTGCTATGAAAGGCTATTTAGCTAAGGTTACTTTAAGTAACCAATCAAGTTACGCTTTAAGTGTGATAGACCCTAATCTCTAGGGTTATCCACAATACTGAGAAAGTATCCGGCAATGTTTAAGAAAGGGGGCATATAACTATGATTAGGGATGAATGTTGGTTTGATTACCAGCATTCTATAAGAACAGAATTATTATCATATGTCCTCTGATATAGCAGGAGATAGCCTGCTGCAGTATCCTGATTTGGATCGGCACCTCTCTGGACATAGTGTACGAGGTAAGTACAACTCCGCCTATAGCATAGGCTTTTGTTGTATACTTGCCCAAGTATGGTTGGTGTGTATGACGTGATGATGTTATGTTTATGATATGACTATGTTAAGTTCATGATTATGCGATTAAGGTATAATGCTAAGATATGAGCCTGATTTATGTATAGTGACATCATGAAGCATTTTCACTAATAAGATCAAGTATGAGATTATGAAAAGTAAGTATGATGGCAAGCAAGCTTGCCTGTGTCGTACCGACCCGCATTAGGTCGGGTTGGATTGTGGTTTGAGTTGGAAATGGACTGGCCGCCCCCAACCAAATCATAGTTGCGCGCCCGGTACGTACACTCAAGATAAGGGGCCCATAAGTAAGATAAGTTAAGAATGCATAAGATGGCATAATAAGAGCATAATCGGTTCATGCATATATTATGCGATGCTAGGCTAAGCTATGATTTGTATGATATGCTATGGTATTTAAAGATATGTTATGAAAGGTTATGATGAATTATGGTTGAGTTGTTTTGTTGCGGATATGTATGTTGTACTTGCTGAGCAAAAACTCACGTCTTACGTCTATGCTATAGGTAAGCAACCTACGGGCAGCTGATGATACAAGATGGTGAGCGTGGCAGGGCGAACTGTGAAATGTGGGATCGATAGCCGCTACGCGTTTTGTTTTTGGTTATGTATATTAATTCGTATTTAAACATCGTTTATATTATTATGCGTTTCGTTAACCGCACCGTATAAAAAAAAATTTTTGCTGTTTATGTCACTTAAGTAAGTATGTATGTATGTATGTATGGTAACGGCCTGTGCTAGGCGGGTCGTTACAATAATGAAGTATGTTAAGCAGTATAGATAATGTACTGCGGAAAACCATTTTTACGGATAAAATGGTTTAAGCTAGATTTAAAACCACCATAGAAAAATCAAGCACATTAAATAGGTTATTAAGGGCCAAAGGACTTGAAGCAAAAAGAAAAATTTTCGTATAGTCCATTTTTAGACAGATAAATTTTGGACTGTAATTCAGTTGTAATAACTAGAATTTTCTATGTTACAATTTCTTGTATAGAAATTTGAATTGTACCGTGAAGGTAGTTATGCAAAAGCCCGGTTTAGGGTTTTTATTCAGAATTAAGAGTTCTTATGCTTTTATAAAACTCAAAAATGATTGCTTAGTTAAGCATACGACCTTTTGAGGAAAAAGGTATAAAAACGCTATGATTTTTACGAAAGTCAAAGTTTGACCAGAAAGTCAAAGTTTGACCAAAAACCGTCAAAGTTGACCAAGAGAGTCCATGTTGATAGGATAGGCGACATTGACCCAAAGAAAGTCAAAGATTGACTAGAAAGATCAATTCTTTGACGATATCGAAAAATGGTAAACAGTATAGGAAGTATACTGCGGAAAACCAATTTTTTTCAGATAAAATGGTTTAAGTTAGATTCAAAACCACCATAGAAAAATCAAGCACATTAAGTAGGAGATTAAAGGCCAAAAGGCTCGAAACGAAAAGAGAATTTTCGTATAGTCCATTATTAGACAAATAAATTTTGGACTGCATTTTAATAATCGGTACTGTGAATCAAAGACCACAGTATCAACTATATCTGTTTAGTATTGAAACATACTGTCTAAGCAAGAATTAGGCCAAATAAGGCCTTAATGATGATGTCATTTAACTTTTGATTTATGACATCATTATATGGATTTAATACAAATTTGGAAAGAAATATGGTTGGTTCTAGAACCACTTGGCCGGCCACCTCACCCCCCTAATGTGCAATTTGGTGAACTTTGAAGGACTATTTTGCAATTTTAAAAAGTTCAAAAATCTCTATAAATAGGGGTGCATCCTATTCACAAAAATTAGAAAATCTATTCAAACTTTGGTCATTTTTCTACCCAAAAATCTGAACTTGAGGGAGCTGCCAAAGAGAAAGAAAAAGCTTGGAAAATCAAGGAATTGGTCTTAGGAGTGTTAGGCATTCACTAGGAAGCAGGCCAAGAAGTTGGAGAAAATTTTGGTAACTATTTGGCCATTGCTGGCCGGTTGTGTGGCAGCTGCAAGGGGGAAGAAAAATTGAAGGGGAAAACAAGTAGGGAGGTGGCTGATTGTTGTGTGAAGTGGCCGGAGTCTTGGTTGGAGCAGTCCCTAGGTGGCTGGAAAATTTCAGGCTCATTGGGAGGAGCTAAGGCCGGCTGCACCAAGGAGAAAGGAATAGAGAAATTTTGAGCCAAGCAAACCCACATTGGATTAAGTAAGGTAAAAATTTCTCTTGGCCCTTAAATCTCTCAATTTAAGTTCTAAATTAGAGATTTAAATGTATTACAAGCTGATTTGTAATGAGCATAAGCTCAATCTAATTTATGCCTTAGGTCAGATTTTTAGTGTGTGCTTGATTAGATTAGTTAAGGGTGGTTTGATTTAGTATTTTAAGCTATGTTTGATTGATGTTAATTATGAGTTTTTATGTGCTGATTATTATGATTGCATGCTAGGATATTTAGTAGGTTATATGTTTCCCCAAATCTGCCGAACAGAATGTTAATGGCATGCTAGGGTGCTAGATTGAATGGTGTATGGTTTGGTTGATAGAAACTAGAACAAGCCAACCTTAACCCTAATAATGCAGTTTATTGTTTAACTTGCATGGACGGGTTTGAGTTTCATGTGAGTTAAAACGAGACGTTAGAAAAGTGTTGCATGGTGATTTTAGGCTCCTGCTGAGTTCGGTTGAGGTAGTGTGCACGAATTAGGACGAGAAACCAAGAAAGGAACGAAAACTGCCAATTCGGGTTCAGACTGACCAGTTTTCTGGAAAGTCAGTTTTGAGGCCCTTAGAGGCTGATTTGGAAAAACGTAAAACACAAAAGTTGTAGATAAGGGTTTTTCCTAGGGGATAACGTGGACAGTTTTCAAAAATAAGGCTCCAATGGCCTTCGTTTTTGTGAAAACCCGAGCCTGACCGTGCCCAGACCCTATACACGGCCAGGTGAGTTTAACAGGTTAAAGGAGTGCGCTAGAGACCGATTTGGGTCTCGAGTTCAAAACGAAAGTTTTAGGATTTTTAATGCTTTAAAACTTTCGTGAAGAAAACTTTTTTAAATTCGGCTTTGATTTTTAAATAGAAAATTAGATTTCAAAACTGTGCAGTGAACAAGAAATTCCTGCATAGGGACTTCTAAAACAGTGCAGGAAAAGGACATTTCTGCACATCCACTGACTAATTCTCAGTGAGAAACTGTTCCAAAGGCTGTTTCTGTTTTTAATGATTTTTACAAAGACCCGCTCATCAGATTCTAAGTTTTTAATAAAATGATATTAAAACCGTAAGTTTTTCCGAAGTAAAGAAAGAATTTTAATCGAGTTGAGTGAACCATAACCGGGAAAGATTCCGAGTTACTGGTTTGGGCCCTAAGCCCAAGGGTTATCCAACGTAACCCAATACAATAGTGAAAATGACTAAGTTGGGCCTAAAAACCAGGGTTACTCAAGAGTAACCCGATGGAATGAATTTTCAAACAAGCTTAGGCCCAAGGTTAGGTTTAATAACCTAACACAGTTATGAAAGGCTGTTTAGCCAAGGTTACCTTATGTGACCAATCAAAGTACACTTTAAGTGTAGTAAACCCTAATCCCTAGGGCTATCCGTGATGCTGAGAAAGTATCCGGCTTTGTTTAAGAAGGGGGAACATATAACTATAACTAGGTATGAATGTTGATTTGATTATCAACATTCTGTAAGAACATAATTCTTACTCTATGTCTTCTGATATAGCAGGAGATAGCCTGCTGAGGCATCCTGAAGTGGATCAACAAGTCTCAGGACATAGTACTCAAGGTAAGTACAACTCCGCCTGCAGCATAGGCTTTTGTTGTATACTTGCCAAGTATGTTTGCTGCAAGTGATGCTGTGTTTAATATATGACTATGTTAAGTTCATTAGCATGAGAAAAAGATATAATGTCAAGATATGAGCATGAGATATGAATAGTGACATCACGAAGCATGTTCACTAATAAGAACAAGTATGAGTTCATGAAAAGTAAGTATGATGGCAAGCAAGCTTGCCCGTGTCGTACCGACCCGCGTTAGGTCGGGTTGGACTGTGGTTTGAGTTGGAATTGGTTTGGCCGCCCCAACCAAATCATAGTTGCGTGCCCGGTACGTACACTCAAGATAAGGGGCCCATAAGTAAGATAAGTTAAGAATGAATACGATGGCATAATAAGAGCATAATTGGTTCATGCATATATTATGCGATGTTATGAAATGATACGTATGTTATGATAAGTTCAATATGTTATGCATAAGTTAAGTATGATATGTGTGCTATGAGAAGTTATGTATGATGAGTTATGTTTATTGTTGCGGATATGTATATGTTGTACTTGCTGAGCGAAAGCTCACGTGACTTACATCTATGCTGTAGGTAAGCAACCTACAGGCAACTGATGGTGCAAGGTGGCAAGCGGGTCAGGGCGAGCTGTGAAATGTGGGGAATTATAACCGCTTCGCGTTTTGATCTTTTTATGTAAATTAATTCGTATGCAAATATCCTTATATATGTTTATACGTTTCAAGTATCCGCATTATATAAAAAAAAAAAATTTTCCGCTGCTTACGTTACGCCGAATAAATAAGTACGCATGTATGTATGTATGTATGTATGGTAATAGCCTGTGCTAGGCGGGTCGTTACAGAGTTGGTATCAGAGCGGTTCCCTGCTACCCAATTTCACAGTATGCCTGCCGTCGCCGCCATCATTGTAAGTATTTTTATTTTATGAATAAATAATTATTACGTGATTATGTTATGATAGATACGACATTATGGATCCCGCTGGAGCAGATGGGGATCGACGTGCTGTTACGTCTTTCCATGAGGCGCACCCGATGATTTTTGACGGGACGAGACGGACGGTGTCGTTAGCTGCCTGACTATACGACATGGAGTTGATCTTCCGACTATGCCATATAGAGGAGCGACTACAGGTTTCGTTAGCCAGTCGGTGTCTTGCTGTAGACGCTCGATTATGGTGGATGACGATAGGAGAGAGATCGATGCCGAGTCGCACTTGGGCATATTTCCGTGCATTGTTAGTCGCACGTTTCGGACCGCTACCGGACAAGGGTGCCGGTGTACCTCATCGCGATCCTGCGATGTATCGGGATATGTATCATGCCCGATACCTTAGTTTTTCAGCAGTGTGGCACGCCTACCCGCAGGAGCCCATGAGCCATTATTGCAGGCGGTTTCAGGAGGAGCTGTTGCCTTACGTCCCCCGGGACTTGGCTAACCGGGGATGATTTCACTACAGACTTTCCAGGACGAATTGCCTCCGCAGATCCGCCAATACGTTCCCATGCCGTTGCCTGAGACGACGGTGGGGAACATGATAGAGGATATTATGGGGGCCGAGGCCGTGGTACAGGCTATGCAGGCCGCTGAGATCGCAGGGGGTCATCAGGCACCGGTCGATGACGCTGGGATGGGAGAGCCATTTGTCGGGCCGGGTCCAGTCTTTCCCGAGGATCCGATTCCAGCCGAGCCAGTACAGGCGGTGCCACCTCAGGACGCCGAGGCTGACGAGGTCGGGGGTGATTTCGACCCCGATGATGTTATAGTTGTTCCGGAGGATCAGCCGGAAGACCCCCCGATCATCGATATTTATAGTGATGATGAGGAGGACGTGGAGCCGGAGCCAGAGCATGAGGACTGGTTCGCGGACGATGAGGAGGATATGGAGCCCGGGCCAGAGTTTGAGCCTGAAGACTGGCAGGAGGAGGATTTTGATGAGGACCCTGAGGAGTTTCCATTCCATGATGGAGATGACGATGCAGACTCCGACGCGCCCTCAGTAGTTACGGACGAGCATATAGATTAGGCTAACTCTGTATATATTTTTATTTTACGACTGATATGTACTAGCTTATATTTTTGGATGATAGGCTTGTACTGATGTATGATGGGAAAGTGTTAGACACTTCCATTCGAAATTTTGGCCCTATATGTACAGAAATCGTATCAAAATGTATTTACAAGATTGTGAATATAATGTACTTTTTGTAAGAATACAAAAAGAAAGTTCAATTATGAAATATTATGATATGATGATGAAAGGCATGTTACGAGTTGTTATGTGCCATGATACGATGAATAAGTTATGATATGAAGAATTATGTTATGTATTACGATAAATGTATGAAGAAGGGATATTTCTGGTATGATAATATCTTTTCTTATGTTTTAATAGGATCGAGAAAATGGTTCGTACACGCCGAGCAGTGCCTGAAAATCCGCCCGAACTGGATCTCGCAACTATTGTTGCAAACTTGCAACGGCAGCGGCTGGAACAGCAGCAAGAGACAAATAGACTGCGAGAGCAGTTAATTCAAATGAACCAGAGACCTCGGGCTGATGAGGTTCCTCTTCAGCAGAACAGGGTGCCTCCGGTACCAGGAGTCCCACCGGAAGTACAACAAGAAGATCTACGGAACGTTGAGATTCCGGTAGCACCTGCAGGAGTTCCAGTAAACTTACTGTCAGTACGGGAAGATTTACTGTATGAGAGATTCAGGAGGATGAAGGCACCTGAATTTGAGGGATTAATGGATCCGATAGCTGCGGATAATTGGTTGATTGATGTCCAAGTCATCCTGGACTTCATGAGGCTATCGGAGCAGGAAAAGGTTCTCTGTGCTTCCTTCGCCCTCAAGAAAGACGCCAGACACTGGTGGATGACTGTAACGACCCGCCTAGCACAGGCCGTTACCATACATACATACATGCATACTTATTTATTTGGCGTAAGCAGCGGAAATTTTTTTTTTTTTTTTTTATACAGTGCGGATACTTGCAATATATAACGATGTTTGCATACAAAATAATTTACATAATAAGATCAAAACGCGAAGCGGTTATCATCCCCACATTTCACAGCTTGCCCTGCCTCGCTCGCCACCTTGCACCATCAGTTGCTTGTAGGTTGCTTACCTACAGCATAGACGTAAGTCACGTGATCTTTCGCTCAGCAAATACAACATATATATCCGCAACAATTAAACATAACTTACCATACATAACTCCTCATAGCATACATAACATACTTAACTCATACATAACATCTTGAACTTATCCTAACATACATATCATATCATAACATCGCATAATATATGCATGAACCAATTATGCTCTTATTATGCCATCGTATTCATTCTTAACTTATCATAAGTGTACGTACCGGGTGCACTCTATGGACTTACTCTTGCCATAGCTCAACCCGACCTGACGCGGGTCGGTACGACACAGGCAAGCTTGCTTGCCATCATACTTACTTTACATGAACTCATAATTATTCTTATTAGTGAACATGCTTCATGATGTCACTATACATAAATCATGCTTTAATTTCATAATCATGAACTGAACATACTTATCATAAACATAACATCATATCATAAACACTATTCATACTTGGGTAAGTATCAACAAGAGCCTATGCTGTAGGCGGAGTTGTACTTACCTTGAGTGCTATGTCCCGAGACTTGTTGATCCACTGCAGGATACCTCAGCAGGCTATTTCCTGCTATATCAGAGGACATAGAGTAAGAATTTAGTTCTTACAGAATGTTGGTAATCAAACCAACATTCATACCTAGTCATAGTTATATGTTTCCCCCCTTTTCTTAAACAAACCCGGATACTTCCTCTGTATCACGGATACCCCTAAGGTTTAGGGTTTACTACACTTAACGTGTACTTTGATTGGTTACACCAAGTAACCTTGGCTAAACAGCCATCTTTAGTAGTGTTGGACTACTGTTTTTAAATCTTGGGCCTACGCTTTCTAAAATATAACTCAATACTAAACAGATATAGTTGATACTGTGGTCTTTGATTCACAGTACCGGCTATTAAAATGCAGTCCAAAATTTATCTGTCTAATAATGGACTATACGAAAAATTCTCTTTTCGCTTCGAGCCTTTTGGCCTTTAATCTCCTACTTAGTGTGCTTGATTTTTCTATGGTGGTTTTGAATCTAACTTAAACCATTTTATCTGAAAAATTTGGTTTTCCGCAGTATACTTCCTATACCGCTAACCATTTTTCGATATCGTCAAAGAATTGATCTTTCTAGCCAATCTTTGACTTTCTTAGGTCAATGTTGCCTATTCTGACAACGTGGACTCTCTTGGTTTACTTTGACGGTTTCTGGTCAAACTTTGACTTTCTGGTCAAACTTTGACTCTCGGGTCAAACTTTGACTTTTGTAAAAATCATAGCGTTTTCATACCTTTTTCCTCAAAAGATCGTATGCTCAACTAAGCAATCATTTTTGAGTCTTATAAAAGCATAAGAACTCACAATTCTGAATAAAAACCCTAAACCGGGCTTTTGCATAATTACCTTCACGGTACAGTTTAAATTTCTATACAAGAAATTGTAACGTTGTGAAATTCTAGTTATTACAAGTCGCCACCTCACAGGGACTAAAATGTAAATATTTTGTCCTTAAGGGCTAAAGTATAATTTTTGGAAATTATGAAAAGTAAGTTTTAAGCATGAATTAAGGTTGAAAAAAAATATAAAATTGGCCAACAAATTACTTTGTATGGCCGGCCACTCTAATGGTTTAGGGGGAGGCAATTAAGCTTGCTTTTGATGAATTTAATGCAAGATAAGAAAAAAAAGGTGTGGTGGTCCACCTTTGGACACATCACCACCTTAGCTCACATACATGTTCTAGAACAAGATTAATGGTCGGTCACTAGGAGGAAATCCAAATCCAAGAGCCATTAATTTGGGTTCATGCACTAGTGTGGTGGGTCCACCTTTGGACACCTCATCACCTTAGCTCACACACACACATGTTCTAAGAACAAGAAATAGCCGGCCACTAAGGAAGCAAAAGAAGCAATTAATTGGTTCATGCACCTTGTCAGCCGGTCTTTAATGCTTGGAAAGCAAGGAAAAAAAAATTGCTTAGGTAAGCATGCTTAGGCAAGCCTAATGACATGAGCAAGAGGACACCTCACCAAATTGATTTTCCCTGTTCTCTAAGGGATTGACCGGCCACCTAAGAGGAGTAAAAGGGCATTTAGAAAATCTTTTTCAGCTATAAATAGAGGAAGGGGGGGGGGGGCGGATTTTGGAGTGAAAAATTGGAAAAACAAGCCAAACTATGGCAAAATTTTTCCTCACCCAATTTCCCTCAAAACGAAACCCAAAGGAAGAAAAGAAAGAAAAAAAGTGGAACTAGGAACTAGCCTAGGTGATGGTCGGATTTTTGGTGAGAAACCAACAAGGGGTTGCTGAAATTTTGAAACCCATTTGGAGGGCAAAAGCCGGCTGTGATGGCAGCCAAAGGGGAAGGAGAAAAAGTTGGAACCCAAGCTTGAAAACAACTTCCAAACCCTAGGTAAACCCTAAAACCCTAAGCTTTTTAATTGAGCTTTAATTTGGAAATTTATGTGTATTTCCATGTTGGTTTGTATGAGCATAAGCTCACTTTAAATTTCTGCCCTAGTTATGATTTTAGGGTTTATGATTTGATGGTTTCAATTCTTGCATGCTAAGTGTTTGATGAATGTCTAGGGTTTTGTATGTTGATGCATGATGAAAATTTTGATTTGCATGGATGCATGTTTACGTTAGAAGCGCTGCATGTTTGCTGTGTAAGCTCCCGAATTGATCGGTCGAGTTAGAATCCGCGAAATAGGACGTAAACCGGACTTAACAACCGAAACTGCCATTTCGGTAGAAACTGGCCAGTTTCGGGAAAAGTGAAATTTGAGGCCTTTAGAGGCCGAACTAGGTAAAACTCAAACATGAAAGTTGTTCAGAATGATTTTTCCTTGTGGGAAACGCAGACATTTTTCCAAATTGAGGCTCCAATGGCCTCCGTTTTTACAAAAACCCGTGGCTAGTTTGCCCAGACCCAGTTTACAGGGTCAGCCAGTTTCAAATTAAAACTGGTACGAATCCAAGCAGAACTGGACTTTTCGTAAAACACCAAAGTTTTATAATTTTTCGAGATCTACAACTTTCGTGAAGACAACTTTTTTAAATTCAAATCAGATTTTTAAACTGACACGGATTGGTGAATAGTGTGCAGGAAACAAGAAATTCCTGTACAGGATTTTCTAAAAACAGTACAGAAAAACTGTATTTTTCCTCAAAACCACTGTTTTGACTAAGGAAACTGTTCCAAAGGCAGTTTTCAACAGTTGATAATTTTTACAAACCCTACTTCAGGGGATACGATTTTTCTAATATTAAATCAATGATTTTAAAACCTAAAAGGTTGAATTTTTTCCAAAGAAAGATAAGAATGGATTTAAAACCAAAGGTTATCTTTCTTTCGGAAATAAAACATGGATGGACGGTAATCGGGAAGGATACCCGAGTTACTGCACAGGGTCCAAAGCCAAGGCAGACTTAGGATAATTGGACTAAGCTTGATTACCTCAAGGGTTACTCAAGGTAACCCAACAAGGTATTAAAATTGAGCTTGATCTTAAAACCCAAAAAGGATTAAAATTAAAAATGACAAGGCATAGGCCAAGGTTAGGATGATACCTAACCCTATTCATATATGATTGGGATTAATACCCAAGGTTACCTTAAGTAACCAAGTAAGTCATCATAAGTTATAAGGGAGACTTACAGCTAGAATTTCGTAGGCATGTTAGTATGGTCACCAACATTCCACAATACTAATTAGACCCTTACCTATGTCCTTCATCAAGCAGGAGGAAGCCTGCGGCTACCCGGAAGAGGAGCAGCTTTACGTAGGACATAGTAAAAGAGGTAAGTACAAACCTCACCTGCAGTATGGAAAATATAAAAGATATTTTCCAAGTATACATGCTATGCTATGTTATGCTATGCTATAATGCTATGCTATGTTATAATGCTATGCTATGTGATGCTATGCTATGTTATGATATGAGATGCCATGTAATGATGTGATGCTATGACATGTTACATATTATGCCATGTTTTCTAAAATGTCATGGTTTTAAAAATGTCATGTTTTCAAGAATGCCATGATATGGCAAATGTTAAGTTTGGATTTGACGTTGTGACATCATGAAGCATGTTCACTAATGTTAAATCACATGGTAAGATGATCAAGTAAGGTGTCGTACCAACCTCCCGTGATCGTGGAGAATACATGTTAAAAACCAGTTGTGGCATTAACCTCTCGTTGATGCGTGAGGGTCACGTTATGATTCCCAGAACTGTTAGGGCCTTGCAAACCCTAGCTTTGTCTGGAGGCTGCGCGCTTTTGGTACGGACACTAGGGGCCCACATGTAATCAAGATAATGAGTAAAAGTGTCTAAAAGATTTATAATTGGACATAATCGGATCATGCATAAACTACATGATGATTGATATGTTACTTGATGTTTGAAAAGATTTTTGTGAGATCATGTTTGTACTTGCTGGGCGAAAGCTCATTTGTATATTTCATACTGTAGGTAAGACGCCTGCAGCATTACTTGATGGGCCATGGAGACGATGCAGCGAGTGAAGGGCGGTGTGGGATACCACTACGCAATATTTTCCGCAAATGTTTTTAAGTATGATGTTGTATATGGATGTGATGTAATGTTTCCAAGGTCCGATTTAAAAGGTCATGGTAACCTTATAATCGGCATAACAAGTAAAAGGGGTAGACATGATGAAGTTTACCCGTCAGTACAAGTTAATTCAAGTTGAGTTTCGAGTTATGATTTTTAAATAAAGTTTAAAGTTTTAAAAGAAGAAAAAAAAATTTATACTGAAATTTTTTTCGATAAAACAAAGATTTAAGTTAAGCAAGTTTGGTAACGGCCCACGTTTACGTATTCGGCCCTACGTGACGTAGTCGGCCCTACGTTGATTTTCGGGGCGTTACAAAGTTGGTATCAGAGCGGTATCCTGCCAGCCTACTTCACTTCGCTTCACATCGTTTCTGCAAGTGCCCAAGTAAGTTAATTTATTTTTTTTCCTTCGATTAGAAATGTGAGGAATTAAGAACTAGAATTAGAAGATGGTTCATCGTGCATAGAACGAACCAAATTTTTGCAAGAGTCTAATCTTGCAACTATAGTGATTAAGTTATAACGATAATTGCTGGAATAGCAACAAGAAAAGAATAGACTTCGAGATCATATAGCCTATCGCTTCATCTCGGGTATAGTGATATTAAGGAATTTTTCCTTCTAAGGAATGGATCAATACCATGGAAGTTAAGTTTCCTGATTGTGAAACTTTTGCCCCATAAGAGTATTATTAAATACGGGGAAAATTTTGATGATGCCTTAGTTTGGGGGTAGCAACTAGGCATTAAGCCAATATGAGTTGGATGCTACCAACAACAATTTATTAGGCTATGATAATAATGATGATGGCTGTGAGTTTGATGCTTAAGTTAATGAGGTTGAGATCGATAATAACAACCTTGGAGTCGATATATAATGGTTTGACTAATGTCGACTATATACGACCTATTAAGTAATGAAAATCATGATGGGAAGTTTTACATATTCCTTAGAACTATGCTTATGTGCTATAAAGGAAATGTCTGAAGCAATGAGAAAAGCTTCTGCTGGCTAACAAGTAGCTAGTTGATATGAGGATATCTTTCACTGCATCACTCGAACAGTAATATGTTTTCAATAATACTATTTATTATTGTTTTCCATGATTAACTTGGAAAAGATTCCAAGAAGTTATTTTATGTATGGTGCTTGATCTAATGCATAATAGAACCAACTCACGTTATGTTGTGATATGTTATAGGCTGAACCCTTGAGGAATAGAGTTCCAAGAGAGGGGCCATCATGTCAAGAAAAGGGCCGATCCTTGAGGAAGAAAAATATTTCCAAGATAGGGGCCATCATGATAAGAAAAAGGGTTCTAATAGCAAAAGATTAACATTGTACCAGAGGGTTCTCAGCTTTAGTTAATTGAAAGAAAAATATTTTCAATATGATATATTCGCTGAGCCCTCAAATAAAGTTAAAGAAAAGTATCTTAATTATAAGATACAATATGTTTTCTTTTCAAGTATGGAAAAGTTATATCTACTTTTCAAACATGGCAAGTTATGTGATATACTTGCACAGTTTTTCATGTAAATAGTTTTTGTGATGCAGTGCGAAAAAAAAATGATGATGATGAGATTATGCAGTATGAAAGAAAAGTATGAGGGTATGAAATGATAAGCATGAGAAAATGAGGAATGAGGTATGAGGATATAGAAAGAAGATTATGGTTCTCTATAAGAAACATGATCCCATTATGATATTAAAATGGGAACATGAACAAGTTATTAAATTCATAGTAATTTGTTATGAATTGATAGTGGATTGAAGAAAAGCCACTTAGGATTATTCGAATTTTCGAGGACGAAAATCTTTTAAGGAGGGTAGAATGTAATACCCGAAACTTTTATGGCTTATGATTCCTGTAGAAACAAGGAAAACCTAAGTTTGAATCATGATCGGAATAGAATATCAGTATAAGTTTGAGTTCTCAATTAATTAGCTACGAGACTCAAAAATAGTTTGCTTAGGCAAATATAGGCCTTTTTGGAAAAAAGGGGCAAAATAGTAATTTTGACTTTTATTCTGGTCAAAGTTGACTAAGGTGAAACCGCAGTGTAAATTATCGGTATAGAAACTATACTGCAGAAAACTGTCGTTTCGGACGATTAAGCGAAAATAAGGCTTGAGACATCGCTAGAGGAAAATTAAGCATGATTTTTGAGACATAAAGGACTAAATGGTTTCGAGCTCTAAGAAAAAAAATCCATTTGGCTCAGTTAAGTGCAGTTGAATTCTGGACCGTAGTCCCGTATGGCAGTACTGTTTTAAGTGAAAAACAGTACTAGTATTATTTCAATTAATGAGAAATTGGATTGTATCTCTATATTTAGGGATTTTTGGGAATTAAGTGGACCATTATGTATGAATTAGAAGCCAAGTGGCTCCACTTTAGTCGCCACCTCACAGGGACTAAAATGCAAATATTTTGTCCTTAAGGGCTAAAGTGTAATTTTTGGAAATTATGAAAAGTAAGTTTTAAGCATGAATTAAGGGTGAAAAAAAAATATAAAATTGGCCAACAAATTACTTTGTATGGCCGGCCACTCTAATGGTTTAGGGGGAGGCAATTAAGCTTGCTTTTGATGAATTTAATGCAAGATAAGAAAAAAAAGGTGTGGTGGGTCCACCTTTGGACACATCACCACCTTAGCTCACATACATGTTCTAGAACAAGATTAATGGCCGGTCACTAGGAGGAAATCCAAATCCAAGAGCCATTAATTTGGGTTCATGCACTAGTGTGGTGGGTCCACCTTTGGACACCTCATCACCTTAGCTCACACACACACATGTTCTAAGAACAAGAAATAGCCGGCCACTAAGGAAGCAAAAAGAAGCAATTAATTGGGTTCATGCACCTTGTCAGCCGGTCTTCAATGCTTGGAAAGCAAGGAAAAAAAAATTGCTTAGGTAAGCATGCTTAGGCAAGCCTAATGACATGAGCAAGAAGACACCTCACCAAATTGATTTTTCCCTTGTTCTCTAAGGGATTGACCGGCCACCTAAGAGGAGTAAAAGGGCATTTAGAAAATCTTTTTCAGCTATAAATAGAGGAAGGGGGGGGGGGGGGGCGGATTTTTGGAGTGAAAAATTGGAAAAACAAGCCAAACTATGGCAAAATTTTTCCTCACCCAATTTCCCTCAAAACCGAAACCCAAAGGAAGAAAAGAAAGAAAAAAAGTGGAACTAGGAACTAGCCTAGGTGATGGTCGGATTTTTGGTGAGAAACCAACAAGGGGTTGCTGAAATTTTGAAACCCATTTGGAGGGCAAAAGCCGGCTGTGATGGCAGCCAAAGGGGAAGGAGAAAAAGTTGGAACCCAAGCTTGAAAACCAACTTCCAAACCCTAGGTAAACCCTAAAACCCTAAGCTTTTTAATTGAGCTTTAATTTGGAAATTTATGTGTATTTCCATGTTGGTTTGTATGAGCATAAGCTCACTTTAAATTTTCTGCCCTAGTTATGATTTTAGGGTTTATGATTTGATGGTTTCAATTCTTGCATGCTAAGTGTTTGATGAATGTCTAGGGTTTTGTATGTTGATGCATGATGAAAATTTTGATTTGCATGGATGCATGTTTTACGTTAGAAGCGCTGCATGTTTGCTGTGTAAGCTCCCGAAGTGATCGGTCGAGTTAGAATCCGCGAAATAGGACGTAAACCGGACTTAACAACCGAAAACTGCCATTTCGGGTAGAAACTGGCCAGTTTCGGGAAAAGTGAAATTTGAGGCCTTTAGAGGCCGAACTAGGTAAAACTCAAAACATGAAAGTTGTTCAGAATGATTTTCCTTGTGGGCAACGCAGACAGTTTTCCAAATTGAGGCTCCAATGGCCTCCGTTTTTACAAAAACCCGTGGCTAGTTTGCCCAGACCCAGTTTACAGGGTCAGCCAGTTTCAAATTAAAACTGGTACGAATCCAAGCAGAACTGGACTTTTCGTAAAACACCAAAGTTTTATAATTTTTCGAGATTTACAACTTTTGTGCAGACAACGTTTTTAAATTCAAATCAGATTTTTAAACTGACACGGATTGGTGAATAGTGTGCAGGAAACAAGAAATTCCTGTACAGGATTTTCTAAAAACAGTACAGAAAAACTGTATTTTTCCTCAAAACCACTGTTTTGACTAAGGAAACTGTTCCAAAGGCAGTTTTCAACAGTTGATAATTTTTACAAACCCTACTTCAGGGGATACGATTTTTCTAATATTAAATCAATGATTTTAAAACCTAAAAGGTTGAATTTTTTCCAAAGAAAGATAAGAATGGATTTTAAAACCAAAGGTTATCTTTCTTTCGGAAACAAAACAAGGATGGACGGTAATCGGGAAGGATACCCGAGTTACTGCACAGGGTCCAAAGCCAAGGCAGACTTAGGATAATTGGACTAAGCTTGATTACCTCAAGGGTTACTCAAGGTAACCCAACAAGGTATTAAAATTGAGCTTGATCTTAAAACCCAAAAAGGATTAAAATTAAAAATGACAAGGCATAGGCCAAGGTTAGGATGATACCTAACCCTATTCATATATGATTGGGATTAATACCCAAGGTTACCTTAAGTAACCAAGTAAGTCATCATAAGTTATAAGGGAGACTTACAGCTAGAATTTCGTAGGCATGTTGGTATGGTCACCAACATTCCACAATACTAATTAGACCCTTACCTATGTCCTTCATCAAGCAGGAGGAAGCCTGCGGCTACCCGGAAGAGGAGCAGCTTTACGTAGGACATAGTAAAAGAGGTAAGTACAAACCTCACCTGCAGTATGGAAAATAATAAAAGATATTTTCCAAGTATACATGCTATGCTATGTTATGCTATGCTATAATGCTATGCTATGTTATAATGCTATGCTATGTGATGCTATGCTATGTTATGATATGAGATGCCATGTAATGATGTGATGCTATGACATGTTACCTATTATGCCCGGTTTTCTAAAATGTCATGGTTTTAAAAATGTCATGTTTTCAAGAATGCCATGATATGGCAAATGTTAAGTTTGGATTTGACGTTGTGACATCATGAAGCATGTTCACTAATGTTAAATCACATGGTAAGATGATCAAGTAAGGTGTCGTACCAACCTCCCGTGATCGTGGAGAATACATGTTAAAAACCAGTTGTGGCATTAACCTCTCGTTGATGCGTGAGGGTCACGTTATGATTCCCAGAACTGTTAGGGCCTTGCAAACCCTAGCTTTGTCTGGAGGCTGCGCGCTTTTGGTACGGACACTAGGGGCCCACATGTAATCAAGATAATGAGTAAAAGTGTCTAAAAGATTTATAATTGGACATAATCGGATCATGCATAAACTACATGATGATTGATATGTTACTTGATGTTTGAAAAGATTTTTGTGAGATCATGTTTGTACTTGCTGGGCGAAAGCTCATTTGTATATTTCATACTGTAGGTAAGACGCCTGCAGCATTACTTGATGGGCCATGGAGACGATGCAGCGAGTGAAGGGCGGTGTGGGATACCACTACGCAATATTTTCCGCAAATGTTTTTAAGTATGATGTTGTATATGGATGTGATGTAATGTTTCCAAGGTCCGATTTAAAAGGTCATGGTAACCTTATAATCGGCATAACAAGTAAAAGGGGTAGACATGATGAAGTTTACCCGTCAGTACAAGTTAATTCAAGTTGAGTTTCGAGTTATGATTTTTAAATAAAAAAAAAAAAAAAAAAAAAAAAAAAAAAAAAGTTAGAATTTAAAGTAAGTCCCTACGTTGATTTTCGGGCGTTACAGCTCTGATGATCGGTGTAGATTTCGTATTTGTTTCCGTACAAATAATGTCTCCAAATCTTGAGCGCGAAAACTACCGCCGCGAGCTCCAAATCATGAGTGGGATAATTCCTTTCGTGAATCTTTAATTGACGAGATGCGTAAGCTACTACCTTCCCGTTCTGCATCAGAACAGCTCCTAATCCACTTTTCGAAGCGTCACTGTATATCACGAATTTCCTGCATCTACATCAGGAATTATCAGTACAGGTGCACTTGTCAGCTTTCTCTTGAGCTCCTGGAAATTCTCCTCACATTTCTGGGTCCATTCAAAATTCTGTCCCTTTCTGGTAAGAGTGGTGAGTGGTGCAGCAATCTTGGAAAATCCCTTAACGAACCGTCGGTATTATCCAGCTAATCCAAGAAAGCTTCTTATTTCCATAACATTTTTAGGCACTGGCCATGTACTGACCGCTTCTACCTTAGCAGGATCTACAGTTCTCTTAACCACTGACCAAAATAACTCAACTAAATACATGAATATCACTGATTCCGTCTCAACTTTCCATCACCAACCTAAGGTGATGCTCATGTTCCTCCTTGGACCTTGAATAAATTAAAATATCATCAATAAAGACGATAACGAACTTATCCAAATATTCCTTGAACACTCGGGTCATTAGGTCCATAAATACAGCTGGGGCATTGGTTAATCCAAAGGGCATAACCAAAAATTCATAATGCCCGTAACGTGTTCGAAAAGCTGTCTTGGAGATATCCGATTCCTTAATCCTAAGCTGATGATAGCCTGAACGTAAGTCGACCTTCGAAAATACTACCGCTCCTCTGAGTTGATCAAAGAGATCGTCAATCCTTGGAAGGGGATACTTATTCTTGATCGTAATCTTGTTTAGCTCACGGTAGTCAATACACATGCGCAAAGATCCATCTTTCTTCTTGACGAATAGCACAGGTGCTCCCCATGGGGAAAAGCTTTGTCGTATAAATCCCTTGTCCAGCAGTTCCTGTAACTGCACTTGGAGTTCCCTAAGTTCAGCAGGTGCCATACGGTAGGGTGCTTTCGATATCGGTGCGGCTCCAGGTAGTAATTCGATTACGAACGAGATTTCGCGTTCCGGCGGGAGTCCTGGTAATTCTTCCGGAAAGACATCCACATATTCCTTAATAATGGGAACGTCCTTCGGTGTCAACTTTACTTCTCGATCCTTGTCCACTATGTTAGTTAAATATCCTTGACAACCATTAGCTAACATTTTCCACGCCTTCATTGCTGAAATCAGTCGGGTTGCTGGGTGTTGAGTATGTCCGTAGAAGGTGAACTCTTCTTTGCCGTAGGGGTTGAACGTGACACAATGTCTTCGACAGTCGATCTTGGCGTCGTATTTTCCTAAGAAATCCATCCCTAAGATCACATCGAAATCTTGATGTAACGACCCGCCTAGCACAGGCCGTTACCGTACATACATACATAACATACATACATACTTAGCATAAACAGCGGAAATTTTTTTTTTTTTTTATACTGGGCGTACTAACGACAAACGATATATACGAACAAAAGGCGTTATATAAAAACGGTGCGTTCAAAACGAAAAGCGATATACGAAAGCGATATGCTAAGATCGGATATTAAATAATGTACATAAGAAACAAAACGCGTAGCGGTAAAAATATCCCACATCACTTCACAGTTCACCCTGCCCCGCTCGCCATCTTGTATCAAAAATTGCCGACAGGTTGCTTACCTACAGCATAGACGTAAGACACGTGAGCTTTCGCTCAGCAAGTACAACATAATTATCCGCAATAATTAATAATACAAAACAGAATTCAATCAAGCATAACATAATCATTTCAACTTAACGTAACACATTCATCTAACATAACACATTCGTCTAACATAACATATTCATCTAACATAACATACTTATCTAACATAACATATTCAATCTTAATCATGCATGAGCCAATTATGCTTGCTTATTTCATTCATAACTTATCTTACCATACATGCTTATCTTGCTTATGGGCCCCATAAGTGTACGTACCGGGCGCGCAACTATGGAGTGGTTGGGGCGGCCAGTCCATTTCCAACTCAAACCATAATCCAACCCGACCTATGAGCGGGTCGGCACGACACAGGCAACTTGCTTGCCATACTTTCTTATCTTTTCTTACTCTTATTTAGAATTAGTGAACATGCCTCGTGATGTCACAATTTCATAAGATATAAATCATATCGTAACTTCATGCATCATAGACATATCATAGCATAATCAATTCATAAAACATTCACATAACATCTAATAAACATAACCTAATATCAATTATACATCACAACATCTACTACAGCATTCATTAATCATACTTGAGTTGTAACGACCCGCCCTTACGTAGGCCGTTACAGTTACTTATCTTACATATTAACTTAACATACTATAACGACCCATTCTTATGTAGGCCGTTACCATATTTATCATACATACTAGAATAACATACTTACTTACTTATGCGGAAATAACGTACATATATTTTTCTTTTATTATTATTATTTTTTTTAACTATTTGAGTAAAAACTTTACCACTTACTTATTTACAACATACACAATACTTATTTAGTATTTACTTTTCAAAACTATAGTGACATAAAATGACTTGTACTAAACAAAGCATACACATATATATTTCAAAACGCGTAGCAGTCTCCATTCCCACGTTTCACAAACAGCCCTGCCAAGCTTCCCCGTCTTGTATCAAGAATTGCCAGTAGGAAGCTTACCTACAGCATAAAAGTAAGTTGTGAGCTTTGGCTCAGCAAGTACAACCTTGAACCCGCAAAACAACTTAATAAAGCAATGCATGAACCAATTATGCTTTCATTTTTGCTTTCATAGTTTTGGGCCCCTTATAAGTGTACGTACCGTGGCGCGCAGTCATGGAGTGGTTGGGGCGGCCAGCCCAGTCCAACTCAAACCATGAACCAAACCTGACCTAGAGCAGGTCGGTACGACACACCATACTTAAAAACCTTTTCTTAAAACATTTCTTTCTTAAAAACATAATCTTCTTCTTACCATATGATTTATTATTTGTGAACATGCCTCATGATGTCACAATAATAAACATACATCATACATAACACATAAATGCATGATATTTTAAAAATATGCAAACTCATAAAACCATTTGCCTATGCTGTAGGCGGAGTTGTACTTACAGGTAACGCTAGGTCCTGGGGTTTGTCGTTCCGACAAGTTACCTCAAAAGGTTACCTCCTGTTTCCAAAAAGGGAAGTAAGATAAGAGTCATCCTATCTTACTTTATTAAATGTTGGTACCCGAACCAGCATTTATCCGTGACCATAGATATATGTCCCCCTCATAAGCTTAATAATAATCCTTATTGGTTACTAAGTGTAACCTTAGGGCATAAGCCCTAATGGTAATCAAACAGCATCCTGTTTGATTACTTAATAAACTTTGGGCTTAAGACCCAATGATCTTGTTATGGGTGCACTATTAGGTTACTATGAGTAACCTTAAATGTAGGCCCATCTTGGGTGAAAATTTACAAAGCCTGTTGGGCTTATAAGGTCCAACAATTAAGGTGGTATCCTTTAAGGTTACCTTATATAAACTTGGACCTAAGGCCCAACATACAAACTTTGGTTCTTAATTAACTAGGCCCAATTAAATTTAGGTAACCTATATGGTTATAATAGGTTACCAATTGGCTTACCTTGTTTAATTTGCTTAATTAATTTATTTCTTGCTAAATTGAGTTTAATTAATCATTTAAAACTGCTTTTAAATAAAACTGTGTTGGTTTTGCAGAAATTTGGTAAAAACAGTTAATTTGGCAGTGCATGTGCAGGAATTTCCTGTGCATGCATTGTTTCAAATTTCTGAATCAGAGCTTGCTCTACTGATTCAGTTTTACTTTAAAATCTGTTTTAGATACTGAAAAACTCTACAACTTTTATGTTTTGACAAAAACCCAGTTCTGAACTTAACTTATACTTTTTCCTTGTTAAAGCTGCCTGGCCGTGCATATTGGTCTGGGCAGTCTGGGCACGGGTTTTGGTAAAAACGAAGGCCTTTGGAGCCTTATTTTCAAAAACTGTCCACATTGCCCCCTATGATTTTCAATTTCCTACAACTTTTCTGTTTTGAGTTTTCTCAAATTCTGTAACGACCCGCCTAGCACAGGCCGTTACCATACATACATACATAATCGCAATCATACTTACTTAGCGTAATCAGCGGAAATTTTTCTTTTTTTTTTATATATACATATAGCGCGTACGAAAAGATATTACCATATTATCAATATCCTTTCTTTAATGCAAATGATATCATAATGTACCACAATACTTTGTGTCATAGTAATCATACTCGATTATTACCATATCATCGAAACATACTTCATACATAACATATCATTCATGTGTATCATATTTCCTAACATATCATAACATGATTTTCATCATTATATCGTAACATAGCATTTCATTCATGAACTGCCTTTTCATATTTGTACTAAAATACATCATATTTACAACCTCGTAAATACATATCTTATACATACTGTACATACATGGTCAAAAATTAGGATGGAAGTGTCTACCACTTTACCATCATGCACATGTACAAGCCTATTATCCAAAAAGAATAAGCTAGTACCCCTCAGTCTAGCATCAAAAAGTATATATACAAGCAACCTAATCTATGTGCTCTATAGTAACTACGGATGCATCAGAATCTGAATCTCCCTCTCCGTCGGCAAACGGAATCTCCTCTGGGTCGTCATCAAAATCCTCCTCATCCTCTAACCAACCTACGTCCTCTGGCTCCGGCTCGGGCTCTATCTCATCCTCATCATCGCTAGAGATGTCGATGATCAGGTGATCCTCTAGTGGGTCCTCCGGAGCAATGATGGGATCATCGGGATCATCATCATCGGCCGCTAAGTCCGCCTCGGCCTCCTGAGGTGGCACCTCCTGAATCGGGACCGCTGGAATCGGGTCCTCCGGGAAAACTGGGCCCACCTCGTAAACTGGCTCTCCAATCCCCGCATCATCTACAGGCGCCTGATGGCCCTCTGCCATCTCTGGGGCGTGCATCCCATGAATGATAGCCTCGGCCCCCACAATCTCGTCTATCATGTGCCCGACCGATATGCCAGGCGCAGGCATAGGGACGTACTGACGGATCTGAATCGGCAATCCGTTCCTAAGGATCACTAATGCCTGAAGCTCGGGACTGTGTATCTCCTGGGGAATGTAAGGCATCATCGACTCCAGAAAACGTCGGCAATAATGACTCATGGTCTCCTGAGGGTATGCATGCCAGTCAGCAACATAACCCAGGTAACGGGTATAGTGCATATCCTGATAGATCTCAGGATCCCGTAGTAAGTCGCCCGCTCCCTCTCCCAGCAGCGGTCCGTACCTGGTGCCCACAACCGCACGAAAATGAGCCCATGTGCGACTAGGTAGCTGATGCTCGCCTATAGTAATCCACCAAATCCGGGCATCCACAGCGAAGCACCGGCTAGCTAAAGAGACCTGTAACCGGGCCTCTATGTGGCAGATGTAGAAGATCATCTCCATGTCGTACAACCACACTGCCACCGGTACCGTACGTCTCGTGCCGTCGAACATAAGTGGACATGACTGAAAGAATGACCTCGTCGCCTCTCGGTCCGCGCCGACTAGGTCCGGGTCCATATCGTCGAGTCTACCATAACATAGGCACATAATAATTATTTACTATAAAGAATAAAAAAAAACTAACTTACAATGATGGTGGCGATGGCAGGCAGACTGTGAAGTGGGATAGCAGGAAAACCGCTCTGATACCAACTCTGTAACGACCCGCCTAGCACAGGCCGTTACCATACATACATACATAATCGCAATCATACTTACTTAGCGTAATCAGCGGAAATTTTTTTTTTTTATATACATATAGCGCGTACGAAAAGAAAGGCGATATACGATCAGAAAGTAATATATAAGATGATGTTCGCAGTCGAATATTAAATACTATACATAAACGAAACAAAACGCGTGGCGGCAAATTATCCCACTCACTTCACAGTTCACCCTGCCCCGCTCGCCATCTTGCATCAAAAATTGCTGACAGGTTGCTTACCTACAGCATAGACGTAAGACACGTGAGCTTTCGCTCAGCAAGTACAACATAATTATCCGCAACAAGAAAACATACATAACCTACTTACTAACATAACATGCTTAACCAATCATATCATATTCTATTCTAATCATGCATGAGCTAATTATGCTTCATTCATAGCTTACTTGTTCATTCATAGCTTATCATACTTAACTTGCTTATTTTGCTTATCTTGCTTATCTTGATTATGGGCCCCTTACATAAGTGTACGTACCGGGCGCGCAACTATGGAGTGGTTGGGGCGGCCAGTCCATTTCCAACTCAAACCATAGTCCAACCCGACCTAACGCGGGTCGGTACGACACAGGCAACTTGCTTGCCATCATACTTGTCTTTCATAATTCATGTTTGATCTTACTCTTATTTAGAATTAGTGAACATGCTTCGTGATGTCACATATTCATAACATAAAATCATATCATGCTTCATAACATAAGGCATCGTAAACATATCATATCTCATGTCATATTGAAATCATAACACATATCATCATTGCATCACATCACATAAACATTTCCTAATATCATGCATATCTAACATACAATCACATCCCATTTATATCATTCATACTTGGGCAAGTATACAACAAAAGCCTATGCTGTAGGCGGAGTTGTACTTACCTTGTCTTCCTATGTCCGAAGCTGAGCTGTTCCAGATCAGGGCGCAATAGCAGATTATCCCCTGCTATTACAAAGGACATAGGGTAAGGATTCTAAAAATCCTATTCTTAAACGGTTGGTAAACAGCCAACATTTACTTTATTTCCTAGTTATATGTCCCCACAATATTACCTTGAAATTATCGTAAACGGTTACTATTTGTAACCTCGTAAGTAACCCTCGAGATAAGGGTTGAAATCGAAAGACTTGGTCCTTTATTGGGTTACGTTGGATAACCCTTGGGCTTTGGGCCCAAACCAATAACTTGGTTAAAATCCCTTATTGCTTTGTTTTTAGAAAAGTTAGATTTTTTTTCTGTTTTATTTTAGAAAATCCTGTGCAAGAATTTCCTGTTTTCTACACAGTTTTTGAAATCCAATTTTTATTTTAAAATCCAGATCGAATCTGAAACAATTTTCTTCATGAAAGTTTTTGATCTTGAAAAACCCTAAAACTTTCATTTTTTGGTCAAAACCCAGTTCGGAACTTAACTCGTTTGTTTACCCTGTTAAACTGTCCTGGCCGTGCATGGAAACTGGGCATGGTCAGGCTCGGTTTTCCATAAAAACGAAGGCCGTTGGAGCCTTATTTTGAAAAACTGTCCGTGTTATCCACTAGGAAAAACCCTTATCTACAACTTTCGTGTTTTAGGTTTTACCAAATTCGGCCTCTAAGGGTCTCAAATTCGGGTTTCCAGAAAACTGCTTAACCTAAACCCGAATCTGGCAGTTTCTTGTTTTCGAATTGGTTTCACGTCCTAATCGCGCACACTACCTCAACCGACCACAGCGGGAGCTTAACATCAACACACATCGCTTTTTCTAACGTAAAATTTCTTTAAACACATTTTAAAATTCAGCCATGCAACCCATTATTCTTTTCTAGCATTCTAGGGTATGCTTAATTTCCAAAGTTGCATAATTGATCTACATTAGCCATGCAACCTTTTTAACCATTCTTAGCTCAACTTAAATTCACTTAGGGGACATATAACCCTATGCAGCAGCTAACATACAAGCCACATAAATCAATCAAACATCAATTAAATCATGCAAAGCTTAATAAATTCAAACCACCCTTAAATCCTAATCAAGCACATATCTAACTTTCTAAACTAAGGCATTAAATGAAAATTGAGCTTATGCTCATACAATTGACAACTTGAAATACATGTAAATTTCAAATTGAAACCAAATTGAAAAGCTTAAGGCTATGGGAGATTACCTTTCTTGACCCTAAGAATGGTTAGGGTTTGGTCCAAGAATTTTTCAGCACCTTGGCTCCTAGGATGCAACCGGCCTCTCCCTTAGCCTACCCAAAAATTTTTCTGCTTCTTGGTTGGTGTTTTCTACCAAAAATCTGATCACTCCCCCTTGCTCCCAACTAGTTTTTCTCTCTTTTTCCAGCTCACCAAGGACCGGCCACTAGGCCAAAATTGAGCTCCAAATTTTTTTCCAACTCTTTTTCCTTGGTTCCTAGATGAAATCCTAAGGTTACCCAATAATTCCCACACCTAAATTTTGGTTTTTGTTCAGCTTTTCTTGCTGATGAAGGACGGTTTTGGAGCTGGAAAATGGGCAGAACTTCACTAAGTTTTCTGATTTTTTTGAATAAAACCCACCCCTATTTATAGAGGTTTTGGAAACTTTGCCAAATTGCAATTTAGTCCTTCAAAAATCAGCTTTTTACACACTAGGGGGGTGAGGTGGCCGGCCATGCATGGTCTAGAATCATCCAAATTACTTTCCAAATTTTACTTAATTCCAAAATGATGTCATAATTAAAGGATAAGGTGATGTCATCCACCTTAGGCTTTGTTTGGCTTGTTTCTTGATAAACAGTCTAACTTTGAGCCAAAACAGATATTACAAATACTGTGTTCATCATTACACAGTATTGTATACTGTTTTATAATTCAAAATTTATCTGTCTTAAAATGCACTGTACGAAAACTTTTCTTTTCGCCTCGAGCCCTTCGGCCCTTAATAACCTATTTAATGTGCTTGATTTTTCTATGGTGGTTTTAAATCAAATTCTAACTATTTTACGCATAACAATAGTTTTGGCAGTATATTTCGAATACCGCTTAACATACTTCATTTCCGTCACATAGTTGACTTTTATGGGTCAACCTTGACTTTCTTGGTCAACTTTGACTTCCTTGGTCAACTTTGACTTCATTGGTCAACTTTGACCTTTTTGGTCAACTTTGACTTTCTTGGTCAATGGTTGACTTTCTATAAAATCATAGAATTTTTAATCTTTTTTAACTTAAAAGATCGTGTGCTTAGCTAAGCAATCATTTTTTAGTCTTATGGTTTGATAAGAACTCATAAAATTTAATAAAAACCCTAAGCCGGGCTCTTTCACAAATACCATTAATGGCACAATTCAAGTTTCTATATACGAAATCAAAACGATGAAATTTCTAGTTCTTACAATCTACCCCCCTTAAAGATTTTCGTCCTCGAAAATTAGAACAAACTGGGGTAGATCTTCCTCATTTCATCTTTCAATTCCCAGGTTGCTTCTTCAACCTTGTGGTTTCGCCACAACACCTTAACCATGGGAATGGTTTTGTTCCTTAAGACCTTCTCTTCCCGATCCAGGATTTGAACTGGCTTTTCTTCATAAGTCAAGTCAGTTTGAACCTCCACCGGTTCCTGACTAAGCACATGGGAAGGGTCTGGGATATATTTCTTTAGCATCGATACATGAAAAACATTATGCATCGAAGCCAATTCCGGCGGTAGGGCAAGCTTGTAGGCTACTTTTCCAATTCGCTCCAGAATCTCAAATGGTCCTGTATACCTCGGACTAAGCTTCCCCTTTTTGCCAAAACGCATTACTCCTTTCATAGGAGCAATCTTGATGAAAACAGCGTCGCCAACTTTGAATTCTAGAGGCCTCCTACGTTTGTCGGCATAGCTTTTCTGTCTGCTAAAAGCTATGTCAAGTCTTTGCTTGATCTTCTTGATATCCTCGGAGGTCTTTTTGATGAAGTCCGTGGTTTGAATCTGTTTCTGTCCAACTTCCTGCCAATGAATAGGAGATCGACACTTCCTCCCATATAGTGCTTCAAACGGAGCCATACCAATTGAAGCATGATAACTATTATTGTAGGAGAATTCGATCAATGGCAGCTTTTGATCCCAATTTCCTTTGAAAACCAGCACACATGACCTCAGCATATCCTCAAGTGTTTGGATGGTCCACTCCGATTGACCGTCAGTTTGGGGGTGAAATGCCGTACTAAACTTCAATTTCGACCCCATGGCGTTGTGAACACTAATCCAAAATCGAGAGGTGAAACGTCCATCACGATCCGAGATGATCGATTTTGGCACTCCATGAAACCTGACGATCTGGGATACGAAAATTTTGGCCAATTTCTTCACTGAAAAGGTAGCCTTAATTGCAATGAAGTGGGCTGATTTGGTTAATCTGTCCACGATAACCCAAATCATGTCATTCCCACTCGACGTCCTGGGTAGTCCTACTATGAAATCCATAGTGATTTGCTCCCATTTCCATTCAGGAAGCTCTATTTTCTGCAATTCTCCACCAGGATGTCGATGCTCAGCCTTAACTTTCTGACAAGTTAGACATTTTGATACGAATTCAGCTACTTCATTCTTCATATTCGGCCACCAATAGTTCTCTCGGAGGTCCTTGTACATCTTGGAAGCTCCTGGATGTACTGAGTATGGTGTCATATGTGCTTCTGACAAAATCTGATCTTTTAAATCTTCGAAGTCAGGAACACAAATCCTTTCCTTGAAATAGATAACAGCATCCGCATAGGTCTTAAACTCATTGCTCTTTTTGCCAAAAAGCTGTGTTTTTAGCAAAAAGGGATCATTTTCCTAGTGTGACTTAATGGATTCCATCAATTCGGATCGAATAGTCAGAGAAGACAATTTCCCCGTTATCATCTCCAGGTTGAACTCAGAAATTTCCCTTTGTAGTGGCTTAGGAAATGTTTCGATAGACATCAGCATGCCTACCGATTTCCTACTTAGAGCGTCTGCTACTCTATTCGCCTTGCCAGGGTGGTAAAGGATCTCGCAATCGTAATCCTTTACGAGCTCAAGCCATCTACGCTGTCTCATGTTGAGCTATTTCTGAGTGAATATGTACTTAAGGCTCTGATGATCGGTGTAGATTTCGCATTTGTTTCCGTACAAATAGTGCCTCCAAATCTTGAGTGCGAAAACTACCGCCGCGAGCTCCAAATCATGGGTTGGATAATTCCTTTCGTGAATCTTTAGCTGACGGGATGCATAGGCTACTACCTTCCCGTTCTGCATCAGCACAGCTCCTAATCCACTTTTCGAGGCGTCGCTGTAGATCACGAAGTTTCCTGCATCTACATCAAGAATTATTAGCACAGGTTCACTTGTCAGCTTTCTCTTGAGTTCTTGGAAATTCTCCTCACACTTCTGGGTCCATTCAAATTTCTATCCTTTTCTGGTAAGAGTGGTGAGAGGTGCAGCAATCTTGGAAAATCCCTCGACAAATCGTCTGTAATATCTAGCTAATCCAAGAAAGCTCCTTATTTCTGTAACATTCTTAGGCGCTGGCCATGTACTGACCGCCTCCACCATAGCAGGATCTACAGAAATTCCTTCTTTTAACACCACGTGACCCAAGAAATGAACTTTCTCCAACCAAAATTCACATTTTGTGAACTTGGCATACAGCTGATTCCGTCTCAACTTTTCCATCACCATCCTAAGGTGATGCTCATGTTCCTCCTTGGACCTTGAATAAATTAAAATATCATCAATAAAGACGATAACGAACTTATCCAAATATTCTTTGAACACTCGGTTCATCAGGTCCATAAATGCAGCTGGGGCATTGGTTAGTCCAAAGGGCATAACCAAAAATTCATAATGCCCATATCGAGTTCGGAAAGCTGTCTTGGAGACATCTGATTCCTTAATCCTAAGCTGATGGTAGCCTGAACGTAAGTCGACCTTCGAAAATACTACCGCTCCTCTGAGTTGATCGAAGAGATCGTCTATCCTTGGAAGGGGATACTTGTTCTTGATCGTAATCTTGTTTAGCTCATGGTAGTCAATACACATGCGCAAAGATCCATCTTTCTTCTTGACGAAAAGCACAGGTGCTCCCCATAGGGAAAAGCTTTGTCGTATAAATCCCTTATCCAGCAGTTCCTGTAACTGCACTTGGAGTTCCCTAAGCTTGGCAGGTGCCATACGATAGGGTGCTTTCGATATCGGTGCTGCTCCAGGTAGTAATTCAATTACGAACGAGATTTCGCGTTCTGGCGGGAGTCCTGGTAATTCTTCCAGAAAGACATTCACATAATCCTCAATAATGGGAACGTCCTTCGGTGTCAACTTTACTTCTCGGTCCTTGTCCACTATGTTAGCTAAATATCCTTGACAACCATTAGCTAACATTTTCCACGCCTTCATTGCTGAAATCAGTCGGGTTACTGAGGGTTGAGCCTGTCCGTAGAAAGTGAACTCTTCTTTGCCGTAGGGGTTGAACGTGACGCAACGTCTTCGACAGTCGATCCTGGCGTCGTATTTTCCTAAGAAATCCATCCCTAAGATCACATCGAAATCATGAAGCTTGATCGCGATGAGATCTACAAACAATTCTCTGTTACAGAGAATGACGGAAATATTTCGGATCCAAAAATTGGACCACAAAATTTCTCCGGAAGGCAAAGAGGTTTTGAAAGGCTGCTCTAACTTTTCCGCACCTCTTTTTAATTTCTGGACGAACTCCAATGACACAAATGAATGCGTAGCACCCGAATCAAACAAGGCAACAGCATTATGAGTGGCGATAGAAATCTGACCTGTCACCACATGCGAAGTTCCAGCTTCCGCATCTCCCTTCGTGTAAGCATATATTCGGGCTTGGGTTTCAGGAGCCTCCAATCTACCTTGAGTGATTGAGGGTCCCTCCAGCCTCGCTTGGACCGCATGCAACTGGCTGTTGTGGTTCCGGCTTGGATAAGAAGGGTTCTGGCTCTGATTGTTCAAGGTGCAGTTCTTCGCATAATGCCCTTCCTTGCCACAGAGAAAGCAAGCATTAGATCCCATTCTGCAAACTCCCGGGTGTTTCTTTCCACATTTGGCGCACACCGGGTACTCAGCAGTGTTTCCCTCATTTCCTCTAAAGTTCTTCTTCTGAGGGAAATTCCTTTGTGGACCTTTACCAGAAAAATTTCCCTTCCTCTTGTTCCTAACAAAAGGTTTTGAACCTTGGGCAGGGCTATTCATCGGGCCTCTCTGGGTTGCTTCAAGTGCTTGTCGGGGCTGCGTGGGCTTCACCACGGCTTTCTCCTCTTTCCTCGCCTTGAAAATCTGAGCCCTTGCTTCCCTATCCTGGTTAATCCAATACTCCGCTCTTATGGCTCGACTCACACAGTTGGACACCAGGGTAGGTGTGCTACTGCCAGCACTCACTTGCTTAGCAATGTCGGTGTGAAACATCTTCATCATTCGCCGGACCTTTTCAGTCTCGTTGGGCACAAACTCAGGGCATAGCCGGGCTAGCTGCTCGAATTTCTTGACTGCCTCCATTACAGTCATTGACCCTTGCTTCAAACTGGAAAACTCGTCCTGCTGGGCTGCTAGGATCTCTCTATTATAAAACATGTTCCGAAACTCCGTAACGAAATCCTGCCAGTTCATGGTAGTGCGTCTCGGCGCATCTGGACGGTCATCCACCAATGCCTTGTGTCTTTCTTGAGAGCGAAGGACGCACACAGAACCTTCTCCTGTTCTGATAGTCTCATAAAATCCAAGATAACTTGGATATCAATCAACCAGTTATCAGCAGCTATCGGATCCATTAATCCCTCGAATTCTGGCGCCTTCATCCGCCTAAAGCGCTCATAAAGCAAGTCCTCTCATACTGGTTGCAGATTTGCAGGAATCCCCGCGGGTGCTAACGGAACCTCAAAGTTCCGTGGAACCTCTGGTGCCTGAGGTGCTACCGAGTCTACTCTCTCGGGGTACGGGGGAACTTCATCTCCCCGGGGTCTTTGGTTCATCTGAGCCAACTACTCTCGCAATCTATCAGTTTCACATTGCTGTTCAAGCAACTGCCGTTGTAAATTCCCTACAACGGTCGCGAGATCAGGCTCTTGAGGGTTTGCAGATACCGCTCTACGTGTGCGCACCATTTCTAATTCCTATAAAATTTCAAGAAAAGATATTACCATATTATCAATATCCTTTCTTTCATGCAAATGATATCATAATGTACCACAATACTTTGTGTCATAGTAATCATACTCGATTATTACCATATCATCGAAACATACTTCATACATAACATATCATTCATGTGTATCATATTTCCTAACATATCATAACATGATTTTCATCATTATATCGTAACATAGCATTTCATTCATGAACTGCCTTTTCATATTTGTACCAAAATACATCATATTTACAACCTCGTAAATACATATCTTATATATACTGTACATACATGGTCAAAAATCTGGATGGAAGTGTCTACCACTTTACCATCACGCACATGTACAAGCCTATCATCCAAAAAGAATAAGCTAGTACCCCTCAGTCTAGCATCAAAAAGTATATTACAAGCAACCTAATCTATGTGCTCTATAGTAACTACGGATGCATCAGAATCTGAATCTCCCTCTCCGTCGGCAAACGGAATCTCCTCTGGGTCGTCATCAAAATCCTTCTCATCCTCTAACCAACCTACGTCCTCTGGCTCCGGCTCGGGCTCTATCTCATCCTCATCATCGCTAGAGATGTCGATGATCAGGTGATCCTCTGGTGGGTCCTCCGGAGTAATGATGGGATCATCGGGATCATCATCATCGGCCGCTAAGTCCGTGTAACGACCCGCCTAGCACAGGCCGTTACCGTACATACATACATACATACTTACGTACTTATACGTAAAACAGCAGAATATATATATATTTTTTTTATCCATATAGATATATATACGTACCTACGTAAATAATTATACTGAGTAATTAAAACGTTGTGTAGGTATAAATAAAGCTTGTAAAATATTAACATAATAAACAAAACGTGTGACGGCATTATTCCCACATTTCACAGTCCAGCACACCTCGCCTTCCATCTTGTATCATTGGTTGCTGGCAGGCTGCTTACCTACAGCATAGACGTAAGACAGTGAGCGAAAGCTCAGCAAGTACAACTATTAATACCGCAATATTAAAAACACAGCATAATCTAACCTAACATAACATTGTATAACATAACATAGCATACCATTTCATAACCTTTCTTAATCATAACATGGCATAACATTTCATAACCTTCCTTAATCATAACATGGCATAACATTTCATAACCTTTCTTAATCATAATATGGCATAACATCTCATAACATAACTTGACATATCGTATGCATGATCCGTTTATGCTTCCTTATGCTCTCTTATCTCTCCATAACTTTCTTAACTTAACCATACTTTTGGGCCCCATAACATGAGTGTTCGTACCGGGCGCGCTCTATGGACTTACTCTTGCCATAGCTCAACCCGACCTGACGCGGGTCGGTACGACACAGGCAATTGCTTGCCATCATAACTTAATCTTTTATTTGTTAATTAGTGAACATGCATCGTGATGTTTCACTCAATTAATCTTAACATAACTTAACCCTAATCATGCTTCTATAGACCATAGCATACAAAACATACGTTCATAACATAGAATCCTAGCATTCCTAATCTAATCTATAACACTGAGCATATAACATGTAGCATTCATAACTAGCAATCATACTTAGGCAAGTATTCACAACAAGCCTATGCTGTAGGCGGAGTTGTACTTACCTCGTTCGTAAATGCGGTGTCCAATCGTGGAGTTAGGTTCCGCTGGGACACCTCGTCGTGTAACGTTCTGAAATTAAATAAAAGTAAGGGTTATAACTGTTGGTAGTATAACCAACATTCTTTTATAACCTTAGTTATAAGCCCTTACTTATTTTTACGTTATCCTAACTGGTTACTTTGGTAACCCTATTCAGGTAGTTTTTAACTTTGGTTTTAAAATCTTATTTTTAGGAAATGAAAACCTTAATTTTTTGTATATAAACCCTTTTGTTTAATTTTAAGGATTGAAAATCTTAAAACGAGACTTATAAATTTATTGACTATTGGAAACTGCCTTTGGAACAGTTTCTCAATGTCCATTTGCAGTGAAACTGCAAAAATATGCATTTTCTGTGTCAACTTTGTAAATCCTGTACAGGATTTCCATAATTCCTGTACAGTTCTCCGAAATTCATTTTCATCTTAAAATCCAGACTGAATCTGTAAAACTTGTCTTCATGAAAGTTGTAAACATTTAAAAACTCTACAACTTTTATGTTTTGGGTAAAACCCAGTTCTGGCGTTTTCGTGGTCAAAATCCCTGAGGAACTTGTCCTGGCCGTGCTCGGGTCCTGGACACCTTAGGCACGGGTTTTGGTAAAAACCGAGGCCATTGGAGCCTCATTTTACAAAAATGTCCGCGCTGTCCTCTAGAAAAAACTCTACTTAAAAACTTTCATGTTTTGAGTTTCCCCTGATTCGGCCTCTAGAAGCCTCAAAAACTGTTTTTCCCGAAACTGGCCAATTTCTACCCGAGTTGGCAGTTTTCGGTTTAAAATTTCGTTTACGTCCTAAAACGTTCACCCTACCTCAACCGAACTCAGCGGGAGCCTAAAACAGACATGCATAACGTTTCTAACGTTCGGGTTCCAACATGCAAGCCAAATTTACGTTCATCCATAGCATATAAAAATCCTAGGCATTCACACAAACACCTAGCATGCACATAATCAACCACCAAACCCTAAACCTAAACAAATCAAGCACATGCTCATAAATTACAAGCTAAGGCAGAATTTAAAAGTGGGCTTAAACCCTTACAAACCATAGCTTAAATACATTTAAATTTCTCCATATGAAATTTAAATGAAAGCTTGCTCGGTTAAGGTTTTTACCTTACTCGGTTTGGCTTGGTTAGCTCGGGTTTCCACTTCCTTCCTCCTCCTCAATTCACCGGCTGTTTTGGTGATTGGCAAGTGCAAACTTGCTGCCTTCCTTGCCCCAAATCCAGCCACCAAATTGCACCAAATCCGGCTGCCTCCAACTCCAAAACCGGTTTGGATCAAGCTTGGTTTCTCCCCCCCCTAGAACCGGCCTTGCTAGGGAAAATGGGCACCAAATTTTTTTCCAACTTTTTGCTTGGTTACTAACCTAAATCCGACCACCCTAAGGCCTCCCACACACTTGGTTTTGCAAATCTTTCTTCTCTCTCTCTCTCACACAAGTTCGGATTTTTGTGGAACAAATTTGCAAAAGTTTGGCTACACATCCAAATTTGTGAACAATGCCCACCTCTATTTATAGAGGTTGAGAAACTTTTTGAAATTAGATTTTGGCCCCTCAAGAAGCAACAAATCCCACAAATGGGGGGACATGTGGCCGGCCAACAAAGGGGGTGGAAGACAACTAATTTCCAAAATTTTTTTCTTAAATTACTTAATGATGTCATAATCAAAAAGTTAATGAGGTAAGCTTATCTTAGGCTTGTTTGGCTCTTCTTGCTATGTGCAGCCCATTTTTAAGTTAATTCAGGTATTTCCAATACTGGATTTACTTAAACTCAGTATTGGTTTACCGAAATGCAGTCCAAAATTTACCGGCGTAAAAATGGACGGTATAGAATTTTTCTTATTTCGTAAAACCCTTTTGCCCTATACTTGAACTCAATGTACTTGATTTTATAGGGTGGTTCTTAAGTCTTAAACATTTCTTATTATCTGAAAAACCGGTTTTCGTCCAGTACAATTTCCATACGGTTTCTTAATAAATCGTACAGACTCGAAGCATCATTTCCTGAACTTTTTGGATCAACCATCGACTTTCTTGTCAATTAGTGACATTTTTGTCAAATTTTGACTTTCTTGGTCAACAGTTGACTTTTTGGTCAACCGTGACGTTTTTCGGTCAAAGTTTGACTTTTCAAGAAATTTTGCCATATTGCTCCTTTTGACTTAAAAGGTTGTTTTCTTAATTAATTAATCCTGTTTGAGTCTTATATAACCATAAAACTCACAAAACATAATTAAAAACCCCTAACTGGGCTTTTTCCATAAATGCATTTACGGTTCAATGTAAGTTCTATACAAAGAATCGTTCAGTCATAAAAATCAGGTATTACAGTCCGCCTCGGCCTCCTGCGGTGGCACCTCCTGAATCGGGACCGCTGGAATCGGGTCCTTCGGGAAAACTGGGCCCACCTCGTAAACTGGCTCTCCAATCCCCGCATCATCTACAAGCGCCTGATGGCCCTCTGCCATCTCTGGGGCGTGCATCCCATGAATGATAGCCTCGGCCCCCACAATCTCGTCTATCATGTGCCAGACCGATATGCCAGGCGCAGGCATAGTGTAACGCCCCGGCCATCCACGTAAGGGCGTACTACGTAAACGTGGGCCGTTACCATACTTGCTTAACTTAAATCTTAGTCTTAGATACTTTACTTTATAGAAAATTTCAGAATAAATTTTTTTTTCTTTAAACTTTATTTTTAAAAATCATAACTTAAAAACATTACATAGGTAACATGGTACATATTTCTTAAAACATATACATACAACTTGATAATTTAAACCATTTGCGGAAAATCTTGCGTAGTGGTATCCCACACCGCCCTTCACTTGCTGTATCGTCTCCATGGCCCACCAAGTAAAGCTGCAGGCATCTACCTACAGTATGGAATATACTGATGAGCTTTTGCCCAGTAAGTACAAACATAATCTCACAAAACACAAGAAATAGTGCACAACTCATGCATGAATCACTTATGTCCAATTATGAATCTTTTATGCACTTGACTTATTATCTTGCTTAACATGTGGGCCCTTAGTGTACGTACCAAAAGCGCGCAAGCCTCAGAACGTCAGGGTTTGCAAGGCCCTTAACAATTCTGGAAAACATGAACATAACCCTTCACGCATCAACGGAAGGTTGATTATCACTTTACCCTCACGCATCAACGAGAGGTTGATAATCATAAACTTGAACTTGTAACATACATGATCCTCCTGCATCAACAGGAGGTTGGTACGACACCTTACTTGTCTCGGTTTAGTCTTAGTCTGGTTACATTCCCAAGACTAAGAATCTTTACGTGTGATATTAATAATCATGTTGCACATGAGACTAGGCATGGCATACCTTGATATATCATAGCTTAACATGACTTAACATGGCTTAACATAGCATAACTTAACATCATAACATAGCATGACATAGTATAACATGGCATTGCATGACATAGCATGGCATTGTATAGCATAACATGGCATTGCATGACATAGCATGGCATTGTATAGCATAACATGGCATTGCATAACATAACATGGCACTGCATAGCATAACATGTAATCGAGTCATATATTTGAAAATAGCTTTACTATTTCCCAAACTGTAGGTGAGGTTTGTACTTACCTCTCGTCCTACGCTCTTGGTCTATCGTTCCATCGAAGCACGATAATATGTCATATTCCTGTTTCCAAACAGGTGTAAGATAAAAGTTATACATCTTTTATCTTACCTTAAATCATAATCGTTAAATGTTGGTGATCTATCCAACATTCGTTCATAGTCTTAGTTATATGTCCCCTCTATAAAAGATATTTTATTTGGTTATAATAAATAACCTCATTACTAAGCTTACATCCATATAGGTCGGGTTAGGTTACTATCCTAACCTTGGGCACATGACTTAACATTCTTGATTCATAATCCATTGGGTTATTACAAATAACCCTAAATCTTAGTTTATCATAATCTTGGTACCTTACTGGGTTATGTTGGGTAACCCTTGAGGTGATAAACCTTGGTCAAACTTAGTCAACCAAAGTCAACCTTCTAAGGTCAAACTTGGACTTTAGGGGTCAAGCCCAATAACTCGGGTATCCTTCCCGGTTATCATCCGTTACTATCTTGCTACTTGTCTTTGGCTTTAAAAATCCAATTTTCCTTTGTCTTGGAAAATTTGGTGAATTCGGTTTAAAAACCCTTGTTTTACTTATAAAAATTCATGATTCTTGATACCACTCAAAGTGGGGTTTTATAAAAATTGTTAAGGCTGAAAACTGCCATTGGAACAGTTCTCACAGTCAAAACATTGGAGTTGGTGAAAAAATACAGTTTTTCTGCCTTGTTTTTAGAAAATTCTGTGCTGGAATTTCTGTTTCCTGCACAGTTTTGAGAATCAAATTTTTACTTTAAAATATTTTCATAATTTGATAAAACTTTCTTCATAAAAGTTTTAGCTCTCGGAAAATGCTTCAACTTTCATGTTTTGAGGAAAACCCAGTTCGGACTTTAACATGTCCTTATTCTTGGTTGAACTCACCTGGCCGTGCATAAATCCTGGGCACGGTCAGGCTCGGATTTTAATAAAAACCGAGGCTTTTGGAGTCTTATTTTGAAAAAAAGTTCGCGTTACCCTCTAGGAAAAATCATTATCTACAACTTTGTAGTTTTGAGTTTCTTCAAATTCGGCCTCTAAGGGCCTCAAATTATCATTTCCAGAAAGCTGTCCAGTCTTGACCCGAGACTGGCAGTTTCGGTTCTTAATTTCGTTTTACGTCCTAAAACGCGCACCCTACCTCAACCGACCACAGCGGGAGCCTAAGATCACACATGCAATCATTTCTAACGTTCCATTCATCATGCACATAATCATACATTCAATCTTAAACCTATGGGGACATTTAACAAACACATGGTAGGCATATAAAAAAAACCTATGCATATCATGCATCAAAACATAAATTAGAGACTACCAACCCTAATCAAGCATAATCAAGCACTTTAAGCCTTAAAAGGTGAGCTTATGCTCTTACATCCAATGCTGGAAAATACACATAAACTCGAACCAAAAACGTAATTAGAAAGTTAGAGGGCGGAGAGGATTACCTCAAGATTCAAGAAATTGAATCTACCTTCGGTTGCCTATAACCTAACCGGCCATTCTCCTCCTATTCCTAGCACTTTTTCTGCTTTTTCCAGCTTATCCATAACCAGCCATTCAAGCCAAAAAAAATGGGTTTCTAATTTTTTTTTCAACACTTTTTCTTTCTCACAAAAATCCGGCCACTAGAATTTTTTTCCACTTTGGTTTCGGTTTCTAGGGACGTTTGGAGAAAATTGGGCAGAGTTTTGGGATGATTTTGAGCTGCCAAAACCGCCCCCTTTGAGCCCTATTTATAGGTGAAAATTACAAATTTTCACCAATTATTTTTATTTCCAAAATTGCACATTAGGACCTAAAAACAAAATATTTTCTAACTAGTCCCTAACACATGGCCGGCCATTTGGAGTCCTTGGAGCCCAAGTTTTGCTTACCTCATCATGATGACATCATCTTGATGACATCATGTGCTTACCTCATGCTTACATCATCATTTTTCTCCAAAATTACACTTTTGCCCCCAAAGGACAAAATATTTACAATTTGACCTTCCAAGTGGCATGTTGGCCGGCCATCACCTTGTTCTCCAAGCAAATGATGACATCATTTTGATGACATCATCTTGCTTACATCACCTATTTTTCAGAAATTGCATTTTGGCCCCGAAAGTTAAAATTCTTGCATTTATGCCCTCTAGGTGGCCGGCCCCTTACTTGGAGATCAAGCCAAGCTTATCTCACCTTGATGACATCATCTTGATGACATCACTTTGCTTACATCATCAATTTTCCAAAATTTTCACTTTAACCCCTAAAGATAAAATTTTGGCATTTTTGCCCCTGAGGTGGCCGGCCATGTCATCTCTTCTAGAGCCTTCCTTGCTTTCTTTCCAAGCTTATTTAATCCAATTATGATGTCATAAATTAAGGATAGGATGATGTCATCCATATTAAGCCCTGTTTGGCTTTTCCTCAATATTCAGTCCATTTTTCTGCTACACAGATATTTCTAATACTGTGTTTGCTTAAACACAATATTTTTATACTGTACTACAGTCCAAAATTCATCTGCGTAAAAACGGACTGTATAAAATTTTTTCTTATTTCTTAAAGCCATCTGGCCCTTGATATCAAACTTAGTGTGCTTGATTTTTCTAGGGTGATCTCATAGCTTATTTTCTAGCTATCTTGTCCGAAAAGACAATTTTCGCAGTATATTCCAATACTGCTTTTCCTATTACTGTACAGTCATACATTTGACTGTTCTTAGTCAATCCATTGACTTTTTGGTCAATTTTGACTTTCTTGGTCAAACTTTGACCAACATGAAATTATGAAATTTCATCACGCCATTTTCCTTAAAACGCCTTATACTTGGCTAAGTAGTCTATTGTTGAGTCTCGTTACTAGTTAAATGAGAACTCAAACTTATACTGTTATTCCATTCCAATCTTGATCCAGACTTAGGTTTTCCTTGTTTCTAAGGAAATCTAGAGTCATCAAAATTTCGGATATTACATTCTACCCTCCTTAAAAGATTTTCGTCCTCGAAAATTCGTATAATCCTAAATGGCTTTTCTTCAATCCACCATCAATTCTTCACAAGTTACTTTAGATTGAATAACTTGTTCATGTTCCCATTTTAACATCTTAATGGGATCATGTCTCTTATATAGAACCATAATCTTCTTTCTATATCCTCATAATTCATATCCTCATACTCTTATGTTTTCATGTCCTCATACTTTCCTTTCATACTGCATCACAAGAACTATTTACATGAAAAACTGAGTAAGTATATCATATAACTTGCTATATTTGAAAAGCATATATAACCTTCCATACTTGAAAAGCGTATTGTATCTTATATTTAAGATACTTTTCTTTAACTTTATTTGAGGGCTCAGCGAATATATCATATTGAAAATATTTTTCTTTCAATTTGCTGAAACTGAGGACCCTCTGGTACAATGTTAATCTTGTGCTATTAGAACCCTTTTTCTGTTCATGGTGGCCCCTATCTTGGAAATATTTTTCTTCCTCAAGGATTGGCCCTTACATAACATGATGACCATAATATGATGGCCCTTTCATAACATCGGTTGGTTCTAATAAGCATAAGATCAAGCACCATACATAAAAATAATTTATTGGAATCTTTTTCCAAGTGAATCATGGAAAACAATAATAAATAGTATTATTGAAACATATTACTGTTCGAGTGATGCATTGAAAGGTATCCTTGTATCAACTAGCCACTTGTTAGCCAGTAGAAATTTATCTTGTGCCTTCAGCGTTTCCTTTATAACACAAAGGCATAATCATAACTCTAGGGAATATCTAAAACTTCCCATTATTTCATAATTTCTATTGCTTAAAATGTCGTATATAGTCGACATTAGTCAAACCATTATATGTCGATTTAAAAGTTGTTGCTAACGATCTCAATCTTATTAACTTCATTGTCAGACTCATAGTCATCACCATTATCATAGCCTACTAAATTGTTGTTGGTAGCATCGAACTTGTATTGGCATATTGCTACCCCCAAACTAAGGTATCTTAAAAATTTTTCCCGTATCTAATAATACTCGTAAGGGGCAAAAGTTTCACAATCAGGAAACTTAACTTCCATGGTATTGATCCATTCCTTAGAAGGAAAAGTTCTTTAATATCACTATACCCGAGATGAAGCGATAGGCTATACGATCTCAAAGCCTATTCTTTTCCTTATTGCTATTCTAGCAATTATCGTTATAATTTAGTCACTATAGTTGCAAGATTAGACTCTTGCAAAAAAATTTGGCTCGTTCGTACACACGATGAACCATCTTCTAATTCTAGTTCTTAATTCCTCACATTTCTAATCAAAGGAAATTAAATTAACTTACTTGGGCACTTGCAGAAACGATGTGAAGCAAAGTGAAGTAGGCTGGCAGGATACCGCTCTGATACAAAACTGTAACGCCCCGGCCGTCCACGTAAGGGTGTACTACGTAAACGTGGGCCGTTACCATACTTGCTTAACTTAAATCTTAGTCTTAGATACTTTACTTTATAGAAAATTTCAGAATAAATTTTTTTTTTCTTTAAACTTTATTTTTAAAAATCACAACTTAAAAACATTACATAGGTAACATGGTACATATTCCTTAAAACATATACATACAACTTGATAATTTAAACCATTTGCGGAAAATCTTGCGTAGTGGTATCCCACACCGCCCTTCACTTGCTGTATCGTCTCCATGGCCCACCAAGTAAAGCTGCAGGCATCTACCTACAGTATGGAATATAATGATGAGCTTTTGCCCAGCAAGTACAAACATAATCTCACAAAACACAAGAAATATTGCACAACTCATGCATGAATCACTTATGTCCAATTATGAATCTTTTATGCACTTGACTTATTATCTTGCTTAACATGTGGGCCCTTAGTGTACGTACCAAAAGCGTGCAAGCCTCAGAACGTCAGGGTTTGCAAGGCCCTTAACAATTCTGGAAAACATGAACATAACCCTTCACGCATCAACGGAAGGTTGATTATCACTTTACCCTCACGCATCAACGAGAGGTTGATAATCATAAACTTGAACTTGTAACATACATGATCCTCCTGCATCAACAGGAGGTTGGTACGACACCTTACTTGTCTCGGTTTAGTCTTAGTCTGGTTACATTCCCAAGACTAAGAATCTTTACCTGTGATATTAATAATCATGTTGCACATGAGACTAGGCATGGCATACCTTGATATATCATAGCTTAACATGACTTAACATGGCTTAACATAGCATAACTTAACATCATAACATAGCATGACATAGTATAACATGGCATTGCATGACATAGCATGGCATTGTATAGCATAACATGGCATTGCATGACATAGCATGGCATTGTATAACATAACATGGCACAGCCTTAAAAGGTGAGCTTATGCTCTTACATCCAATGCTGGAAAATACACATAAACTCGAACCAAAAACGTAATTAGAAAGTTAGAGGGCGGAGAGGATTACCTCAAGATTCAAGAAATTGAATCTACCCTCGGTTGCCTATAACCTAACCGGCCATTCTCCTCCTATTCCTAGCACTTTTTCTGCTTTTTCCAGCTTATCCATAACCAGCCATTCAAGCCAAAAAAAATGGGTTTCTAATTTTTTTTTCAACACTTTTTCTTTCTCACAAAAATCCGGCCACTAGAATTTTTTTCCACTTTGGTTTCGGTTTCTAGGGACGTTTGGAGAAAATTGGGCAGAGTTTTGGGATGATTTTGAGCTGCCAAAACCGCCCCCTTTGAGCCCTATTTATATGTGAAAATTACAAATTTTCACCAATTATTTTTATTTCCAAAATTGCACATTAGGACCTAAAAACAAAATATTTTCTAACTAGTCCCTAACACATGGCCGGCCATTTGGAGTCCTTGGAGCCCAAGTTTTGCTTACCTCATCATGATGACATCATCTTGATGACATCATGTGCTTACCTCATGCTTACATCATCATTTTTCTCCAAAATTACACTTTTGCCCCCAAAGGACAAAATATTTACAATTTGACCTTCCAAGTGGCATGTTGGCCGGCCATCACCTTGTTCTCCAAGCAAATGATGACATCATTTTGATGACATCATCTTGCTTACATCACCTATTTTTCAGAAATTGCATTTTGGCCCCGAAAGTTAAAATTCTTGCATTTATGCCCTCTAGGTGGCCGGCCCCTTACTTGGAGATCAAGCCAAGCTTATCTCACCTTGATGACATCATCTTGATGACATCACTTTGCTTACATCATCAATTTTCCAAAATTTTCACTTTAACCCCTAAAGATAAAATTTTGGCATTTTTGCCCCTGAGGTGGCCGGCCATGTCATCTCTTCTAGAGCCTTCCTTGCTTTCTTTCCAAGCTTATTTAATCCAATTATGATGTCATAAATTAAGGATAGGATGATGTCATCCATATTAAGCCCTGTTTGGCTTTTCCTCAATATTCAGTCCATTTTTCTGCTACACAGATATTTCTAATACTGTGTTTGCTTAAACACAATATTTTTATACTGTACTACAGTCCAAAATTCATCTGCGTAAAAACGGACTGTATAAAATTTTTTCTTATTTCTTAAAGCCATCTGGCCCTTGATATCAAACTTAGTGTGCTTGATTTTTCTAGGGTGATCTCATAGCTTATTTTCTAGCTATCTTGTCCGAAAAGACAATTTTCGCAGTATATTCCAATACTGCTTTTCCTATTACTGTACAGTAATACATTTGACTGTTCTTAGTCAATCCATTGACTTTTTGGTCAATTTTGACTTTCTTGGTCAAACTTTGACCAACATGAAATTATGAAATTTCATCACGCCATTTTCCTTAAAACGCCTTATACTTGGCTAAGTAGTCTATTGTTGAGTCTCGTTACTAGTTAAATGAGAACTCAAACTTATACTGTTATTCCATTCCAATCTTGATCCAGACTTAGGTTTTCCTTGTTTCTAAGGAAATCTAGAGTCATCAAAATTTCGGATATTACACATAGGGACGTACTGACGGATCTGAATCGGCAATCCGTTCCTAAGGATCACTAATGCCTGAAGCTCGGGACTGTGTATCTCCTGGGGAATGTAAGGCATCATCGACTCCAGAAAACGTCGGCAATAATGACTCATGGTCTCCTGAGGGTATGCATGCCAGTCAGCAACATAACCCAGGTAACGGGTATAGTGCATATCCTGATAGATCTCAGGATCCTGTAGTAAGTCGCCCGCTCCCTCTCCCAACAGCAGTCCGTACCTGGTGCCCACAGCCGCACGAAAATAAGCCCATGTGCGACTAGGTAGCTGAGGCTCGCCTATAGTAATCCACCAAATCCGGGCATCCACAGCGAAGCACCGGCTAGCTAAAGAGACCTGTAACCGGGCCTCTATGTGGCAGATGTAGAAGATCATCTCCATGTCGTACAACCACGCTGCCACCGGTACCGTACGTCTCGTGCCGTCGAACATAAGTGGACATGACTGAAAGAATGACCTCGTCGCCTCTCGGTCCGCGCCGACTAGGTCCGGGTCCATATCGTCGAGTCTACCATAACATAGGCACATAATAATTATTTACTATAAAGAATAAAAAAAAACTAACTTACAATGATAGTGGCGATGGCAGGCAGACTGCGAAGTGGGATAGCAGGAAAACCGCTCTGATACCAACTCTGTAACGACCCGCCTAGTACAGGCCGTTACCATACATACATACATAATCACAATCATACTTACTTAGCGTAATCAGCGGAATTTTTTTTTTTTTTTTATATACATATAGCGCGTACGAAAATAAAGGCGATATACGATCAGAAAGTAATATATAAGACGATGTTCGCAGTCGAATATTAAATACTATACATAAACGAAACAAAATGCGTGGCGGCAAATTATCCCACTCACTTCACAGTTCACCCTGCCCCGCTCACCATCTTGTATCAAAAATTGCTGACAGGTTGCTTACCTACAACATAGACGTAAGACACGTGAGCTTTCGCTCAGCAAGTACAACATAATTATCCGCAACAAGAAAACATACATAACCTACTTACTAACATAACATGCTTAACCAATCATATCATATTCTATTCTAATCATGCATGAGCCAATTATGCTTCATTCATAGCTTACTTGTTCATTCATAGCTTATCATACTTAACTTGCTTATCTTGCTTATCTTGCTTATCTTGATTATGGGCCCCTTACATAAGTGTACGTACCGGGCACGCAACTATGGAGTGGTTGGGGCAGCCAGTCCATTTCCAACTCAAACCATAGTCCAACCCGACCTAACGCGGGTCGGTACGACACAGGCAACTTGCTTGCCATCATACTTGTCTTTCATAATTCATGTTTGATCTTACTCTTATTTAGAATTAGTGAACATGCTTCGTGATGTCACATATTCATAACATAAAATCATATCATGCTTCATAACATAAGGCATCGTAAACATATCATATCTCATGTCATATTGAAATCATAACACATATCATCATTGCATTACATCACATAAACATTTCCTAATATCATGCATATCTAACATACAATCACATCCCATTTATATCATTCATACTTGGGCAAGTATACAACAAAAGCCTATGCTGTAGGCGGAGTTGTACTTACCTTGTCTTCCTATGTCCGAAGCTGAGCTGTTCCAGATCAGGGCGCAATAGCAGATTATCCCCTGCTATTACAAAGGACATAGGGTAAGGATTCTAAAAATCCTATTCTTAAACGGTTGGTAAACAGCCAACATTTACTTTATTTCCTAGTTATATGTCCCCACAATATTACCTTGAAATTATCGTAAACGGTTACTATTTGTAACCTCGTAAGTAACCCTCGAGATAAGGGTTGAAATCGAAAGACTTGGTCCTTTATTGGGTTACGTTGGATAACCCTTGGGCTTTGGGCCCAAACCAATAACTTGGTTAAAATCCCTTATTGCTTTGTTTTTAGAAAACTTAGAATTTTTTTCTGTTTTATTTTAGAAAATCCTGTGCAAGAATTTCCTGTTTTCTACACAGTTTTTGAAATCCAATTTTTATTTTAAAATTCAAATCGAATCTGAAAAAATTTTCTTCATGAAAGTTTTTGATCTTGAAAAACCCTAAAACTTTCATGTTTTGGTCAAAACCTAGTTCGGAACTTAACTCATTCGTTTACCCTGTTAAACTGTCCTGGCCGTGCATGGAAACTGGGCATGGTCAGGCTCGGTTTTCCATAAAAACGAAGGCCGTTGGAGCCTTATTTTGAAAAACTGTCCATGCTGTCCACTAGGAAAAACCCTAATCTACAACTTTCGTGTTTTAGGTTTTACCAAATTCGGCCTCTAAGGGCCTCAAATTCGGGTTTCCAGAAAACTGCTTAACCTAAACCCGAATCTGGCAGTTTCTTGTTTTCGAATTGGTTTCACGTCCTAATCGCGCACACTACCTCAACCGACCACAGCGGGAGCTTAACATCAACACACATCGCTTTTTCTAACGTAAAATTTCTTTAAACACATTTTAAAATTCAGCCATGCAACCCATTATTCTTTTCTAGAATTCTAGGGTATGCTTAATTTCCAAAGTTGCATAATTGATCTACATTAGCCATGCAACCTTTTTAACCATTCTTAGCTCAACTTAAATTCACTTAGGGGACATATAACCCTATGCAGCAGCTAACATACAAGCCACATAAATCAATCAAACATCAATTAAATCATGCAAAGCTTAATAAATTCAAACCACCCTTAAATCCTAATCAAGCACATATCTAACTTTCTAAACTAAGGCATTAAATGAAAATTGAGCTTATGCTCATACAATTGACAACTTGAAATACATGTAAATTTCAAATTGAAACCAAATTGAAAAGCTTAAGGCTATGGGAGATTACCTTTCTTGACCCTAAGAATGGTTAGGGTTTGGTCCAAGAATTTTTCAGCACCTTGGCTCCTAGGATGCAACCGGCCTCTCCCTTAGCCTACCCAAAAATTTTTCTGCTTCTTGGTTGGTGTTTTCTACCAAAAATCTGATCACTCCCCCTTGCTCCCAACTAGTTTTTCTCTCTTTTTCCAGCTCACCAAGGACCGGCCACTAGGCCAAAATTGAGCTCCAAATTTTTTTCCAACTCTTTTTCCTTGGTTCCTAGATGAAATCCTAAGGTTACCCAATAATTCCCACACCTAAATTTTGGTTTTTGTTCAGCTTTTCTTGCTGATGAAGGACGGTTTTGGAGCTGGAAAATGGGCAGAACTTCACTAAGTTTTCTGATTTTTTTGAATAAAACCCACCCCTATTTATAGAGGTTTTGGAAACTTTGCCAAATTACAATTTAGTCCTTCAAAAATCAGCTTTTTACACACTAGGGGGGTGAGGTGGCCGGCCATGCATGGTCTAGAATCATCCAAATTACTTTCCAAATTTTACTTAATTCCAAAATGATGTCATAATTAAAGGATAAGGTGATGTCATCCACCTTAGGCCTTGTTTGGCTTGTTTCTTGATAAACAGTCTAACTTTGAGCCAAAACAGATATTACAAATACTGTGTTCATCATTACACAGTATTGTATACTGTTTTGCAATTCAAAATTTATCTGTCTTAAAATGCACTGCACGAAAACTTTTCTTTTCGCCTCGAGCCCTTCGGCCCTTAATAACCTATTTAATGTGCTTGATTTTTCTATGGTGGTTTTAAATCAAATTCTAACTATTTTACGCATAACAATAGTTTTGGCAGTATATTTCCAATACCGCTTAACATACTTCATTTCCGTCACATAGTTGACTTTTACGGGTCAACCTTGACTTTCTTGGTCAACTTTGACTTCCTTGGTCAACTTTGACTTCATTGGTCAACTTTGACCTTTTTGGTCAACTTTGACTTTCTTGGTCAATGGTTGACTTTCTATAAAATCATAGAATTTTCAATCTTTTTTAAATTAAAAGATCGTGTGCTTAGCTAAGCAATCATTTTTGAGTCTTATGGTTTTATAAGAACTCATAAAATTTAATAAAAATCCTAAGCCGGGCTCTTTCATAAATACCATTAATGGCACAATTCAAGTTTCTATATACGAAATCAAAACGATGAAATTTCTAGTTCTTACAAATTCGGCCTCTAAAGGCCTCAAAATACCGTTTCCAATTAACTGCCCAGTTTTCACCCGAACTGGCAGTTTTTGGTTTCGGTTCGCTCTCACGTAATTTTACGCACACACTACCTCAAACGGTCTCAGCCGTGAGCCTACTTCAAGCATACAGCACGTAATCTAACGTCCTTACACCCATTCATTCAATCTCATGCATTCAATTATTTTATCAAACCCATTTGGTGAAGTTCACCAAATTTGGGTTTTCTAAGTTTCTTTAGGGTTTTCTTGAACCCTAGTTTAGCATACAATCTTTCAATACCATAATCAGCCATTCAACACAGAACATAAGCCTATGGGGACATACATCATACACCTAGTGGTCACATATAACATCTACACATTTTCTAGAGCATACATCACAATTCAAACACCAAAATAAAGCATAAACATGCTAAACATAAATCAAGCACATTCTAGGCAACTTAAGCAATAAAAGGACATAATTAAATGAGCTTAAGCTCTTACAACATAAGCTGGAAATACACTATAAACAGCTTGAAAAACAGAATTTTAAAGGTTAGGAGGTTGAGAGATTACCTCCAAACCGAAGAGAGATTTGCTAGCTTGGTTTCCAAAATGGGTTTTGTTGCTGTCCTTCACTAAAAAACTGACCACACACACTTGGGTTTTTCTGTCTATGGGGTACGGCTGGGCAGAGCAAATGAGGGAGAAAATGGCAAGAGTTTGGGTGGGTTTTTGAATAAAAATGCCTAAAAAAATGTCCACCCATGACACCTATTTATAGGTGAAAAATAAATTTCTTTCTTGATTTATTTTTATTCTCCAAATTGCTCTCCAAGCCCTTAAAAAAATTTATTTGCTGAACACTCCCCATGAGGTGGCCGGCCATATGAGCTGGAAATGTTCAAGAAAGTTCTTGGATTTCTTTCCAAAATTTTCAAAAATTCAAATAATACATATTTATCTTTTGATTAGGTGACATACACCTAAGGCTCCATTTGGCTTTAAAACTTAAAAACAGTCTCTTTTCATACTAATACATATATAACAAATATTGTTTTCCATAAAAAATAATACTGTCCATTAAACTGCAGTCCAAAATTTATCTGCATAAAAATGGACTGCGTTTAGGTTTTTCTTAGAACTTAAAGCTCATTAGTCCTTATTGCCCTAAAAATTGTGCTTGATTTTTCTAACATAATCCTGTACCTTAAACTTGCTTATCTATCCGTAATTGACGGTTTTTCGCAGTATAATCTCTATACTGCCTCTTATACCACAGAACCATCATATGTTGACTTTTTGGTCAAACTTTGACTATTTTGATCAAACGTTGACCAATATAAAATCATAAATTTCTATCATACCTTATATCATTCTGGCCAAACCTTGACCAGAATACTATCATAAATTCCTAAAATAGCTCAAATCATTCTGGCCAAACTTTGACCGGAATATATTCATACATAAATCCTAATTCTGATTAGGCAAGATATATACTAACACCTAATACAAATTTTGATTCCTTGAGAAACAAGAAAATCATAATTTGTAAGAAAGTCTGTCATCACAATCTTCCCCCCTTAAAAATTTTCGTCCTCGAAAATTAGAACAAATGGGGATAATTCGCTCTCATATCCTCTTCTAATTCCCATGTTACTTCCTCAACATTGTGATTCCGCCACAATACTTTTACCATGGGAATTGTCCTATTTCGTAAGACCTTCTCTTCCCGATCCATAATCCGAACTGGTTTCTCTTCATAAGTCAAGTCGGATTGAACCCCGATTGGTTCTTGACTTAGTACATGGGAAGGATCAGGTACATACTTCTTTAACATCGAAACGTGAAAGACGTTGTGTACCGAAGCTAATTCCAGTGATAAGGCAAGCTTGTAAACTACTTTGCCAATCCTTTCCAAAATTTCGAATGGCTCTGTATATCTAGGACTAAGTTTTCCTTTCTTGCCAAACCTCATAATCCCCTTCATAGGAGCAATTTTGAGGAAAACATAGTCTCCGACTTGGAATTCTAGGGGCCTTCGACGTCTATCGGCATAGCTTTTCTGACGACTAAAAGCTATGTCGAGTCTTTGCTTAATCTTCTTAATATCCTCTGAAGTCTTTCGGATAAAATCCGTGGTTTGAAGCTGCTTCTGTCCAACTTCTTTCCAATGAATGGGAGATCGACATTTCCTTCCGTATAACACCTCGAACGGAGCCATACCAATGGAGGCATGATAACTGTTGTTGTAAGAAAATTCGATCAGAGGCAGCTTCTGATCCCAGCTCCCTTTGAAATCCAAAACACATGATCTTAGCATATCCTCCAGCGTCTGGATAGTCTGTTCTGATTGTCCATCCGTCTGGGGGTGAAATGCCGTACTAAACTTCAATTTCGATCCCATAGCCGTATGAACACTTTTCCAGAATCGAGAGGTAAAGCGCCCATCCCAATCGGAAATGATGGATTTTGGCACTTCATGTGACGCCCCGACTTCCCAAGCCGGGTCGACACCATACTTACTTGTACTTATCTTACTTGAAAATTTGAGAATAATTTTTTTTTTTTTTTTAAACATATTCACATAAATTATCTTGTGGAGAATAATATGTCACCCATATATATATATATATTAAACTGAGAATACCTTCTCGTGTCTTCAAACTTTATACATATAACAAAACATAATTTACTTTAGAATATTAAAATATTTTCTTAACATCGAATGCGGAAAATCATGCGTAGTGGTATCCCACACCGCCCTTCACTCGCCGCATCGTCTGCATAGCCCACCACTTAAATTGCAGGCTTTTTACCTACAGTATGAAATATAAGAGTGAGCTTTCGCCCAGCAAGTACATACATAATCTCACAAAAATAATTTAATCATCTTAAAACATGTCAATCATCATGTAACTTATGCATGAGCCATTTATGATTGATTGAAAGTCTTATGCTTCATTTTAGACTCAATCTTTAACTTATCTTGTCTCAACATGTGGGCCCATAGTGTACGTACCGAAAGCGCGCAGCCTCCAGACAAAGCTAGGGTTTGCAAGGCCCTAACAGTTCTGGGAATTAAAACGTGACCCTCACGCATCAACGAGAGGTAAATGTCACAACTGGTTTTAAACATGTATCCTCCTCGATCACGGGAGGTTGGTACGACACCTTCCTTGATTATCTTACCATATGATTTAAGATTAGTGAACATGCTTCATGATGTCACTATGTCATATTCAAACTTTAACATTGGCCATATCATGGCATTCTTGAAAACATGACATTTTTAAAACCATGACATTTTAGAAAACATGGCATAATATGTAACATGTTATAGCATATCATCACATAACATCATTTAACATCATACAACATAGCATGTACATTTTAACATAGCATATATGAAAATAGTATTTACTATTTTCATACTGTAGGTGAGGTTCGATACTTGCCTGACTTATTGTAATCCAGGCTTCGTTGATTTCCACTCTGACCTCAACTGCAGGTTACTTCCTGCTATTAGAAAGAACATAGGATAAGAATCCTATAAAATGTTGGTAACCTTTCCAACATTATGGTTATATGTCCTTTTACAAGCCTTGATCAACTACTAGGTTACTAATTGTAACCCTAGAGATTGTGGTTAATTATCTTGACCCATTAGGTTACTTGAGGTAACCTTGAGTATTAAACCCATATGATTAGTATTAAATTACTATTCTTATTATCGAGCCTAAGCCTTAGTAACTCGGTTATCCTTTCCGGTTACCACTCGTCATCTTTTGTTTTTACACTTTAGCTTTTAAATCCAATTTGGAAAATTGGCTAGAAAATCTTTTGTTTTACTTCAAAATTCGAGGTTTTCAAAGTAAAACTTTATAAAACTCATTTAAGGCTGAAAACTGCTTTTGAAATAGTTTTCATAGTCAAAACAGGAAATGTTGATGTAAAAATACAGTTTTTCTGTATGTTTGTAGAAAATCCTGTACAGGAATTTTTTGTTCTCTGCACAGTTTTTATAGTTCAGGTTGCATTTAAAAATCCAAATGGAATTTGAAAAACTTGTCTTCACTAAAGTTCTTGCTCTTGAGAAATTCTAAAACTTTCATGTTTTAAGCAAAACCCAGTTCTGCTTGGATTCGTACCAGTTTTAATTTGAAACCCACTGGTCGTGTAAACTAGGTCTGGGCAGTTTAGTCTCGGATTTTCGTAAAAACGGAGGCCATTGGAGCCTCATTTTGCAAATCCATCCGCGTTGCCCTCTAGGAAAAACTGTTCCGAGAAACTTTTGTGTTTTAAGTTTTTCCAAATTCGGCCTCTAAAGGCCTCAGAATCGGCTTTCCGTAAAACTGGTCAGGATCCACCCGAGCCTGGCAGTTTTTCGGTTTAGAATTCGTTTTACGTCCTAGACGTGGAATCTAGCTCAACCAGCCACCGCGGGAGCCCTAATATCAATCATGCAGCGGTTTCTAAGTTCAATATTCAACATGCAAGCCAATTTGAACAACATTCATAACCATGCAAAATCCTAAGCATTCAATCAAACACAAAGCATGCATATAAAACCACCAACCATAAAATCCTAATTAACCAAGCACATAACCTAAATTTCTTAACTAAGGCAGGGAATTAAAGTGAGCTTATGCTCTTACAAACTTTGCTTGAAATACATTTAAATTTCTCAATTGAAATTTAAATGAAAAGTGTTGGGTTTGAGGGGATTTACCTAGCTTCCACCCAAGGGTTTGGCTTGCTAGATTTGGTTCTCCCTTGGTCCCTCCTTGCTGCCACTAGGTCCGGCCCTTTGGCTTGCTTGGCTCCAAACTTTTTCAGCCACTCTAGCACCAAGATCCGGTCACCACAACCTCAAAAATCCGGCCTCCAACTTGGTTAGCTCCTCCCTTTTTCCTTTCCCTCTACAGCCGGCCTCTTGGCCAAAAGATTGTCCAAAAATTTTCCAACTCTTTCTTGCTTGCTCTCCACACAAAATCCGACCACCCTAAGCTCTAATCACTCTTGGTTTTGGCAAAATTTCCTTTCTCTCCTTCCTTCTCACTCTCGGTTTTTGGTGAAGAAAAATTGGCAAGGGTTTGGTTGCTTTTCTCTAATTTTTTTGAATTATGGGGTCACCTATTTATAGAGGTGAGCAAAGTTTCAAAAATTGGATTTTGACCCCAAGAAAAACAAGAAATCACTCAAAGGGGAGGGTTAGGTGGCCGGCCATCCTTGTGCTAGGTGTCATGGTGTGATTGTTTCCACCATTTATGATGTCATAAATCAAAAATGGGATGATGTCATAATTCCAAGCTTAGGTGATGTCATCTTAAAGCCTTGTTTGGCTTTTTCCTTAATGTAGTCTACTTTAAACTTAACACAGATATTTCTAATACTGTGTTCACTAATACACAGTATAATTTCAGTACTGTTATACTAAACTGCAGTCCAAAATTTATCTGTGTGAAAATGGACTGTGTAAAAAAATTTTCTTATACAATCAAACTTCTTGGCCAAAGATAACCTAACTAATGTGCTTGATTTTCTATGGTGGTTTTTGAATCTTAAACATACCATTTTATCCGTAAAAATGGTTTTTACACGGTACAATTTTATACTGAAAAATATTTAACCGTACCGCCTCATTTTCGATTTTTCGGGTCAACCATTGACTTTCTTGTCAATCATTGACTCTCTTGTCAAAATTTGACTATCATGAATTCATGAAATTTCGTCATACCTTTTTACTTAAAAGGCCTATCATGAAGTCTCGTAATTAATTTACCGAGAACTCAATCATATACTGATAAAATCATGAATTTTGTATTAATATTCATAATTTTCATAAAATTGCACATAAACACATAATACGAACTATAAATTTCTTATTTACAAGAAAATTGTGAGTTCGTGAAAATTTTGATTATTACACTTCATGTAACGACCCGCCTAAAACAGGCCGTTACCATACTTACATGCATACATACTTATACGTAAAATAGCGGAATAAATTTTTTTTTTTTTTATAAGCCGTATAAACATATTTGCACATACGTAAATAATTATACTGATTAATTAAAAACGTTGCGCAGGCATATATAAAGCTTATAAAATAATCACATAATTAAACAAAACGCAAGGCGGCATTGGTCCCACATTTCACAGTTCAGCACACCTCGCCCTCCATCTTGTATCACGGGTTGCTACTAGGCTGCTTACCTACAGCATAGACGTAAGACAATGAGCTAACGCTCAGCAAGTACAACTATTAAATACCGCAATAACATAAACACAACACGATCTAACCTAACATAACATTTCT
>CM046374.1:6643665-6687563 GCA_025413025.1 Ficus hispida
ATCATTGCTCCGGAGGACCCACTAGAGGATCACCTGATCATCGACATCTCTAGCGATGATGAGGATGAGATAGAGCCCGAGCCGGAGCCAGAGGACGTAGGTTGGTTAGAGGATGAGGAGGATTTTGATGACGACCCAGAGGAGATTCCGTTTTGCCGACGGAGAGGGAGATTCAGATTCTGATGCATCCGTAGTTACTATAGAGCACATAGATTAGGTTGCTTGTATATATACTTTTTGATGCTAGACTGAGGGGTACTAGCTTATTCTTTTGGATAATAGGCTTGTACATGTGCATGATGGTAAAGTGGTAGACACTTCCATCCTAATTTTTGACCATGTATGTACAGTATGTATAAGATATGTATTTACGAGGTTGTAAATATGATGTATTTTAGTACAAATATAAAAGGCAGTTCATGAATGAAATGCTATGTTACGATATAATGATGAAATCATGTTATGATATGTTAGGAAATATGATACACATGAATGATATGTTATGTATGAAGTATGTTTCGATGATATGGTAATAATCGAGTATGATTTACTATGACACAAAGTATTGTGGTACATTATGATATCATTTGCATTAAAGAAAGGATATTGATAATATGGTAATATCTTTTCGTACGCGCTATATGTATATATAAAAAAAAAAGAAAAATTTCCGCTGATTACGCTAAGTAAGTATGATTGCGATTATGTAGTATGTATGGTAACGGCCTGTGCTAGGCGGGTCGTTACAGAATTGAGAAAACTCAAAACAGAAAAGTTGTAGGAAATTGAAAATCATAGGGGCAATGTGGACAGTTTTTGAAAATAAGGCTCCAAAGGCCTTCGTTTTTACCAAAACCCGTGCCCAGACTGCCCAGACCAATATGCACGGCCAGGCAGCTTTAACAAGGAAAAAGTATAAGTTAAGTTCAGAACTGGGTTTTTGTCAAAACATAAAAGTTGTAGAGTTTTTCAGTATCTAAAACAGATTTTAAAGTAAAACTGAATCAGTAGAGCAAGCTCTGATTCAGAAATTTGAAACAATGCATGCACAGGAAATTCCTGCACATGCACTGCCAAATTAACTGTTTTTACCAAATTTCTGCAAAACCAACACAGTTTTTATTTTAAAAGCAGTTTTAAATGATTAATTAAACTCAATTTAGCAAGAAATAAATTAATTAAGCAAATTAAACAAGGTAAGCCAATTGGTAACCTATTATAACCATATAGGTTACCTAAATTTAATTGGGCCTAGTTAATTAAGAACCAAAGTTTGTATGTGGGCCTTAGGTCCAAGTTTATATAAGGTAACCTTAAAGGATACCACCTTAATTGTTGGACCTTATAAGCCCAACAGGCTTTGTAAATTTTCACCCAAGATGGGCCTACATTTAAGGTTACTCATAGTAACCTAATAGTGCACCCATAACAAGATCATTGGGTCTTAAGCCCAAAGTTTATTAAGTAATCAAACAGGATGCTGTTTGATTACCATTAGGGCTTATGCCCTAAGGTTACACTTAGTAACCAATAAGGATTATTATTAAGCTTATGAGGGGGACATATATCTATGGTCACGGATAAATGCTGGTTCGGGTACCAACATTTAATAAAGTAAGATAGGATGACTCTTATCTTACTTCCCTTTTTGGAAACAGGAGTAACCTTTTGAGGTAACTTGTCGGAACGACAAACCCCAGGACTAGCGTTACCTGTAAGTACAACTCCGCCTACAGCATAGGCAAATGGTTTTATGAGTTTGCATATTTTTAAAATATCATGCATTTATGTGTTATGTATGATGTATGTTTATTATTGTGACATCATGAGGCATGTTCACAAATAATAAATCATATGGTAAGAAGAAGATTATGTTTTTAAGAAAGAAATGTTTTAAGAAAAGTTTTTAAGTATGGTGTGTCGTACCGACCTGCTCTAGGTCAGGTTTGGTTCATGGTTTGAGTTGGACTGGGCTGGCCGCCCCAACCACTCCATGACTGCGCGCCACGGTACGTACACTTATAAGGGGCCCAAAACTATGAAAGCAAAAATGAAAGCATAATTGGTTCATGCATTGCTTTATTAAGTTGTTTTGCGGGTTCAAGGTTGTACTTGCTGAGCCAAAGCTCACAACTTACTTTTATGCTGTAGGTAAGCTTCCTACTGGCAATTCTTGATACAAGACGGGGAAGCTTGGCAGGGCTGTTTGTGAAACGTGGGAATGGAGACTGCTACGCGTTTTGAAATATATATGTGTATGCTTTGTTTAGTACAAGTCATTTTATGTCACTATAGTTTTGAAAAGTAAATACTAAATAATATTGTGTATGTTGTAAATAAGTAAGTGGTAAAGTTTTTACTAATAGTTAAAAAAAATAATAATAATAAAAGAAAAATATATGTACGTTATTTCCGCATAAGTAAGTAAGTATGTTATTCTAGTATGTATGATAAATATGGTAACGGCCTACATAAGATGGGTCGTTATAGTATGTTAAGTTAATATGTAAGATAAGTAACTGTAACGGCCTACGTAAGGGCGGGTCGTTACAACTCAAGTATGATTAATGAATGCTGTAGTAGATGTTGTATGTATAATTGATATTAGGTTATGTTTATTAGATGTTATGTGAATGTTTTAATGAATTGATTATGCTATGATATGTCTATGATGCATGAAGTTACGATATGATTTATATCTTATGAAATTGTGACATCACGAGGCATGTTCACTAATTCTAAATAAGAGTAAGAAAAGATAAGAAAGTATGGCAAGCAAGTTGCCTGTGTCGTGCGACCCGCTCATAGGTCGGGTTGGATTATGGTTTGAGTTGGAAATGGACTGGCCGCCCCAACCACTCCATAGTTGCGCGCCCGGTACGTACACTTATGGGGCCCATAAGCAAGATAAGCATGTATGGTAAGATAAGTTATGAATGAAATAAGCAAGCATAATTGGCTCATGATGATTAAGATTGAATATGTTATGTTAGATAAGTATGTTATGTTAGATGAATATGTTATGTTAGACGAATGTGTTATGTTAGATGAATGTGTTACGTTAAGTTGAAATGATTATGTTATGCTTGATTGAATTCTGTTTTGTATTATTAATTATTGCGGATAATTATGTTGTACTTGCTGAGCGAAAGCTCACGTGTCTTACGTCTATGCTGTAGGTAAGCAACCTGTCGGCAATTTTTGATACAAGATGGCGAGCGGGGCAGGGTGAACTGTGAAGTGATGTGGGATATTTTTACCGCTACGCGTTTTGTTTCTTATGTACATTATTTAATATCCGATCTTAGCATATCGCTTTCGTATATCGCTTTTCGTTTTGAACGCACCGTTTTTATATAACGCCTTTTGTTCGTATATATCGTTTGTCGTTAGTACGCCAGTATAAAAAAAAAAAAAAAAATTTCCGCTGTTTATGCTAAGTATGTATGTATGTTATGTATGTATGTACGGTAACGGCCTGTGCTAGGCGGGTCGTTACATCAAGATTTCGATGTGATCTTAGGGATGGATTTCTTAGGAAAATACGACGCCAAGATCGACTGTCGAAGACATTGTGTCACGTTCAACCCCTACGGCAAAGAAGAGTTCACCTTCTACGGACATACTCAACACCCAGCAACCCGACTGATTTCAGCAATGAAGGCGTGGAAAATGTTAGCTAATGGTTGTCAAGGATATTTAACTAACATAGTGGACAAGGATCGAGAAGTAAAGTTGACACCGAAGGACGTTCCCATTATTAAGGAATATGTGGATGTCTTTCCGGAAGAATTACCAGGACTCCCGCCGGAACGCGAAATCTCGTTCGTAATCGAATTACTACCTGGAGCCGCACCGATATCGAAAGCACCCTACCGTATGGCACCTGCTGAACTTAGGGAACTCCAAGTGCAGTTACAGGAACTGCTGGACAAGGATTTATACGACAAAGCTTTTCCCCATGGGGAGCACCTGTGCTATTCGTCAAGAAGAAAGATGGATTTTGCGCATATGTATTGACTACCGTGAGCTAAACAAGATTACGATCAAGAATAAGTATCCCCTTCCAAGGATTGACGATCTCTTTGATCAACTCAGAGGAGCGGTAGTATTTTCGAAGGTCGACTTACGTTCAGGCTATCATCAGCTTAGGATTAAGGAATCGGATATCTCCAAGACAGCTTTTCGAACACGTTACGGGCATTATGAATTTTTGGTTATGCCCTTTGGATTAACCAATGCCCCAGCTGTATTTATGGACCTAATGACCGAGTGTTCAAGGAATATTTGGATAAGTTCGTTATCGTCTTTATTGATGATATTTTAATTTATTCAAGGTCCAAGGAGGAACATGAGCATCACCTTAGGTTGGTGATGGAAAAGTTGAGACGGAATCAGCTGTATGCCAAATTCACAAAATGTGAATTTTAGTTGGAGAAAGTTCATTTCTTGGGTCACGTGGTGTTAAAGGAAGGAATTTCTGTAGATCCTGCTAAGGTAGAAGCGGTCAGTACATGGCCAGTGCCTAAAAATGTTATGGAAATAAGAAGCTTTCTTGGATTAGCTGGATAATACGACGGTTCGTTAAGGATTTTCCAAGATTGCTGCACCACTCACCACTCTTACCAGAAAGGGACAGAATTTTGAATGGACCCAGAAATGTGAGGAGAATTTCCAGGAGCTCAAGAGAAAGCTGACAAGTGCACCTGTACTGATAATTCCTGATGTAGATGCAGGAAATTCGTGATATACAGTGACGCTTCGAAAAGTGGATTAGGAGCTGTTCTGATGCAGAACGGGAAGGTAGTAGTACGCATCTCGTCAATTAAAGATTCACGAAAGGAATTATCCCACTCATGATTTGGAGCTCGCGCGGTAGTTTTCGCGCTCAAGATTTGGAGACATTATTTGTACGGAAACAAATACGAAATCTACACCGATCATCAGAGCTGTAACGCCCGAAAATCAACGTAGGGCCGACTACGTCACGTAGGGCCGAATACGTAAATGTGGGCCGTTACCAAACTTGCTAACTTAAATCTTTGTTTTATCGAAAAAAATTTCAGTATAAATTTTTTTTTCTTCTTTTAAAACTTTAAACTTTATTTAAAAATCATAACTCGAAACTCAACTTGAATTAACTTGTACTGACGGGTAAACTTCATCATGTCTACCCCTTTTACTTGTTATGCCGATTATAAGGTTACCATTGACCTTTTAAATCGGACCTTGGAAACATTACATCACATCCATATACAACATCATCTTAAAAACATTGCGGAAAATATTGCGTAGTGGTATCCCACACCGCCTTCACTCGCTGCATCGTCTCCATGGCCCATCAAGTAATGCTGCAGGCGTCTTACCTACAGTATGAAATATACAAATGAGCTTTCGCCCAGCAAGTACAAACATGATCTCACAAAATCTTTTCAAACATCAAGTAACATATCAATCATCATGTAGTTTATGCATGATCCGATTATGTCCAATTATAAATCTTTTAGACACTTTTACTCATTATCTTGATTACATGTGGGCCCCTAGTGTCCGTACCAAAAGCGCGCAGCCTCCAGACAAAGCTAGGGTTTGCAGGCCCTAACAGTTCTGGGAATCATAACGTGACCCTCACGCATCAACGAGAGGTTAATGCCACAACTGGTTTTTAACATGTATTCTCCACGATCACGGGAGGTTGGTACGACACCTTACTTGATCATCTTACCATGTGATTTAACATTAGTGAACATGCTTCATGATGTCACAACGTCAATCCAAACTTAACATTTGCCATATCATGGCATTCTTGAAAACATGACATTTTTAAAACCATGACATTTTAGAAAACCGGGCATAATAGGTAACATGTCATAGCATCACATCATTACATGGCATCTCATATCATAACATAGCATAGCATCACATAGCATAGCATTATAACATAGCATAGCATTATAGCATAGCATAACATAGCATAGCATGTATACTTGGAAAATATCTTTTATTATTTTCCATACTGCAGGTGAGGTTTGTACTTACCTCTTTTACTATGTCCTACGTAAAGCTGCTCCTCTTCCGGGTAGCCGCAGGCTTCCTCCTGCTTGATGAAGGACATAGGTAAGGGTCTAATTAGTATTGTGGAATGTTGTGACATACCAAACATGCCTACGAAATTCTAGCTGTAAGTCTCCCTTATAACTTATGATGACTTACTTGGTTACTTAAGGTAACCTTGGGTATTAATCCCAATCATATATGAATAGGGTTAGGTATCATCCTAACCTTGGCCTATGCCTTGTCATTTTTAATTTTAATCCTTTTTGGGTTTTAAATCAAGCTCAATTTTAATACCTTGTTGGGTTACCTTGAGTAACCTTGAGGTAATCAAGCTTAGTCCAATTATCCTAAGTCTGCCTTGGCTTTGGACCCTGTGCAGTAACTCGGGTATCCTTCCCGATTACCGTCCATCCTTGTTTTGTTTCCGAAAGAAAGATAACCTTTGGTTTTAAAAATCCATTCTTATCTTTCTTTGGAAAAAATTCAACCTTTTAGGTTTTAAAATCATTGATTTAATATTAGAAAAATCGTATCCCCTGAAGTAGGGTTTGTAAAATTATCAACTGTTGAAAACTGCTTTGGAACAGTTTCCTTAGTCAAAACAGTGGTTTGAGGAAAAATACAGTTTTTCTGTACTGTTTTTAGAAAATCCTGTACAGGAATTTCTTGTTTCCTGCACACTATTCACCAATCCGTGTCAGTTTAAAAAATCTGATTTGAATTTAAAAACGTTGTCTGCACAAAGTTGTAAATCTCGAAAAATTATAAAACTTTGGTGTTTTACGAAAAGTCCAGTTCTGCTTGGATTCGTACCAGTTTTAATTTGAAACTGGCTGACCCTGTAAACTGGTCTGGGCAAACTAGCCACGGGTTTTTGTAAAAACGGAGGCCATTGGAGCCTCAATTGGAAAACTGTCTGCGTTGCCCACAAGGAAAAATCATTCTGAACAACTTTCATGTTTTGAGTTTTACCTAGTTCGGCCTCTAAAGGCCTCAAATTTCACTTTTCCCGAAACTGGCCAGTTTCTACCCGAAATGGCAGTTTTCGGTTGTTAAGTCCGGTTTACGTCCTATTTCGCGGATTCTAACTCGACCGATCACTTCGGGAGCTTACACAGCAAACATGCAGCGCTTCTAACGTAAAACATGCATCCATGCAAATCAAAATTTTCATCATGCATCAACATACAAAACCCTAGACATTCATCAAACACTTAGCATGCAAGAATTGAAACCATCAAATCATAAACCCTAAAATCATAACTAGGGCAGAAAATTTAAAGTGAGCTTATGCTCATACAAACCAACATGGAAATACACATAAATTTCCAAATTAAAGCTCAATTAAAAAGCTTAGGGTTTTAGGGTTTACCTAGGGTTTGGAAGTTGGTTTTCAAGCTTGGGTTCCAACTTTTTCTCCTTCCCCTTTGGCTGCCATCACAGCCGGCTTTTGCCCTCCAAATGGGTTTCAAAATTTCAGCAACCCCTTGTTGGTTTCTCACCAAAAATCCGACCATCACCTAGGCTAGTTCCTAGTTCCACTTTTTTTCTTTCTTTTCTTCCTTTGGGTTTCGGTTTTGAGGGAAATTGGGTGAGGAAAAATTTTGCCATAGTTTGGCTTGTTTTTCCAATTTTTCACTCCAAAAATCCGCCCCCCCCCCCCTTCCTCTATTTATAGCTGAAAAAGATTTTCTAAATGCCCTTTTACTCCTCTTAGGTGGCCGGTCAATCCCTTAGAGAACAAGGGAAAAATCAATTTGGTGAGGTGTCTTCTTGCTCATGTCATTAGGCTTGCCTAAGCATGCTTACCTAAGCAATTTTTTTTTCCTTGCTTTCCAAGCATTGAAGACCGGCTGACAAGGTGCATGAACCCAATTAATTGCTTCTTTTTGCTTCCTTAGTGGCCGGCTATTTCTTGTTCTTAGAACATGTGTGTGTGTGAGCTAAGGTGATGAGGTGTCCAAAGGTGGACCCACCACACTAGTGCATGAACCCAAATTAATGGCTCTTGGATTTGGATTTCCTCCTAGTGACCGGCCATTAATCTTGTTCTAGAACATGTATGTGAGCTAAGGTGGTGATGTGTCCAAAGGTGGACCCACCACACCTTTTTTTTCTTATCTTGCATTAAATTCATCAAAAGCAAGCTTAATTGCCTCCCCCTAAACCATTAGAGTGGCCGGCCATACAAAGTAATTTGTTGGCCAATTTTATATTTTTTTTTCACCCTTAATTCATGCTTAAAACTTACTTTTCATAATTTCCAAAAATTACACTTTAGCCCTTAAGGACAAAATATTTGCATTTTAGTCCCTGTGAGGTGGCGACTAAAGTGGAGCCACTTGGCTTCTAATTCATACATAATGGTCCACTTAATTCCCAAAAATCCCTAAATATAGAGATACAATCCAATTTCTCATTAATTGAAATAATACTAGTACTGTTTTTCACTTAAAACAGTACTGCCATACGGGACTACGGTCCAGAATTCAACTGCACTTAACTGAGCCAAATGGATTTTTTTTCTTAGAGCTCGAAACCATTTAGTCCTTTATGTCTCAAAAATCATGCTTAATTTTCCTCTAGCGATGTCTCAAGCCTTATTTTCGCTTAATCGTCCGAAACGACAGTTTTCTGCAGTATAGTTTCTATACCGATAATTTACACTGCGGTTTCACCTTAGTCAACTTTGACCAGAATAAAAGTCAAAATTACTATTTTGCCCCTTTTTTCCAAAAAGGCCTATATTTGCCTAAGCAAACTATTTTTGAGTCTCGTAGCTAATTAATTGAGAACTCAAACTTATACTGATATTCTATTCCGATCATGATTCAAACTTAGGTTTTCCTTGTTTCTACAGGAATCATAAGCCATAAAAGTTTCGGGTATTACATTCTACCCTCCTTAAAAGATTTTCGTCCTCGAAAATTCGAATAATCCTAAGTGGCTTTTCTTCAATCCACTATCAATTCATAACAAATTACTATGAATTTAATAACTTGTTCATGTTCCCATTTTAATATCATAATGGGATCATGTTTCTTATAGAGAACCATAATCTTCTTTCTATATCCTCATACCTCATTCCTCATTTTCTCATGCTTATCATTTCATACCCTCATACTTTTCTTTCATACTGCATAATCTCATCATCATCATTTTTTTTTCGCACTGCATCACAAAAACTATTTACATGAAAAACTGTGCAAGTATATCACATAACTTGCCATGTTTGAAAAGTAGATATAACTTTTCCATACTTGAAAAGAAAACATATTGTATCTTATAATTAAGATACTTTTCTTTAACTTTATTTGAGGGCTCAGCGAATATATCATATTGAAAATATTTTTCTTTCAATTAACTAAAGCTGAGAACCCTCTGGTACAATGTTAATCTTTTGCTATTAGAACCCTTTTTCTTATCATGATGGCCCCTATCTTGGAAATATTTTTCTTCCTCAAGGATCGGCCCTTTTCTTGACATGATGGCCCCTCTCTTGGAACTCTATTCCTCAAGGGTTCAGCCTATAACATATCACAACATAACGTGAGTTGGTTCTATTATGCATTAGATCAAGCACCATACATAAAATAACTTCTTGGAATCTTTTCCAAGTTAATCATGGAAAACAATAATAAATAGTATTATTGAAAACATATTACTGTTCGAGTGATGCAGTGAAAGATATCCTCATATCAACTAGCTACTTGTTAGCCAGCAGAAGCTTTTCTCATTGCTTCAGACATTTCCTTTATAGCACATAAGCATAGTTCTAAGGAATATGTAAAACTTCCCATCATGATTTTCATTACTTAATAGGTCGTATATAGTCGACATTAGTCAAACCATTATATATCGACTCCAAGGTTGTTATTATCGATCTCAACCTCATTAACTTAAGCATCAAACTCACAGCCATCATCATTATTATCATAGCCTAATAAATTGTTGTTGGTAGCATCCAACTCATATTGGCTTAATGCCTAGTTGCTACCCCCAAACTAAGGCATCATCAAAATTTTCCCCGTATTTAATAATACTCTTATGGGGCAAAAGTTTCACAATCAGGAAACTTAACTTCCATGGTATTGATCCATTCCTTAGAAGGAAAAATTCCTTAATATCACTATACCCGAGATGAAGCGATAGGCTATATGATCTCGAAGTCTATTCTTTTCTTGTTGCTATTCCAGCAATTATCGTTATAACTTAATCACTATAGTTGCAAGATTAGACTCTTGCAAAAATTTGGTTCGTTCTATGCACGATGAACCATCTTCTAATTCTAGTTCTTAATTCCTCACATTTCTAATCGAAGGAAAAAAAATAAATTAACTTACTTGGGCACTTGCAGAAACGATGTGAAGCGAAGTGAAGTAGGCTGGCAGGATACCGCTCTGATACCAACTTTGTAACGCCCCGAAAATCAACGTAGGGCCGACTACGTCACGTAGGGCCGAATACGTAAACGTGGGCCGTTACCAAACTTGCTTAACTTAAATCTTTGTTTTATCGAAAAAAATTTCAGTATAAATTTTTTTTTCTTCTTTTAAAACTTTAAACTTTATTTAAAAATCATAACTCGAAACTCAACTTGAATTAACTTGTACTGACGGGTAAACTTCATCATGTCTACCCCTTTTACTTGTTATGCCGATTATAAGGTTACCATGACCTTTTAAATCGGACCTTGGAAACATTACATCACATCCATATACAACATCATACTTAAAAACATTTGCGGAAAATATTGCGTAGTGGTATCCCACACCGCCCTTCACTCGCTGCATCGTCTCCATGGCCCATCAAGTAATGCTGCAGGCGTCTTACCTACAGTATGAAATATACAAATGAGCTTTCGCCCAGCAAGTACAAACATGATCTCACAAAAATCTTTTCAAACATCAAGTAACATATCAATCATCATGTAGTTTATGCATGATCCGATTATGTCCAATTATAAATCTTTTAGACACTTTTACTCATTATCTTGATTACATGTGGGCCCCTAGTGTCCGTACCAAAAGCGCGCAGCCTCCAGACAAAGCTAGGGTTTGCAAGGCCCTAACAGTTCTGGGAATCATAACGTGACCCTCACGCATCAACGAGAGGTTAATGCCACAACTGGTTTTTAACATGTATTCTCCACGATCACGGGAGGTTGGTACGACACCTTACTTGATCATCTTACCATGTGATTTAACATTAGTGAACATGCTTCATGATGTCACAACGTCAAATCCAAACTTAACATTTGCCATATCATGGCATTCTTGAAAACATGACATTTTTAAAACCATGACATTTTAGAAAACATGGCATAATATGTAACATGTCATAGCATCACATCATTACATGGCATCTCATATCATAACATAGCATAGCATCACATAGCATAGCATTATAACATAGCATAGCATTATAGCATAGCATAACATAGCATAGCATGTATACTTGGAAAATATCTTTTATTATTTTCCATACTGCAGGTGAGGTTTGTACTTACCTCTTTTACTATGTCCTACGTAAAGCTGCTCCTCTTCCGGGTAGCCGCAGGCTTCCTCCTGCTTGATGAAGGACATAGGTAAGGGTCTAATTAGTATTGTGGAATGTTGGTGACCATACTAACATGCCTACGAAATTCTAGCTGTAAGTCTCCCTTATAACTTATGATGACTTACTTGGTTACTTAAGGTAACCTTGGGTATTAATCCCAATCATATATGAATAGGGTTAGGTATCATCCTAACCTTGGCCTATGCCTTGTCATTTTTAATTTTAATCCTTTTTGGGTTTTAAGATCAAGCTCAATTTTAATACCTTGTTGGGTTACCTTGAGTAACCCTTGAGGTAATCAAGCTTAGTCCAATTATCCTAAGTCTGCCTTGGCTTTGGACCCTGTGCAGTAACTCGGGTATCCTTCCCGATTACCGTCCATCCATGTTTTATTTCCGAAAGAAAGATAACCTTTGGTTTTAAAATCCATTCTTATCTTTCTTTGGAAAAAATTCAACCTTTTAGGTTTTAAAATCATTGATTTAATATTAGAAAAATCGTATCCCCTGAAGTAGGGTTTGTAAAAATTATCAACTGTTGAAAACTGCCTTTGGAACAGTTTCCTTAGTCAAAACAGTGGTTTTGAGGAAAAATACAGTTTTTCTGTACTGTTTTTAGAAAATCCTGTACAGGAATTTCTTGTTTCCTGCACACTATTCACCAATCCGTGTCAGTTTAAAAATCTGATTTGAATTTAAAAAAGTTGTCTTCACGAAAGTTGTAGATCTCGAAAAATTATAAAACTTTGGTGTTTTACGAAAAGTCCAGTTCTGCTTGGATTCGTACCAGTTTTAATTTGAAACTGGCTGACCCTGTAAACTGGGTCTGGGCAAACTAGCCACGGGTTTTTGTAAAAACGGAGGCCATTGGAGCCTCAATTTGGAAAAATGTCTGCGTTTCCCACAAGGAAAAATCATTCTGAACAACTTTCATGTTTTGAGTTTTACCTAGTTCGGCCTCTAAAGGCCTCAAATTTCACTTTTCCCGAAACTGGCCAGTTTCTACCCGAAATGGCAGTTTTCGGTTGTTAAGTCCGGTTTACGTCCTATTTCGCGGATTCTAACTCGACCGATCAATTCGGGAGCTTACACAGCAAACATGCAGCGCTTCTAACGTAAAACATGCATCCATGCAAATCAAAATTTTCATCATGCATCAACATACAAAACCCTAGACATTCATCAAACACTTAGCATGCAAGAATTGAAACCATCAAATCATAAACCCTAAAATCATAACTAGGGCAGAAAATTTAAAGTGAGCTTATGCTCATACAAACCAACATGGAAATACACATAAATTTCCAAATTAAAGCTCAATTAAAAAGCTTAGGGTTTTAGGGTTTACCTAGGGTTTGGAAGTTGGTTTTCAAGCTTGGGTTCCAACTTTTTCTCCTTCCCCTTTGGCTGCCATCACAGCCGGCTTTTGCCCTCCAAATGGGTTTCAAAATTTCAGCAACCCCTTGTTGGTTTCTCACCAAAAATCCGACCATCACCTAGGCTAGTTCCTAGTTCCACTTTTTTTCTTTCTTTTCTTCCTTTGGGTTTCGGTTTTGAGGGAAATTGGGTGAGGAAAAATTTTGCCATAGTTTGGCTTGTTTTTCCAATTTTTCACTCCAAAAATCCGCCCCCCCCCCCCTTCCTCTATTTATAGCTGAAAAAGATTTTCTAAATGCCCTTTTACTCCTCTTAGGTGGCCGGTCAATCCCTTAGAGAACAAGGGAAAAATCAATTTGGTGAGGTGTCCTCTTGCTCATGTCATTAGGCTTGCCTAAGCATGCTTACCTAAGCAATTTTTTTTTCCTTGCTTTCCAAGCATTAAAGACCGGCTGACAAGGTGCATGAACCCAATTAATTGCTTCTTTTTGCTTCCTTAGTGGCCGGCTATTTCTTGTTCTTAGAACATGTGTGTGTGTGAGCTAAGGTGATGAGGTGTCCAAAGGTGGACCCACCACACTAGTGCATGAACCCAAATTAATGGCTCTTGGATTTGGATTTCCTCCTAGTGACCGACCATTAATCTTGTTCTAGAACATGTATGTGAGCTAAGGTGGTGATGTGTCCAAAGGTGGACCCACCACACCTTTTTTTTCTTATCTTGCATTAAATTCATCAAAAGCAAGCTTAATTGCCTCCCCCTAAACCATTAGAGTGGCCGGCCATACAAAGTAATTTGTTGGCCAATTTTATATTTTTTTTTCAACCTTAATTCATGCTTAAAACTTACTTTTCATAATTTCCAAAAATTATACTTTAGCCCTTAAGGACAAAATATTTACATTTTAGTCCCTGTGAGGTGGCGACTTGTAATAACTAGAATTTCACAACGTTACAATTTCTTGTATAGAAATTTAAACTGTACCGTGAAGGTAATTATGCAAAAGCCCGGTTTAGGGTTTTTATTCAGAATTGTGAGTTCTTATGCTTTTATAAGACTCAAAAATGATTGCTTAGTTGAGCATACGATCTTTTGAGGAAAAAGGTATGAAAACGCTATGATTTTTACAAAAGTCAAAGTTTGACCCGAGAGTCAAAGTTTGACCAGAAAGTCAAAGTTTGACCAGAAACCGTCAAAGTAAACCAAGAGAGTCCACGTTGTCAGAATAGGCAACATTGACCTAAGAAAGTCAAAGATTGGCTAGAAAGATCAATTCTTTGACGATATCGAAAAATGGTTAGCGGTATAGGAAGTATACTGCGGAAAACCAAATTTTTCAGATAAAATGGTTTAAGTTAGATTCAAAACCACCATAGAAAAATCAAGCACACTAAGTAGGAGATTAAAGGCCAAAAGGCTCGAAGCGAAAAGAGAATTTTTCGTATAGTCCATTATTAGACAGATAAATTTTGGACTGCATTTTAATAGCCGGTACTGTGAATCAAAGACCACAGTATCAACTATATCTGTTTAGTATTGAGTTATATTTTAGAAAGCGTAGGCCCAAGATTTAAGAACAGTAGTCCAAAGCTACTAAGGATGGCTGTTTAGCCAAGGTTACTTTATGTAACCAATCAAAGTACACGTTAAGTGTAGTAAACCCTAAACCTTAGGGGTATCCGCGATACAGAGGAAGTATCCGGGTTTATTTAAGAAAAGGGGGAAACATATAACTATGACTAGGTATGAATGTTGGTTTGATTACCAACATTCTGTAAGAACTAAATTCTTACTCTATGTCCTCTGATATAGCAGGAAATAGCCTGCTGAGGTATCCTGCAGTGGATCAACAAGTCTCGGGACATAGCACTCAAGGTAAGTACAACTCCGCCTACAGCATAGGCTCTTGTTGATACTTACCCAAGTATGAATAGTGTTTATGATATGATGTTATGTTTATGATAAGTATGTTCAGTTCATGATTATGAAATTAAAGCATGATTTATGTATAGTGACATCATGAAGCATGTTCACTAATAAGAATAATTATGAGTTCATGTAAAGTAAGTATGATGGCAAGCAAGCTTGCCTGTGTCGTACCGACCCGCGTCAGGTCGGGTTGAGCTATGGCAAGAGTAAGTCCATAGAGCGCGCCCGGTACGTACACTCATGATAAGGGGCCCATAAGTAAGATAAGTTAAGAATGAATACGATGGCATAATAAGAGCATAATTGGTTCATGCATATATTATGCGATGTTATAACATGATATGTATGTTATGATAAGTTCAAGATGTTATGTATGAGTTAAGTATGTTATGTATGCTATGAGAAGTTATGTATGATGGGTTATGTTTAATTGTTGCGGATATATATGTTGTACTTGCTGAGCGAAAGCTCACGTGTCTTACGTCTATGCTGTAGGTAAGCAACCTACTGGCAACGGATGATACAAGATGGCGAACGTGGCGGGGTGGACTGTGAAATGTGGGGATATTAACCGCTACGCGTTTCGTTCTTATTATGTACATTATTTCGTATTCGAACAGCGTTTACATATTTATGCGTTTCAATTATTCCGCACCGTATAAAAAAAAATATATATATATTTCCGTTGCTTACGCTCATTATTTAAGCATGTATGTATGTATGTATGTATGGTAACGGCCTGTGCTAGGCGGGTCGTTACAGAGTTGGTATCAGAGCGGTTCCCTGCTACCCAATTTCACAGTATGCCTGCCGTCGCTGCCACCATTGTAAGTAATTTTATTTTATGAGTAAATAAATAATTATTACGTGATTATGTTATGATAGATACGATATTATGGATCCCGCTGGAGCGGATGGGGATCGACGTGCTGTTGCATCTTTTCATGAGGCGCACCCGATGATTTTTGACGTGACGAGACGTACGGTGTCGTTAGCTGCTTGGCTATACGACATGGAGTTGATATTCAGATTATGTCATATAGAGGAGAGATTACAGGTTTCGTTAGCCAGTCGGTGTCTTTCTGTAGACGCTCGATTATGGTGGATGACGATAGGTGAGAGAGCGATGCCGAGTCGCACTTGGGCGCATTTTCGTGCGTTGATAGTCGCCCGTTTCGGACCGCTACCAGACGAGGGTGTACCTCCTCGTGACCCGGTGATGTATCGGGAGACGTATCGTGCTCGATACCTCAGTTTCGCAGTGGTCTGGCATGCTTTCCCTGATGAGCCCATGAGCCATTATTGTAGGCGGTTCCAGGAGGAGATGCTGCCATACGTTCCACAGGACTTGGAGAACATGGTGGCATTTGCACTTCAGACATTTCGGGACGGATTGCCTCAGCATATCCGGCAGTATGTTCCGATGCCGTTACCTGGCTCGACAGTAGAGCATTTGATAGCCGATATCTTAGAGGCAGAGGCTGTCATACAGGCTATGCAGGAGGCTGAGGTTGGAGAGGGACCTCAGGCACCGGTCGACGACGCTGGGATGGGAGAGCCATTTTTAGGGCCTGGTCCAGTTTTTCCCGAGGACCCGATTCCAGCTGAGCCAGTACAGGCAGTGCCGCCCGAGGACGTCGAGGCTGACGGGGTAGGGGACGATTTCGACCTCGATGATTTTATTGTTGCTCCAGAGGATCAGCCAGCAGACCCTCCGATCATTGATATTCCTAGCGATGATGAGGAGGATATGGAGCCGGAGCCAGAGCCAGAGCAGGAGGACTGGTTCGCGGACGATGAGGAGGAGGATATGGAGCCCGGGCCAGAGTTTGAGCCTGAGGACTGGCAGGAGGAGAATTTTGATGAGGACCCTGAGGAGTTTCCATTGCACGATGGAGATGATGATGCAGACTCCGACGCGCCCTCAGTAGTTACGGACGAGGATGTAGATTAGGCTAACTCTGTATATATTTTATTTTACGACTGATATGTACTAGCTTATATTTTTGGATGATAGGCTTGTACTGATGTATGATGGGAAAGTGTTAGACACTTCCATCCGAAATTTTGGCCCTATATGTACAGAAATCGTATCAAGATGTAATTACGAAATTGTGAATATAATGTACTTTTTGTAAGAATACAAAAAGAAAGTTCAGTTATGAAATATTATGATACGATGATGAAAGGCATGTTACGAGTTGTTATGTGCCATGATACGATGAATAAGTTATGATATGAAGAGTTATGTTATGTATGACGATAAATGTATGAAAGAAGGGATAATTCCAGTATGATAATATCTTTTCTTATGTTTTAATAGGATCGAGAAAATGGTTTGTACCCGCCAAGCAGTGCCTGAAAATCCGCCAGAGCCGGATCTCGCGACCATTGTTGTAAACTTGCAACGGCAGCTGCTGGAACAGCAGCAAGAGACAAATAGACTGCGAGAGCAGTTAATTGAGCTGAACCAAAGACCCAGGGGAGATGAAGTTCCCCCACATCCCGAGAGAGTAGACCCGGTAGCACCTCAGGCACCGGAGATTCCACCAGAGATCCCTCGGAACTTTGAGGTTCCTTTAGCACCTGCAGGAGTTCCAGTAAACTTACCGCCAGTACGGGAAGATTTACTGTATGAGAGATTCAGGAGGATGAAGGCACCTGAATTTGAGGGAGTAATGGATCCGATAGCTGCGGATAATTGGTTAATTGATGTCCAAGTCATCCTGGACTTTATGAGGCTATCTGAGCAGGAAAAGGTTCTCTGTGCTTCCTTCGCTCTCAAGAAAGACGCCAGACACTGGTGGATGACTGTACAGATGCGGCGAGACGTTACCGCCATGGGCTGGCAAGATTTTGTGACAGAATTCCGCACCATGTACTACAATAGGGAAATTCTGGCAGCCCAACAAGATGAATTCGCCAGTTTGAAACAGGGATCAATGACAGTAATGGAGGCTGTCAAGAAGTTTGAACAGTTGGCCCGGTTGTGTCCGGAACTGGTTCCCAACGAAACAGAAAAAGTTAGAAGGATGATGAAGATGTTCCGGACAGATATCGCCAAGCAAGTTAGCGCTGGCAGTAGCCCACCTACCCTGGTATCCGACTGCGTGAGTCGTGCGATAAGGGCCGAATACTGGATTAACCAGGATAAAGAAGCAAGGGCTCAGATCTTCAGGGCAAAAAGGGATGAGAAAGCAGTGGCAAAGCCAACACAGCCCCGTCAGAATTTTGAAACGCCCCCGAAAGGACAAGTCAGTAACCCTGCCCAAGGTTTCAAACAGTTTGGGAGGAACAAGAGAAAGGGAAATTTCTCGGGTCAGGGACAACAAAAGAATTACCCTCAGAAGAAAGGAAATGAGGGTAATAACACTGACTACCCGGCATGCGCCAAGTGTGGGAGAAAACATCCGGGAATCTGTAGAATGGGGTCGAATGCCTGCTATTTGTGTGGCAAGGAGGGGCATTATGCAAAGAATTGCCATCTAAACAACCAAGGCCAGAATCCTCAGTACCCGAGTCGGAACACCAACAGCCAGTTGCATGCTGTCCAAACTAGGCTTGAAGGACCCTCAATCAACCAAGGCAGATTAGAGGCTCCTGAACCTCAAGCCAGGATATATGCTTACACCAGGGGTGATGCTGAAGCTGGGACTTCACATGTGGTGACAGGTCAGATCTCTATCGCCACTTATGATGCTATCGCCTTGTTTGATTCTGGAGCTACTCACTCATTTGTATCCCTGGAGTTCGCCCAGAAGTTAGGAAGAGGTGTGAATAGTTTAGATCAGCCCTTCAAAACCTCTTTGCCGTCCGAAGAGATTTTGTGGTCCAATTCTTGGATACGAAATGCTTCCGTGACTATCTGTGGCCGAGAATTGTTTGTAGATCTCATCGCAATCAAGTTACAGGATTTCGATGTGATCTTAGGAATGGATTTCTTAGGCAAATACGACGCCAGGATCGACTGCCGAAAATGCTGTGTAACATTCAAACCATACGGAAAGGAGGAGTTCAATTTCTACGGGCAATCTCGGAATTCAGCAACTAAACTGGTTTCAGCAATGAAGGCTTGGAAAATGTTAGCTAATGGCTGCCAAGGATATTTAGCTAACATGGTGGATAAAGATTGTGAAGTGGAATTGGCACCGGAAGATGTTCCCATTATAAAGGAATATGTGGATATCTTTCCGAAAGACTTACCAGGACTTCCGCCGGAACGCGAGATTTCGTTCGAAATCGAATTGCTGCCTGGAGCTGCACCGATATCGAAAGCGCCTTATCGTATGGCACCTGCCGAGCTTAGGGAACTGCAAGTGCAGTTACAAGAATTGCTGGACAATGGATTCATCCGACAAAGCTACTCTCCATGGGGAGCACCAGTGTTGTTTGTAAAAAAGAAGGATGGATCACTACGAATGTGTATAGACTACCGTGAGCTTAACAAGATTACGATCAAGAACAAGTATCCCCTTCCAAGGATTGACGATCTTTTCGATCAACTTAAGGGAGCGGTAGTATTCTCGAAAGTCGATCTACGATCAGGCTACCATCAGCTCAGGATCAAGGAGTCAGATATTTCCAAGACGGCTTTTCGAACACGTTACGGGCACTATGAGTTTTTGGTTATGCCATTTGGGCTAACCAATGCCCCAGCCGCATTCATGGACCTCATGAACCGAGTATTCAAAGAGTATCTGGATAAGTTCGTCATTGTTTTTATTGACGACATTTTGATTTACTCAAGGTCCAAAGAAGAGCATGAGCGTCACCTTAGATTGGTGATGGAGACGCTTAGACGAAACCAGCTGTATGCCAAATTTACAAAATGTGAATTTTGGCTGGAAAAAGTTCACTTTTTGGGTCATGTGGTGACAAAGGAAGGAATTTCAGTAGACCCTGCTAAGATCGAGGCGGTTAGTGCGTGGCCAGCACCCAAAAATGTTACGGAAATAAGGAGTTTCCTTGGATTAGCTGGTTACTACCGACGGTTCGTTGAGGGATTTTCAAAGATTGCTACACCCCTCACCGCTCTTACCCGTAAAGAAAAGAAATTTGAATGGACTCAGAAATGTGAGGAGAATTTTCAAGAGCTAAAAAGGAGATTGACAAGTGCACCGGTGTTGATAATTCCTGATGTTGATGCAGGAAATTTCGTGATCTATAGTGACGCTTCTAAAAATGGTTTAGGAGTCATCTTTATGCAGAATGGGAAGGTAGTTGCCTACGCATCCCGACAGCTGAAGATTCACGAAAGGAATTATCCCACGCATGACTTGGAGCTCGCGGCAGTAGTTTTCGCACTTAAGATCTGGAGACACTACTTGTACGGGAACAAGTGTGAAATCTACACAGATCACCAGAGCCTCAAGTATATTTTTACTCAGAAGGAGCTCAATATGAGACAACGTAGATGGCTAGAACTTGTGAAGGATTATGATTGTGAGATCCTTTACCATCCTGGAAAGGCGAACAAGGTAGCAGATGCCTTAAGCAGGAAGTCCGTAGGCATGCTGATGTCTATTGGAATGTTTCCTAGACCACTACAAAAGGAGATTTCAGAGTTCAACTTGGAATTGATAACGGGGAAATTATCTGTTCTGTCCCTCCAGTCCAATCTTCTAGAGACTATCAAGTCACATCAAAGGAAAGATTCTTCTTTGCTGAAAGCACAACTCTTTGGTGGAAAGAACAAGGAGTTTAAGGTCTCTGAAGATGGTGCTATTTATTTCAAAGGACGGATTTGTGTTCCTAACTTTGAATTTCTTAAGGACCAGATCTTGTCAGAAGCACACAAGACGCCGTATTCAGTACATCCAGGAGCTTCCAAGATGTATAAAGACCTCCGACTGAGTTATTGGTGGCCCAATATGAGGAATGAGGTAGCAAAATATGTATCGAAATGCCTAACTTGTCAGAAAGTTAAGGCTGAACATCGACATCCAGGTGGAGAACTACAGAAGATAGAGCTTCCTGAATGGAAATGGGAGCAAATTACTATGGATTTCATAGTAGGGCTACCTAGAACCTCAAGTGGGAATGACTCGATTTGGGTTATTGTGGATAGATTAACCAAATCAGCCCACTTTATTGCGATTAAGGTCACCTTCTCAGTAGAGAAATTGGCTGAAATCTACGTATCCCAGATCGTCAGATTTCATGGAGTACCAAAATCGATCATTTCGGACCGTGATGGACGCTTCACTTCACGATTTTGGACCAGTGTTCACAATGCTATGGGGTCGAAATTGAAGTTCAGTACGGCATTTCACCCCCAAACTGACGGTCAATCAGAACGAACCATCCAGACACTGGAGGATATGTTAAGGTCATGTGTGCTGGATTTCAAAGGAAACTGGGATCAGAAGCTGCCATTGGTCGAATTCTCCTACAACAACAGTTATCATGCTTCGATTGGTATGGCTCCATTTGAAGCATTATATGGAAGAAAATGTCGATCGCCTATTCACTGGCAGGAAGTGGGGCAGAAGCAGCTACAAACCACAGACTTCATTAAGAAGACCTCTGAGGATATTCAGATGATCAAGCAGAGGCTCGACATAGCTTTTAGCAGACAGAAAAGTTATGCCGATAAACGTAGGAGGCCCTTGGAATTCCAAGTGGGAGATGCGGTGTTCATCAAGATTACTCCTATGAAAGGAGTGATGCGATTTGGTAAAAAGGGAAAGCTTAGTCCGAGGTATACTGGACCATTTGAGATTCTCGAACGGATTGGAAAAGTTGCCTATAAGCTTGCCCTACCGCCTGAGTTAGTTTCGATGCATAATGTTTTCCATGTGTCGATGCTCAAGAAGTATGTGTCAGACCCTTCCCATGTGCTTAGTCAGGAACCGGTGGAGTTTCATACGGACTTAACCTATGAAGAAAAGCCAGTTCAAGTTCTGGATCGGGAAGAAAAGGTCTTAAGGAACAAAACCATTCCCATGGTTAAAATATTATGGCGAAACCACATGGTCGAAGAAGCAACCTGGGAGTTGGAAGATGAGATGAGAAAGAACTACCCTAATTTGTTCTAATTTTCGAGGACGAAAATTTTTAAGGGGGGTAGATTGTAATAACTAGAATTTCACAACGTTACAATTTCTTGTATAGAAATTTGAACTGTACCGTGAAGGTAATTATGCAAAAGCCCGGTTTAGGGTTTTTATTCAGAATTGTGAGTTCTTATGCTTTTATAAGACTCAAAAATGATTGCTTAGTTGAGCATACGATCTTTTGAGGAAAAAGGTATGAAAACGTTATGATTTTTACAAAAGTCAAAGTTTGACCCAAGAGTCAAAGTTTGACCAGAAAGTCAAAGTTTGACCAGAAACCGTCAAAGTAAACCAAGAGAGTCCACGTTGTCAGAATAGGCAACATTGACCTAAGAAAGTCAAAGATTGGCTAGAAAGATCAATTCTTTGACGATATCGAAAAATGGTTAGCGGTATAGGAAGTATACTGCGGAAAACCAAATTTTTCAGATAAAATGGTTTAAGTTAGATTCAAAACCACCATAGAAAAATCAAGCACACTAAGTAGGAGATTAAAGGCCAAAAGGCTCAAAGCGAAAAGAGAATTTTTCGTATAGTCCATTATTAGACAGATAAATTTTGGACTGCATTTTAATAGCCGGTACTGTGAATCAAAGACCACAGTATCAACTATATCTGTTTAGTATTGAGTTATATTTTAGAAAGCGTAGGCCCAAGATTTAAGAACAGTAGTCCAAAGCTACTAAGGATGGCTGTTTAGCCAAGGTTACTTTATGTAACCAATCAAAGTACACGTTAAGTGTAGTAAACCCTAAACCTTAGGGGTATCCGCGATACAGAGGAAGTATCCGGGTTTATTTAAGAAAAGGGGGAAACATATAACTATGACTAGGTATGAATGTTGGTTTGATTACCAACATTCTGTAAGAACTAAATTCTTACTCTATGTCCTCTGATATAGCAGGAAATAGCCTGCTGAGGTATCCTGCAGTGGATCAACAAGTCTCGGGACATAGCACTCAAGGTAAGTACAACTCCGCCTACAGCATAGGCTCTTGTTGATACTTACCCAAGTATGAATAGTGTTTATGATATGATGTTATGTTTATGATAAGTATGTTCAGTTCATGATTATGAAATTAAAGCATGATTTATGTATAGTGACATCATGAAGCATGTTCACTAATAAGAATAATTATGAGTTCATGTAAAGTAAGTATGATGGCAAGCAAGCTTGCCTGTGTCGTACCGACCCGCGTCAGGTCGGGTTGAGCTATGGCAAGAGTAAGTCCATAGAGCGCGCCCGGTACGTACACTCATGATAAGGGGCCCATAAGTAAGATAAGTTAAGAATGAATACGATGGCATAATAAGAGCATAATTGGTTCATGCATATATTATGCGATGTTATAACATGATATGTATGTTATGATAAGTTCAAGATGTTATGTATGAGTTAAGTATGTTATGTATGCTATGAGAAGTTATGTATGATGGGTTATGTTTAATTGTTGCGGATATATATGTTGTACTTGCTGAGCGAAAGCTCACGTGTCTTACGTCTATGCTGTAGGTAAGCACCCTACTGGCAACGGATGATACAAGATGGCGAACGTGGCGGGGTGGACTGTGAAATGTGGGGATATTAACCGCTACGCGTTTCGTTCTTATTATGTATATTATTTCGTATTCGAACAGCGTTTACATATTTATGCGTTTCAATTATTCCGCACCGTATAAAAAAAAAAAAAATATTTCCGCTGCTTACGCTCATTATTTAAGCATGTATGTATGTATGTATGTATGGTAACGGCCTGTGCTAGGCGGGTCGTTACACGACTAAAGTGGAGCCACTTGGCTTCTAATTCATACATAATGGTCCACTTAATTCCCAAAAATCCCTAAATATAGAGATACAATCCAATTTCTCATTAATTGAAATAATACTAGTACTGTTTTTCACTTAAAACAGTACTGCCATACTGGACTACGGTCCAGAATTCAACTGCACTTAACTGAGCCAAATGGATTTTTTTTCTTAGAGCTCGAAACCATTTAGTCCTTTATGTCTCAAAAATCATGCTTAATTTTCCTCTAGCGACGTCTCAAGCCTTATTTTCGCTTAATCGTCCGAAACGACAGTTTTCTGCAATATAGTTTCTATACCGATAATTTACACTGCGGTTTCACCTTAGTCAACTTTGACCAGAATAAAAGTCAAAATTACTATTTTGCCCCTTTTTTCCAAAAAGGCCTATATTTGCCTAAGCAAACTATTTTTGAGTCTCGTAGCTAATTAATTGAGAACTCAAACTTATACTGATATTCTATTCCGATCATGATTCAAACTTAGGTTTTCCTTGTTTCTACAGGAATCATAAGCCATAAAAGTTTCGGGTATTACAAGAGCCTTAAGTACATCTTCATTCATAAGGAGCTCAACATGAGACAGCATAGATGGCTGGAGCTCGTAAAGGATTATGACTGCGTGTAAGATCTATAAATTTCAACGTTTATGATTTCTCGTATAGAAATGTAATTTATACCATAATGGTATTTATGAAAAAGCCCGGCTTAGGGTTTTTATTAAATTTCATGAGTTCTTATAGCTTCGTAAGACTCAAATATGATTGCTTAGTCAAGCCTATGATCTTTTGTGTTCAAAAGATAGAAAAATTTTATAATTTATAGAAAGTCAACGTTGACCAAAAAAGTCAAAATTGACCATGAAGGTCAAAGTTGACCATGAAAGTCAAAGTTGACCCGAGAAGTCAAAGATTGACTAAAAAGGTCAACTATATGACGGAACTTAAGTATGTTAGGCAGTATAGGTCATATACTGAGAAAAACCATTTTTTACGAATAAAATAGTTAGAATTAAATCTAAAACCACCATAGAAAAATCAAGCACATTAAATAGGTTTTTAAGGGCTAAAGGACTCGAAACAAAAATTGAAGTTTTCGTACAGTCCATTTTAAGACAGATAAATTTTGGACTGTAATTAAATATATAATACTGTGTATTAAGTAACACAGTATTAGAAATATCTGTTTTGGGAGAAAAATGGACTGATTTTAAGAATTAAGGCAAACAAGCCTTAAATAAGGATGACATCATCTAAGCTCCTAATTATGACATCATTAAGGATTTAATTAAAATTTGGAAAGTATTATTTCCTCGTTCACCAAGGATGGCCGGCCACCTAGCATGCCAAAAGTGCAAATAGTTGGTTTTTGGAGGACTATTTTGCAATTAAGCAAAGTTTCAAAACCTCTATAAATAGGTGCTGATTTTATTCAAAAAAATCAGAAAAACCAAGCCAAATTCTGCCCATTTCTCTGCCCAAAACCGAACCCAAGCTGCCAAAGAAAAACAAGAACCAAAAACAAAAATCCAAGAGCCAATCCCTTAGAGAGAGTTCGGATTTCAGCTAGGAGGAAAGAAAGGGTGCTGGAAAATTTGGAACCCATTTGTTTGGCATGTTGGCCGGCTGTGGGTGAGCTGAAAAGGAAGAGAAAAAGCTGAAGGAGTTAGGGGGTTAGAGGCCGGAATTGGTGAGGAGCAGCAGCCAAGGGACAGAAAATTTTGGAAGGCCTTAGGGAGTGGCCGGTTGTGTTAGGATCAAGGGAGGAGCAGAAAATTTGGACCAAACCCTAACCAATCTTAGGGTTCACTAAGGTAATCCTCCCATGGCCTTATTCTCCTCAATTTGATTTCAATTTGAAGTTTATTTGTATTACAAGTCAGAAATTGTAAGAGCATAAGCTCTAAGTAATTTTCGACTAGATTATGTGCTTGATTTAGTATTTAAGGGTGGTTTGATGTTTTTAAGTATGGTATGATTTAAGTATGCTTGCTTGATGTATGTGGATTGTATGCTAGCTGATTTTCAAGATTTTATGCCCCTAATAGGTTAAGATATGAGCTAGAATGATTGATTAGGTTAAATGGCAGATTTGATTTAAATTGTGCAAGATTAATTTTCTGCAAACCCTATTTATTTGGGAAAAGAATAATGGTTTGCATGGCTGAGTTTTAATTTGTGTTTAAAAAGAAATATAACGCCTTTCGTTCGTATATATCGTTTGTCGTTTGTACGCCCAGTATAAAAAAAAAAAAAAATTTCGCTGTTTATGCTAAGTATGTATGTATGTTATGTATGTATGTACGGTAACGGCCTGTGCTAGATGGGTCGTTACAGAGTTGGTATCAGAGCGGTTTCCTACTATCCCACTTCACAGTCTGCCTGCCATCGCCACCATCATTGTAAGTTGAGTTTTATTTTAAATAGTAAATAATTATTATGCGCCTATGTTATGGTAGACTCGACGATATGGACCCGGACCTAGTCGGCGCGGACTGAGAGGCGACGAGGTCATTCTTTCAGTCGTGTCCGCTTATGTTTGATGGCACGAGACGTACGGTACCTGTGGCAGCGTGGTTGTACGATACGGAGTTGATCTTCCATATCTGTCATATTGAGGCCCGGTTGCAGGTTTCTTTAGCTAGCCGGTGCTTCGCCGTGGATGCCCGGATTTGGTGGATTACTATAGGCGAGCCTCAGCTACCTAGTCGCACATGGGCTCATTTTCGTGTAGCTGTGAGCGTCAGATACGGACCGTTGCTGGGAGAGGGAGCGGGCGACTTACTACGGGATCCTGAGATTTATGAGGATATGCATCACACACGTTACCTTAGTTACGTGGCTGATTGGCATGCGTATCCTCAGAAGACGATGACTCACTATTGCCGACGCTTCCAGGAGTCGATGCTACCTTATATTCCTCAGTATCTACAGAGTCCCGAGCTTCAGGCATTAGTGATCCTTAGGAACGGATTGCCGATTCAGATCCGTGCGTACGTCCCTATGCCTGCGCCTGGCATATCGGTCGGGCATATGATAGACGAGATTTTGGGGGCCGAGGCTATCATTCATGGATGCACGCCCCAGATATGGCAGAGGGCTATCAGGCGCCCGTTGATGACGCCGGGATTGGAGAGCCAGTTTACGAGGTGGGTCCAGTATTCCCGGAGGACCCGATTCCAGCGGTCCCGATACAGGAGGTGCCACCTCAGGACGCCGGAGACGACATGGCGGCCGAGGATGATGACCCTGAGGATTTCATCGTTGTACCGGAGGACCCACCGGAGGATCCCCCGATCATTGATATATCGAGTGATGATGAGGCTGTTGAGGAGCCAGATCCTGAGTTAGAGCACGCAGGCTGGTTAGTAGATGAGGAGGACTTTGATGAGGATCCGAAGGAGATTCCGTTGTCCGACGGAGAGGGAGAGTCAGACTCTGACGCCTCCTCGGTAGTGACGATAGAGCACCTAGATTAGGTCGTCAGTGTATATACTTTTTGATGCTAGACCGACTTGTACTAGCTTATTCTTTTTTATGATAGGCTTGTACGTATGTATGATGGTAAAGTGGTAGACACTTCCATCCAAAATTTTTGACCATGTATGTACAGTATGTATGAGATATGTATTTACTAGGTTGTATATATGATGTATTTTGTACAAATACAAAAAGCAGTTCAAGAATGAAAGTAATATGTTACGATGTGATTATGCAAATCATGTTATGTTATGTTATGTATGATTATGAAAGTTATGTTATAATAAGTATCCGATGTGATACGAGGATGCTATTATGTTATGATATGATAAGTATGATGATATGACTATAATCGAGTACGATTACTATGACACAAAGTATTGTGGTACAATATGATATAATTCACATGAAAGAAAAGATATTGATAGTATGGTAATATCTTTTCTTATGATTTTTATAGGAATTAGAAATGGTGCGTACCCGTAGGGCGATGAGTAGAGCGGTACCCGAAAACCCTCCTGAGCCTGATATCGCGTCCGTTGTAGCAAATTTACAACGGCAATTGCTGGAGCAGCAACGCGAGACGGATAGACTGCGAGAGCAGTTGGCTCAGATGAACCAAGGACCGCGTGTGGACGAAATTCCCCCGCGTCACGAAAGAGTACCTCCAGTAGCACCGCAGGTACCTGAAGTACAACCAGAGGTTCGACAAGAGGTACCACGGAACTTTGAAGTTCCGATAGCACCAGTTGGGATTCCAGCGAATCTACCACCAGTACGAGAAGATTTACTTTACGAGCGTTTCAGGCGGATGAAGGTGCCGGAGTTTGAAGGAATAATGGATCCGATCGCCGCGGACAATTGGCTGATAGACATCCAAGTTATCTTGGATTTTATGAGGCTTTCGGAGCAGGAGAAGGTTCTTTGTGCTTCCTTTGCTCTGAAAAAGGACGCAAGGCACTGGTGGATGACCGTGCAGATGCGGCGAGACGTTGCGATCATGAGCTGGCAGGATTTTGTCATGGAGTTTCGCAACATGTTCTATAACCGGGAAATCCTAGTAGCCCAGCAGGACGAGTTCTCCAATCTGAAGCAAGGATCAATGACTGTTATGGAAGCAGTCAAGAAATTCGAACAGTTAGCACGGCTGTGCCATGAGTTGGTACCCAACGAAACCGATAAGGTTAGAAGAATGATGAAAATGTTTCGTACCGACATTGCCAAGCAAGTGAGTGCTGGCAGTAGCCCACCTACACTGGTATCTGACTGCGTAAGTCGAGCCATAAGAGTAGAGTACTGGATCAACCAGGACAGGGAGGCAAGAGCTCAGATTTTTAAGGCAAGGAAAGAGGAGAAAGCCGTGGTTAAGCCGATGCAGTCCCGCCAAGGTTCGAAGTCGAACCAGAAAGGTCAGATAAGCAGCCCTGGCCAAGGCTCCAAGCAATTTGGGAAGTTCAAGAGGAAAGGAAATTTCCCTGGTCAAGGACCACAGAGGAATTTTCCTCAGAAGAGGATTTCCCGAGGAAATGAGGGAAACCGTACTGAATTCCCGGTGTGCGCGAAATGTGGAAAGAAACACCCGGGAACGTGCAGATTGGGATCTAATGCTTGTTTCCTTTGCGGCAAGGAAGGGCATTTTGCGAGGAACTGCACTTTAAACAACCAAGGCCAGAACCCCTCCTATCTAAGCCGAAACCCCAACAGCCAACTCCATGCAGTCCAAGCAAGGCTGGAAGGACCCTCGATCACTCAAGGTAGATTAGAGGCTCCTGAACCCTAGGCCAGAATCTACGCTTACACGAAGGGAGATGCAGAAGCAGGGACTTCGCATGTGGTGACAGGTCAGGTTTCTATCGCCACTCATGATGCTGTTGCTTTGTTTGATTCTGGTGCTACGCATTCTTTTGTGTCTCTGGAGTTCGTCCAGAAGTTAGGAAGAGGGATGGATGTTTTGAAGCAGCCTTTCAAAACCTTCTTGCCATCAGGCGAAATCTTGTGGTCCAATTTTTGGGTTCGCAACACTTCTGTCATTCTCTGTAATAGAGAATTGTTTGTAGATCTCATCACAATCAAGCTTCAAGATTTCGATGTGATCTTAGGAATGGACTTCTTAGGAAAATACAACGCTCGGATTGACTGTCGAAAATGTTGCGTTGCATTCAACCCCAGCGGCGAGGAAGAATTTATCTTCTACGGACAGACTCACCACTCAGCAACCCGACTAATATCAGCAATGAAGGCTTAGAGAATGTTAGCTAATGGTTGTCAAGGATATTTAGCTCACATGGTGGACAAAGATCGGGTAATAGAGTTGACACCGAAAGAGATTCCCATTATAAAGGAATATGTGGATGTCTTCCCAGAGGAGCTACCAGGACTTCCGCCGGAGCGCAAAATATCATTCGAGATCGAGTTATTACCTGGAACCGCACCGATATCGAAAGCACCCTACCGGATGGCACCTGCCGAGCTTAGGGAACTCCAAGTACAGTTGCAGGAACTACTTGACAAGGGATTCATCCGACAAAGCTACTCTCCATGGGGAGCGCCAGTGTTGTTTGTAAAGAAGAAAGATGGATCTTTGCGCATGTGTATAGACTACCGGAAGCTAAACAAGATAATGATCAAGAACAAGTATCCTCTTCCGAGGATAGATGATCTGTTTGATCAACTCAGAGGAGCAGTAGTATTTTCGAAGGTCGATCTGCGTTCAGGTTATCATCAGCTTAGGATCAAGGAGTCAGATATCTCCAAGATGGCCTTTCGAACTCGTTATGGGCATTATGAGTTTTTGGTTATGCCCTTTGGATTAACCAATGCCCCAGCTGCATTCATGGACCTTATGAATCAAGTATTCAAGGAATACCTGGATAAGTTCGTCATTGTTTTTATTGACGATATTTTAATCTATTCAAGGTCCAATGAAGAACATGAGCATCACCTTAGGTTGGTGATGGAAACTTTGAGACGGAATCAGCTGTTTGCTAAATTCACAAAATGTGAATTTTGGCTGGAAAAAGTGCATTTCTTGGGTCATGTCATGTTAAAGGAAGGGATTTCCGTAGACCCTGCAAAGGTGGAGGCGGTCAGCACATGGCCAGCACCTAAGAACGTTACGGAGATAAGGAGCTTTCTTGGACTTGCTGGATACTACAGACGGTTTGTAGAGGGATTTTCCAAGATTGCTGCACCCCTCACCACTTTTACCAGAAAAGGAAAGAATTTTGATTGGACCCAGAAATGTGAGGAAAATTTCCAGGAGCTCAAAAGGAGGCTGACAAGTGCACCTGTACTGATAATTCCTGATGTAGATGCAGGAAACTTCGTCATCTACAGCGATGCATCAAAAAGCAGATTAGGAGCTGTGCTGATGCAAAACGGGAAAGTAGTGGCTTACGCATCCCGTCAGCTGAAAATTCATGAAAGAAATTATCCCACTCATGATTTGGAGCTCGCAGCGGTAGTTTTCGCTCTCAAGATCTGGAGGCATTATTTGTACGGAAACAAATGTGTAATCTATACTGACCATCAGATTCTCAAGTATATCTTCACGTAGAAGGAGCTCAACATGAGACAGCGCAGATGGCTAGAGCTCGTAAAGGATTATGATTGCGAGATCCTTTACCACCCAGGCAAGGCGAATAAAGTAGCAGACGTCTTAAGTAGGAAATCTGTAGGCATGTTGATGTCTGTTGAAGCATTTCCTAAGCCTCTACAAAGGGAAATTTCTGAGTTTAACTTGGAGATAATCACGGGGAAATTATCTTCCCTGACCCTTACGTCCAATTTGTTGGAATCCATTAAGTTACATCAAGAAAAGGATTCCTTTTTGATGAAAACTCAGCTTTTTGGTAGAAAAAATGATAAGTTTAAGACCTCTGCCGATGGTGTCGTCTACTTCAAGGAAAGGATTTGCGTTCCCAACTTCGAGGTCTTGAAGAATCAGATTTTGTCCGAAGCGCATATGACGCCATACTCAGTACATCCAGGAGCTTCAAAGATGTACAAAGACCTCCGTGAGAATTATTGGTGGCCCAGTATGAAGAATGAGATAGCTGAATTCGTGTCGAAATGCCTAACTTGTCAAAAAGTTAAGGCTGAGCATCGACATCCTGGTGGAGAACTGCAGAAGATAGAGCTTCCTGAATGGAAATGGGAGCAGATTACTATGGATTTCATAGTAGGACTACCCAGGACATCAAGTGGGAATGACATGATTTGGGTTATCGTGGATAGGTTAACCAAATCAGCCCACTTTATTGCCATCAAGGCCACCTTTTCAGTAGAGAAATTAGCTGAGATCTTCGTTTTCCAGATCGTCAGATTCCATGGAGTTCCAAAGTCGATCATTTCAGATCGTGATGAACGATTCACCTCTCGATTTTGGAGCAGTGTTCACAACGCTATGGGGACGAAATTGAAGTTCAGTACGGCATTTCATCCCTAAACTGACGGTCAATCGGAGCGAACTATCCAGACACTGGAAGACATGCTGAGGTCATGTGTATTAGATTTCAAGGGCAATTGGGACCAGAAGCTGCCTTTGATCGAATTCTCCTATAACAATAGCTATCATGCTTCGATCGGTATGGCTCCATTCGAAGCATTGTATGGAAGGAAATGTCGATCTCCTATTCATTGGCAGAAAGTTGGTCAGAAACAGCTGCAAACCACGGACTTCATCAAAAAGACCTCCGAGGATATCAAGAAGATCAAGCAAAGGCTCGACATAGCTTTTAGCAGACAGAAAAGCTATGCCGATAAACGTAGGAGGCCTTTAGAATTTCAAGTTGGAGATGCTGTTTTCATCAAGATTGCTCCTATGAAAGGAGTAATGCGGTTTGGAAAGAAAGGGAAGCTTAGTCCAAGATATACGGGACCATTTGAGATCCTTGAGAGGATTGGAAAAGTAGCCTACAAGCTTGCCCTGCCGCCAGAACTAGCATCGATGCATAATGTTTTTTACGTTTCGATGCTAAAAAGGTATATATCGGACCCTTCCCATGTACTTAGTCAAGAACCAATGGAGGTTCAGATGGACTTAACTTATGAGGAGAAGCCAGTTCGAATTCTGGATCGGGAAGAGAAGGTCCTAAGGAATAAAACCATTCCCATGGTTAAAGTATTGTGGCGAAACCACAAGGTTGAGGAAGCAACCTGGGAATTGGAGGATGACATGAGAAAGAACTACCCCGATTTGTTCTAATTTTCGAGGACGAAAATTTATAAGGGGGATAGATTGTAAGATCTAGAAATTTCAACGTTTATGATTTCTCGTATAGAAATGTAATTTGTACCATAATGGTATTTATGAAAAAGCCCGGCTTAGGGTTTTTATTAAATTTCATGAGTTCTTATAGCTTCGTAAGACTCAAATATGATTGCTTAGTCAAGCCTATGATCTTTTGTGTTCAAAGATAGAAAATTTATATGATTTATAGAAAGTCAACGTTGACCAAAAAAGTCAAAATTGACAATGAAGGTCAAAGTTGACCATGAAAGTCAAAGTTGACCCGAGAAGTCAAAGATTGACTAAAAAGGTCAACTATATGACGGAACTTAAGTATGTTAAGCAGTATAGGTCATATACTAAGAAAAACCGTTTTTTATGGATAAAATAGTTAGAATTAAATCTAAAACCACCATAGAAAAATCAAGCACATTAAATAGGTTTTTAAGGGCTAAAGGACTCGAAACAAAAAGCGAAGTTTTCATACAGTCCATTTTAAGACAGATAAATTTTGGACTGTAATTAAATATATAATACTGTGTATTAAGTAACACAGTATTAGAAATATCTGTTTTGGGAGAAAAATGGACTGATTTTAAGAATTAAGGCAAACAAGCCTTAAATAAGGATGACATCATCTAAGCTCCTAATTATGACATCATTAAGGATTTAATTAAAATTTGGAAAGTACTATTTCCTTGTTCACCAAGGATGGCCGGCCACCTAGCATGCCAAAAGTGCAAATAGTTGGTTTTTGGAGGACTATTTTGCAATTAAGCAAAGTTTCAAAACCTCTATAAATAGGTGCTGATTTTATTCAAAAAAATCAGAAAAACCAAGCCAAATTCTGCCCATTTCTCTGCCCAAAACCGAACCCAAGCTGCCAAAGAAAAACAAGAACCAAAAACAAAAATCCAAGAGCCAATCCCTTAGAGAGAGTTCGGATTTCAGCTAGGAGGAAAGAAAGGGTGCTGGAAAATTTGGAACCCATTTGTTTGGCATGTTGGCCGGCTGTGGGTGAGCTGAAAAGGAAGAGAAAAAGCTGAAGGAGTTAGGGGGTTAGAGGCCGGAATTGGTGAGGAGCAGCAGCCAAGGGACATAAAATTTTGGAAGGCCTTAGGGAGTGGCCGGTTGTGTTAGGATCAAGGGAGGAGCAGAAAATTTGGACCAAACCCTAACCAATCTTAGGGTTCACTAAGGTAATCCTCCCATGGCCTTATTCTCCTCAATTTGATTTCAATTTGAAGTTTATTTGTATTACAAGTCAGAAATTGTAAGAGCATAAGCTCTGAGTAATTTTCGGCCCTAGTTAGATTATGTGCTTGATTTAGTATTTAAGGGTGGTTTGATGTTTTTAAGTATGGTATGATTTAAGTATGCTTGCTTGATGTATGTGGATTGTATGCTAGCTGATTTTCAAGATTTTATGCCCCTAATAGGTTAAGATATGAGCTAGAATGATTGATTAGGTTAAATGGCAGATTTGATTTAAATTGTGCAAGATTAATTTTCTGCAAACCCTATTTATTTGGGAAAAGATTAATGGTTTGCATGGCTGAGTTTTTATTTGTGTTTAAAAAGAATTGACGTTAGAAAGGCGTTGTATGATTGACTTTAGGCTCCCGTTGAGTTCGGTTGAGGTAGTGTGCTCATTTTAGGACCGAAAACGATTAAGAGATAGAAAACTGCCAATTCGGGTTCATTCTGCCCAGTTTTCTGGAAACCCAAATTTGAGGCCCTTAGAGGCCGAATCTTGCAAAACCTAAAACATGAAAGTTGTAGAGTAAGGTTTTTCCTAGAGGGTATCGTGAACAGTTTTCAAAAATAAGGCTTCAACGGCCTTCGTTTTTATAGAAACCCGAGCCTGACTGTGCCCAGTTTTTATGCACGGCCAGGTGACTTGAACCGGGTAAATGAATGAGTTAAGCTCTGAACTGGGTTTTGAGCAAAACATGAAAGTTTTAGGATTTTCTAAGATCTAAAACTTTCATGAAGAAAAGTTTTTCATATTCGGTCTGGATTTTTAATTAAAAATTGGAGTTTTAAAACTGTGTAGGAAATCGGAAATTCCTGCACAGGATTTTCTAAAACAAAACAGAAAAACTGTTCCAAAGGCAGTTATTAGTGTTTAATCGTTTTTGTAGTTTAAAACCCAATGTTTTGAACACTAAAACTGTTTCAATGACAGTTTTCAGCCTCTAACATTTTATAAAACCTAATCATATGATTTCAAGGATTTTTAAAGAAAAACCCTAAGTTTTCAAAAGTAGTTTTAAAAAACAAAATTCGGTGAGCAATAACCGGAAAAAGATGCCGAGTTATTGGTTTGGGCCCGAAGTGTAATACCCGAAATTTCGATGAACCTATGATTTCCTTTTAGAAAAGGAAAATTTCAAGTTTGAATCTTGTTTGTCGATATGAAACTCATGATCTGAGCAGAATATCAGTTTATGTGTGAGTTCTCGTTTAATTAGCTACGAGACTCAACAATAGTTTGCTTAAGTCAAGCATATGGCCTTTTGAGGGAAAAGGGCAAAATGGTAATTTATGATTTTATGTTGGTCAAAGTTTGACCGAAAAAGTCAAAGTTGACCAAAAAGTCAAAGGTTGACCAGGAAGGTCAAATAGATGAAGGTGCTGAGATACGGCAAAGCAGTATGGAATTATACTGCGAAAAACCTTCGTTACGGTCAATTTAGTAAGAATAAGCTATGAAACCACCGTAGAAAATCAAGCACAATTTTTAGAGCGATAAGGACTAAATAGTTTTAAGTCCTAAGAAAATCCGATACGCAGTCCAATTATCACGCAGATGAATTCTGGACTGTAGTCCAGTGTGATAATACTGTTTTTGGTGAAAAACAGTATTGATATTATGTAAGTTGGTAAGGAAATGGACTGCAGGATTATATTATTGGATTTTTAAGTATCCAGTGGATAATTATGCACGAAATGGAAGCCAAGTGGTTCCGCCATAGTTGGCGACCTACAGGGACTAAATTGTAAATATTTTGTCCGTAGGGACCAAAGTGTAATTTTAGAAAAGTAAGTAATGATGGATTAGTATGTAATTATAGAATCATGGAAATTCCTAACCAAGGTTCCAACTAGGCCAAAATTGGTTACAAGCCTAGTTATATTGGAACAAGGAATTAAGAATAAGATAAGCATGAAAAGATATTTTTTGGAAAGATTTTTCCTTATCTTCCACATGCATGCATATGGCCGGTTGTTTGTGGCTTGGTGAGCAAGCCATTGGCTTGATGATGTCATCAAGACGATGTCGTCAAAATGATGTAAGCGGATGATGTCACGAGGGTGATGTAAGCTAAACTTGGTGAGCAAGTAAACTTGCCCACCAAGGCTTCCAAGATGGCCGGATTTTGTGTGCTCGGAGAACAAGAAATTTGCTTGATGATGTCATCAAGGTGATGTCATCAAGATGATGTCATCAAGGTGATGGAAGCGTGTGATGTCATCAAGGTGATGTCATCCAAGTGATGTCATTGGTGAGGTAAGCAGAACTTGGTGAGCAAGTAACTTGCCCACCAAGGCTACTCTATGGCCGGCCACGTAGGAGGAGTTTTGAGCAAATATTTTGCTCTTGGACCCTTTTATGCAATTATAGAAACCATGTTTTTCACCTATAAATAGGTGATGTTGGTTCACAATTTTTGAAGGAAGTTTTATAGCCTTAACAAAACTATGGCAAAATTTTCCCTCACCCACACACCCTAAAGGCCGAGCCATAGAAGAGAAAGGAAAGAAAGAAAAAGCTGAAAACCAAAGAGAAAAGTGAGCTTGAGTGGTCGGTTTTCTAGCTAGAACCATAAGAAAAATTGAGAAAAACTTTGGTACCCATTGGAGGCCAAGTGGCCGGCCATGGGAGAGGAAGAGAAAGAAAAGAAAAGTGCAGAAAAAAAAATGGGTTTAGGACAGCCGGATTTTTGTAGGTAGAACCACCAATTGACCAACAAGTATTAGGGCTCATTGGAGGAGCAAACCAGTTATAGGCAGCCAAGGAGAAAGGGCAGAAAAATGAACCAATCTCCTAGCCTAGCCTTGTGTTCATCAAGGTAATCTTCTTTAGCTCTAAGCTTTTCGATTTAACTTTATATTGGAAATTTAAGTGTATTTCCGAGTTGGAATGTAAGAGCATAAGCTCACCTATTATGTCTATGCTCTAGATTAAGTTTGCTTGATTAGGGTGGTGGTCTCTAGTTTACATTTTTTGATGCATGTTTGATGATATGCTTATATGGGTTTGAGTATGCCTACTACATGTTTGTTGTATGTTCCCATAGAATTTAGAACGATTGTATGATTGTGATAACGTTAGTATTACGCTGCATGTGTGATCTTAGGCTCCTGCTGAGTTCGGTTGAGGTAGTGTGCGCGTTTTAGGACATAAAACGAAATTAAGAACCGAAACTGCCAGTCTCGGGTCAAGACTGGGCAGCTTTATGGAAATGGTAATTTGAGGTCCTTAGAGGCCGAATTTGAAGAAACTCAAAACTACAAAGTTGTAGATAATGGTTTTTCCTAGAGGGTTACGTGCACCGTTTTTCAAAATAAGGCTCCAAAGGCCTCGGTTTTTATGAAAATCCGAGCCTGACCGTGCCCAGGATTTATGCACGGCCAGGTGAGTTCAACAAGGAATAAGGGCATGTTAAATTCCGAACTGGGTTTTCCTCAAAACATGAAAGTTGTAGTATTATCTGAGATCTACAACTTTTATGAAGAAAGTTTTATCAAATTCGGAACTGATTTTAAAGTAAAAATTGGATTCTAAAGACTGTGCAGGAAATAGAAATTCCAGCACAAGATTTTCAGAAAAATAGTACATAAGCAGGAAATTCCTGCACGTGTACAGGATTTTCTAGAACAATATAGGAAAACTGTATTTTTCACCAAACCCCAATGTTTTGACTGTGAGGACTGTTCCAATGACAGTTTTCAGCCCTTAACACATTTTATAAGTTAAGCAAAGATTTTTAAGTTGAATTCAACAAATTTTCCGAAACAAAGGGAAAAATGGATTTTTAAAGCCAAGGTTAAGTAACAAGACAATAACGGATGGTAACCGGGAAGGATACCCGAGTTATTGGGCTTGGCTCCCAAAGCCCAAGTTTGACCATGGAAGGTTGACTTTGGTTGACTAAGTTTGACCAAGGTTTACCCAACGTAACCCAATAAGATACCAAAAATTATGATCTAGGGTTATTTGTAATAACCCAATAGATGATGGATCAAGAATGTTAAGTCATGTACCCAAGGTTATCAGAAGTAACCTAGTATGATATTGTTTAAGTATGTTGGGCCATGAACCCTAGGGTTACGGCAAGTAACCAAACAAGCTATCGTAAGTTGTTATAGGAGGGAACATATAATATAACTAAGGCTACTCATAAATGTTGGTTAGGACACCAACATTTAATGATTATGATTTATGGTAAGATAAAATGTGTATGACTTTTATCTTACGTCCTGTTTGGAAACAGGAGTATGAACTGTTGTCGTGCCATGATTCAGACGATTAACCAAGAGCATAGGACGACAAGTAAGTATAACTCCGCCTACAGCATGGGCAAAATGTTTTATAACATGTTTTTCAAGAAATCATGAATTGATATGCATGATGTATGTTACGATGCTACGTATGATGTTATGTTACGATGATATGTTATGATGATACGATGGTTAAGTTACGATGATTATGTTATGATATGAAGTTATGTTATGAAGATTATGTTATGGCGTTTATGTTATGGTTTGTGTTATGTTATGTTTTAATAAAGTGACATCATGTAGCATGCTCACTAATAATTAACTACATGGTAAGAACACATATTAAGACAAGTTAAGGTCATTGTGTCGTACCGACTTGCCATAATGATGGGTTTAAATGGTTTAGTCTATGGTTTGGACTGAGTTGGATTGGCTGCCCCAATCACTCCATGTTAAACAGTTTGTTTCATGGTTTGAGTTGGTTTGAATTGCCTGCCTTCCGCCACTCCATAGCTATGGACCACGGTACGTGCACACATGACATGTAAGGAAATATAATCAAGATAATATATGAAAGTTTAATTGATTCACAAGAAAGCATAATCGGTCAATGCATTCTTTTGTTAAAATGTTTTGCAGATTGCACGTTATACTTACTCGGCATAAGCTCATTACTTACGTTCATGCTGTAGGTTAGTAACCTACCGGCAATACATGATGCAAGGCTGTGAAGGCTGGCGCTACAGACTGTGAAATGCGGGATGGACACCGCCACGGGTTTTGAATTTATGCTATGTAAAATATGTTTTGAAAAATATATTTGAAAGATGTGTTTTATGTTATGTTGAGATATATTAAAGTGATAGTATGGATAAGAAACTGTTTTCAAGAAGAAAACTATTTTTAAGAAATTGTTTTTAAGTACAAGTAAAGGAATGGTTTTTAAGGATGATGGCAACAAGTTGCCTCGTGTTGTACCGAACCGCATTAGGTCGGATTGGTCCACGGTATGATTATGTTAGCTTTCAATATGATTATGAAAGCTCAGTACTCGAGTGAGTACATATGATTATGTATGAAGATAAGTTAAGTTCAAAGTAAGAAAAGAAAAAAATTTTTACTCCGAATTTTCCGCAGTTTAAGTTTTTTTTTTAAATTAAGAAGTAAGTTAAGCAAGTAATGTAACGGCCCACGTCTGCGCAGTAGGACGCCCCTACGCGTGACGGTTCGGGGCGTTACACGAAGCCCAAGGGTTATGTAATAACTAGAATGTAATACCTGATTTTTATGACTGAACGATTCTTTATATAAAACTTACATTGAACCGTAAATGCATTTACGGAAAAAGCCCAGTTAAGGGTTTTTAATTATGTTTTGTGAGTTTTATGGTTATATAAGACTCAAACAGGATTAATTAATTAAGAAAACAACCTTTTAAGTCAAAAGGAGCAATATGGCAAAATTTCTTGAAAAGTCAAACTCTGACCGAAAAACGTCACGGTTGACCAAAAAGTCAACTATTGACCAAGAAAGTCAAAATTTGACAAAAAGGTCACTAATCGACAAGAAAGTCGATGGTTGATCCAAAAAGTTCAAGAAATGATGCTTCGAGTCTGTACGATTTATTAAGAAACCGTATGGAAATTGTACCGGACGAAAACCGGTTTTTCAGATAATAAGAAATGTTTAAGACTTAAGAACCACCCTAGAAAATCAAGTACATTGAGTTCAAGTATAGGGCAAAAGGGTTTTACGAAATAAGAAAAGTTCTATACCGTCCATTTTTACGCCGGTAAATTTTGGACTGCATTTCGGTAAACCAATACTGAGTTTAAGTAAATCCAGTATTGGAAATACCTGAATTAACTTAAAAATGGGCTGCACATAACAAGAAGAGCCAAACAAGCCTAAGATAAGCTTACCTCATTAACTTTTTGATTATGACATCATTAAGTGATTTAAGAAAAATTGGAAGAATTAGTTGTCTTCCACCTTAGTTAATGGCCGGCCACATGCCCCCCTCAAAGTCCAATTTCTGATTTTTTTGAGGACTAAATTGTGCAATTAAGAGAAATTTCCAACCTCTATAAATAGGGGGAGCATTGTTCACAATTTAGCAATGTTAGCCAAACTCTTGCAATTTTGTTCCACAAAATCCGAACTTTGTGTGAAAGAGAGAGACAAGAAAAATTTGCAAAAACCAAGTGTGTGGGAGGCCTTAGGGTGGTCGGATTTAGGTTAGTAACCAAGCAAAAAGTTGGAAAAAAATTTGGTGCCCATTTTCCCTAGCAAGGCCGGTTCTAGGGGGGGGAGAAACCAAGCTTGATCCAAACCGGTTTTGGAGTTGGAGGCAGCCGGATTTGGTGCAATTTGGTGGCTGGATTTGGGGCAAGGAAGGCAGCAAGTTTGCACTTGCCAATCACCAAAACAGCCGGTGAATTTAGGAGGAGGAAGGAAGTGGAAACCCGAGCTAACCAAGCCAAACCGAGTAAGGTAAAAACCTTAACCGAGCAAGCTTTCATTTAAATTTCATACGGAGAAATTTAAATGTATTTAAGCTATGGTTTGTAAGGGTTTAAGCCCACTTTTAAATTCTTCCTTAGCTTGTAATTTATGAGCATGTGCTTGATTTGTTTAGGTTTAGGGTTTGGTGGTTGATTATGTGCATGCTAGGTGTTTGTGTGAATGCCTAGGATTTTTATATGCTATGGATGAACGTAAATTTGGCTTGCATGTTGGAACCCGAACGTTAGAAACATTATGCATGTCTGTTTTAGGCTCCCGCAGAGTTCGGTTGAGGTAGGGTGAACGTTTTAGGACGTAAACGAAATTTTAAACCGAAAACTGCCAACTCGGGTAGAAATTGGCCAGTTTCGGGAAAAACAGTTTTTGAGGCTTCTAGAGGCCGAATTAGGGGAAACTCAAAACATGAAAGTTTTTAAGTAGAGTTTTTCCTAGAGGACAACACGGACAGTTTTGTAAAATGAGGCTCCAATGGCCTCGGTTTTTACCAAAACCCGTGCCTAAGGTGTCCAGGACCCGAGCACGGCCAGGACAAGTTCCTCAGGGGTTTTGACCACGAAAACGCCAGAACTGGGTTTTACCCAAAACATAAAAGTTGTATAGTTTTTAAATGTTTACAACTTTCATGAAGACAAGTTTTACAGATTCAGTCTGGATTTTAAGATGAAAATGAATTTCGGAGAACTGTACAGGAATTATGGAAATCCTGTACAGGATTTACAAAGTTGACACAGAAAATGCATATTTTTGCAGTTTCACTGCGAATGGACATTGAGAAACTGTTCCAAAGGCAGTTTCCAATAGTCAATAAATTTATAAGTCTCGTTTTAAGATTTTCAATCCTTAAAAATAAACAAAAGGGTTTATATACAAAAAAATTAAGGTTTTCATTTCCTAAAAATAAGATTTTAAAACCAAAGTTAAAAACTACCCGAATAGGGTTACCAAAGTAACCAGTTAGGATAATGTAAAAATAAGTAAGGGCTTATAACTAAGGTTATAAAAGAATGTTGGTTATACTACCAACAGTTCTAACCCTTACTTTTATTTCAGAACGTTGCATGACGAGGTGTCCCAGCGGAACCTAACTCCACGATTGGACACCGCATTTACGAACGAGGTAAGTACAACTCCGCCTACAGCATAGGCTTGTTGTGAATACTTGCCTAAGTATGATTGCTAGTTATGAATGCTACATGCTACATGCTCAGTGTTATAGATTAGCTTAGGAATGCTATGATTTTATGAACGTATGTTTGGTATGCTATGATTCTATGTTATGAACGTATGTTTTGTATGCTATGGTCTATAGAAGCATGATTAGGGTTAAGTTATGTTAAGATTAATTGAGTGAAACATCACGATGCATGTTCACTAATTAACAAATGAAAGATTAAGTTATGATGGCAAGCAATTGCCTGTGTCGTACCGACCCGCGTCAGGTCGGGTTGAGCTATGGCAAGAGTAAGTCCATAGAGCGCGCCCGGTACGAACACTCATGTTATGGGGCCCAAAAGTAAGGTTAAGTTAAGAAAGTTATGAAGAGATAAGAGAGCATAAGGAAGCATAAACGAATCATGCATACGATATGTCAAGTTATGTTATGAAATGTTATGCCATGTTATGTTTAAGAAAGGTTATGAAATGGTATGCTATGTTATGTTATATAATGTTATGTTAGGTTAGATTATGCTGTGTTTTTAATATTGCGGTATTAATAGTTGTACTTGCTGAGCTTTCGCTCACTGTCTTACGTCTATGCTGTAGGTAAGCAGCCTGTCAGCAACCAATGATACAAGATGGAAGGCGAGGTGTGCTGGACTGTGAAATGTGGGAATAATGCCGCCACACGTTTTGTTTATTATGTTAATATTTTACAAGCTTTATTTATACCTACACAACGTTTTAATTATTCAGTATAATTATTTACGTAGGTGCGTATATATATTTATACGGCTTATAAAAAAATATATATATATATATTCCGCTGTTTTACGTATAAGTACGTAAGTATGTATGTATGTATGTACGGTAACGGCCTGTGCTAGGCGGGTCGTTACAGAGTTGGTATCAGAGCGGTTTCCTGCGACTAAATTTCACAGTCAGCCTGCCATCGCCTCCATCATTGTAAGTTAAAATTTTATTTTCATATGTTAATAATTATTATGCGATTATGTATGATTAGATTTACGATTATGGATCCGGAGCCCATAGAAGAGGACCGACGCGCGGTTTCAGCGTTCTACGAGTCACGGCCCCTGCTTTTTGACGGCACACCCCGAACGGTAGCTCTATCAGTTTGGCTATACGATCTGGAGAGGATTTTCCTCCTTTGCCACATAGAGGCACATCTACATGTTTCATTGGCCAGTCGATGTTTGGCAGCCGATGCACGGTTATGGTGGATGACGATCGGCGAGGGGACGTTACCTGCTCGTACGTGGGCACATTTTCGTGTCTGCATGACTAACCGCTATGGACCGGTGCTGGACGATGGGATAGACGAGCATTATCGAGATCCCGAGATTTATCGGGATATGCAGCACGAGCGGTATTACATGATGGTCGATGACTGGCGAGCCTATCCACATGAGCCGATGGATCACTATTGTCGGAGATTCCAGGAGGCTATGTTACCTCACATTCCGTTGGACATACCGCATTCAGGATTACAGTCTATAGTGATTCTGCGGACGGACTACCTGCACAGATCCGTCAGCACACGCCCATACCGACGCAGATTATGACAGTGGCCCATATGATCGGGTACATTTTAGCTGCGGAGGTCATCGCACAGGATTTGCAGGCCGATGCTCACGTAGCAGAGCATGAGGTACCAGTCGATGACGCCGAGATGCCTGAGCTGGTTTACGAGCCGGAGCCGATATATGAGCCAGAGCCCGCTTATGAGCCCGACCCGGTCGACCAGGAGGATCCAATACCCGACCCGGTACAGGAGGCCGAGGATGATGGTTATGATGCTGATGAGGACATGGATGCTGATGCGCCCGAGGACCCTCCGATCATCGTCATATCTAGTGATGACGAGGATGATGACGAGGAGCCCGATCACGGAGCCAGGATTCGGAGGATGGCTCGATGAGGATGATGACGATGACGAGCCAGGATTCGTAGGATGGCCCGACGAGGGAGATAATTTTGAGGAGGATCCCGAGGAGATCCCAGACGATGACGGAGAGGACGACTCCGATATCTCCACCGTTACGGTAGCAGAGTTAGATTAGGCTCAGATCACGTGTATATGTATATGTTTAGAGACTGATGTACTAGCTTATTTTATTTTGATATTAGGCTTGTACTTTTGTACGATGGTAAAGTGGTAGACACTTCCATCTCAAAGTTTTGACTTTGTAT
>CM046374.1:6687663-6714296 GCA_025413025.1 Ficus hispida
AGAATCTGAACAGAGTCAAGCTTCCAAATGAATGCTGTCAATCTGGCACAGAAAGCCCAGACTCCGATGATAAAAATGAAGGTAATACCTTCAAAGTATGCAAACCCAATCAGGGTTGCTGCTTTCTTTGATACAGGTGCATCGTATTCCATGATGAACCCAGACATCCTACCTCCATCATACTGGAAGCGGAAGAAGCAATTCTTCAATGCCGCTAATGGGGAAGTCTTCTGTACAGAGCTCATCAGCAAGTCCATTAAATTGGAAATCTTCCCAGGATGCTCCATAATCCACAAGATTATTGGTACAAAACTCCCTGGAAAGGATCTAATTATTGGATTCGATCTCTACAGCAAGATACCAGGATTAAAAATCCTCCCACAAGGTCTGGCGTACAAACAGAACTTTAAGACATGAGAAACACTTTCCAACTACTTCCAAATGCACCAAGATCCCTACCAGGAGATCAAAGAAGAACTGGTAAAACACTCATGTGCTATCAGTCATTCAGAATTCCTCCAGAAAACTGACAAACCTCTCTGGAAGAATCAAGAGTTCTTCGTAACCCTTCCTTTCAAGAAGAACGAAGACATCAACCCAACAAAGGCCAGTCATCCAGGAATGAATCCTGAACATCAGAAGATGGCAGAAGAAGAATGTCAACAGCTCCTACAACAAGGACTGATTGAGGAAACAACATCACCATGGGCATGTCATGCGTTTTACGTCAACAAACGCTCAGAACAGATTCGAGGTAAACAGAGGCTGGTAATCAACTATCAACCTCTCAACCATTTTTTGGCTGATGATAAATTCCCATTGCCAAACAGAAACACCCTCTTTTCAAATCTATCAAACGCAAAAATATTTTCTAAGTTCGATTTGAAAGCTGGTTTCTGGCAGTTAGGAATTAAACCAGAAGATAGACCCAAAATGTAACGACCCGCCTAGTACAGGCCTAGTATAAACAGCGGAAATTTTTTTTTTATACGGGGCGTATGAACGAGAAACGATATATAAACGCGAGCGTATGAACGAAACGAAAAGCGATATAAACAAAGCCATACACAAGGACGATGTACGAATATCGGATATTAAATAATGTACATAAAACAAAACGCGTAGCGGTAAAAATATCCCACATCACTTCACAGTTCACCCTGCCCGCTCGCCATCTTGTATCAAAAATTGCTGACAGGTTGCTTACCTACAGCATAGACGTAAGACACGTGAGCTTTCGCTCAGCAAGTACAACATAATTATCCGCAATAATTAATAATACAAAACAGAATTCAATCAAGCATAACATAATCAATTCAACTTAACGTAACACATTCATCTAACATAACACATTCGTCTAACATAACATATTCATCTAACATAACATATTTATCTAACATAACATATTCATCTGACATAACATATTTATCTAACATAACCTATTCAATCTTAATCATGCATGAGCCAATTATGCTTCATTATGCTTGCTTATTTCATTCATAACTTATCTTACCATACATGCTTATCTTGCTTATGGGCCCCATAAGTGTACGTACCGGGCGCGCAACTATGAGTGGTTGGGGCGGCCAGTCCATTTCCAACTCAAACCATAGTCCAACCCGACCTATGAGTGGGTCGGCACGACACAGGCAACTTGCTTGCCATACTTTCTTATCTTATCTTACTCTTATTTAGAATTAGTGAACATGCCTCGTGATGTCACAAATTCATAAGATATAAATCATATCGTAACTTCATGCATCATAGACATATCATAGCATAATCAATTCATAAAACATTCACATAACATCTCATAAACATAACCTAATATCAATCATACATCGCAACATCTACTATAGCATTCATCAATCATACTTGAGTAAGTATACAACAAAAGCCTATGCTGTAGGCGGAGTTGTACTTACCTCAACTAAACGTCCACTGATAAGCCGCTCCTGCTCGGGGCGAGATAGCAGATTATTTCCTGCTATGACAAAGGACATCGTGTCAGGATTCTGAAATCCTAACTTTTAAATTGTTGGTAATCCTACCAACGTTCCATTTATTTTTGTTTATATGTCCCCCACCTAACTATCTTGAAACATTATCGATGGGTTATTAAAAATAACCCATAGGTAACCCTTGAGCCAAGGGCCCTGATCCGTAGTCTTAATCTCTTATTGGGTTACGTTGGATAACCCTTGGGCTTCGGGCCCAAATCAATAATCGGCATCTTTTTCCGGTTATTACTCACCGAATTTTGTTTTTTAAAACTACTTTTAAAACTTAAGGTTTTTCTTTAAAAAATTCTTGAAATCATATGATTAGGTTTTATAAATCGTTAAGGGTGAAAACTGTTATTGGAACAGTTTTAGTGGTCAAATATTGGTTTTTAAACTACAAAACGATTAAACACTAAAAACTGCCTTTGAACAGTTTTTCTGTTTTGTTTTAGAAAATCCTGTGCAGGAATTTCTGATTTCCTACACAGTTTTAAAACTCCAATTTTTAATTAGAAATCCAGACCGAATCTTAAAAACTTTTCTTCATGAAAGTTTTAGATCTAGAAAATCCTAAAACTTTCATGTTTTGCTCAAAATCAGTTCGGAACTTAACTCATTCATTTACCCTGTTCAAGTCACCTGGCCGTGATAAAAATTGGGCACAGTCAGGCTCGGGTTTCCATAAAAACGAAGGCCGTTGGAGCCTTATTTTTGAAAACTGTCCATGAACCCTCTAGGAAAAACCTTACTCTACAACTTTCATGTTTTAATTTTTGCAAGATTCTGCCTTTAAGGGCCTCAAATTTGGGTTTCCAGAAAACTGGGCAGAATTAACCCGAATTGGCAGTTTACTATCTCTTAATCGTTTTCGGTCCTAAAACGACACACTACCTCAACCGAACTTAGCGGGAGCCTAAAGTCAATCATACAGCGCCTTTCTAACGTCAATTTCTTTTTAAACACAAATTAAAACTCACCATGCAAACCATTATTCTTTTCCCAAATAATAGGGTTTGCAGAAAATTAACTTGCACAATTTAACAAATCTGCCATTTAACCTAATCAATCACTCAAGCTCATATCTTAACCTATTAGGGAGCATATAATCTTGAAAATCAGCTAGCATACAATCCACATACATCAAGCAAGCATATTAGAATCATACCATACATAAAAACATCAAACCACCCTTAAATACTAAATCAAGCACATAATCTAACTAGGGCCGAAAATTACTTAGAGCTTATGCTCTTACAATTTCTGACTTGTAATACAAATAAACTTCAAATTAAAATCAAATTGAGGAGAATAAGGCCATGGGAGGATTACCTTAGTGAACCCTAAGATTGGTTAGGGTTTGGTCCAAATTTTCTGCTCCTCCCTTGCTCCTAACACAACCGGCCACTCCCTAAGGCCTTCCAAAAATTTTCTGTCCCTTGGCTGCTGCTCCTCACCAAATCCGGCCTCTAACCCCCTAACTCCTTCAGCTTTTTCTCTTCCTTTTCAGCTCACCCACAACCGGCCAATATGCCAACAAAAGGGTTCCAAATTTTTCAGCACCTATTCTTCCTCCTAGCTGAAATCCGAACTCTCCCTAAGGGATTGTCTCTTGGATTTTTGTTTTTGGTTCTTGTTTTTCTTTGGCAGCTTTGGGTTCGGTTTTGGGCAGAGAAATGGGCAGAATTTGGCTTGGTTTTTCTGATTTTTTTGAATAAAATCAGCACCTATTTATAGAGGTTTTTGAACTTTGCTTAATTGTAAAATAGTCCTCCAAAAAGCAAGTATTAGCACATTTAGGGGGTGAGGTGGCCGGCCATCCCTTGGTGAACAAGGAAATAATACTTTCCTAATTTTAATTAATCCAAAATGATGTCATAATTAGGAGCTTGGATGATGTCATCCTTATTTAAGGCTTGTTTGCCTTAATTCCTTAAAATCAGTCCATTGTTCTCCAAAACAGATATTACTAATACTGTGTTACTTAATACACAGTATTATATATTTAATTACAGTCCAAAATTTATCTGTCTTAAAATAGACTATACGAAAACTTCTCTTTTTGTTTCGAGTCCTTTGGCCCTTAAAAACCTATTTTATGTGCTTGATTTTTCTATGGTGGTTTTAGATTTAATTCCAACTATTTTATCCGTAAAAACGGTTTTTCTCAGTATATGACCTATACTGCTTAACATACTTAAGTTCCGTCATATAGTTGACCTTTTTAGTCAATCTTTGACTTCTTGGGTCAACTTTGACTTTCATGGTCAACTTTGACCTTCATGGTCAACTTTGACTTTTTCGGTCAACGTTGACTTTCTATAAATCATAGAATTTTTCTATCTTTTGAACATAAAAGATCATAGGCTTGACTAAGCAATCATATTTGAGTCTTACGAAGCCATAAGAACTCATGAAATTTAATAAAAACCCTAAGCCGGGCTTTTTCATAAATACCATTATGGTACAAATTACATTTCTATACGAGAAATCATAACGTTGAAATTTCTAGATCTTACAATCTACCCCCTTATAAATTTTCGTCCTCGAAAATTAGAACAAATCGGGATAGTTCTTTCTCAGTCATCCTCCAATTCCCAGGTTGCTTCCTCAACCTTGTGTTTCGCCACAATACTTTAACCATGGAATGGTTTTATTCCTTAGGACCTTCTCTTCCCGATCCAGAATTCGAACTGGCTTCTCCTCATAAGTCAAGTCCATCTGAACCTCCACTGGTTCTTGACTAAGCACGTGGGAAGGGTCCGATATATACCTCTTTAGCATCGAAACGTGAAAAACATTGTGCGTTGAGGCTAATTCTGGCGGCAGGGCAAGCTTGTAGGCTACTTTTCCAATCCTCTCAAGGATCTCAAATGGTCCCGTATATCTTGGACTAAGCTTCCCTTTCTTTCCAAACCGCATTACTCCTTTCATAGGAGCAATCTTGATGAAAACAGCATCACCAACTTGAAATTCTAAAGGCCTCCTACGTTTATCGGCATAGCTTTTCTGTCTGCTAAAAGCTATGTCAAGCCTTTGCTTGATCTTCTTGATATCCTCGGAGGTCTTTTTAATGAAGTCCGTGGTTTGCAGCTGTTTTGACCAACTTCCTGCAATGAATAGGAGATCGACATTTCCTTCCATACAATGCTTCGAATGGAGCCATATCGATCGAAGCATGATAGCTGTTGTTGTAGGAGAATTCGATCAAAGGCAGCTTCTGGTCCCAATTGCCCTTGAAATCTAGTACACATGACCTCAGCATGTCTTCCAGTGTCTGGATAGTTCGCTCCGATTGACCGTCAGTTTGGGGATGAAATGTCGTACTGAACTTCAATTTCGTCCCCATAGCGTTGTGAACACTGCTCCAAAATCGAGAGGTGAATTCTCCATCACGATCTGAAATGATTGACTTTGGAACTCCATGGAATCTGACGATCTGGAAAACGAAGATCTCAGCTAATTTCTCCACTGAAAAGGTGGCCTTAATGGCAATAAAGTGGGCTGATTTGGTTAATCTATCCACAATAACCCAAATCATGTCATTCCCACTTGACGTCCTGGGTAATCCTACTATGAAATCCATAGTAATCTGCTCCCATTTCCATTCAGGAAGCTCTATCTTCTGCAGTTCTCCACCAGGATGTCGATGCTCAGCCTTAACTTTCTGACAAGTTAGGCATTTCGACACGAATTCAGCTACCTCATTCTTCATATTGGGCCACCAAAAATTTTCACGGAGGTCTTTGTACATCTTTGAAGCTCCTGGATGTACTAAGTATGGCGTCATATGCGCTTCGGACAAAATCTGATTCTTCAAGACCTCGAAGTTGGGAACGCAAATCCTCTCCTTGAAGTAGACGACGCCATCGGCAGAGGTCTTAAACTCATCACTTTTTCTACCAAAAAGCTGAGTTTTCATCAAAAAGGAATCCTTTTCTTGATGTAACTTAATGGATTCCAACAAATTGGACGTAAGGGTCAGGGAAGATAATTTCCCCGTGATTATCTCCAAATTAAACTCAGAAATCTCCCTTTATAGAGGCTTAGGAAATGCTTCAATAGACATCAACATGCCTACAGATTTCCTACTTAAGGCGTCTGCCACTTTATTCGCCTTGCCTGGGTGGTAAAGGATCTCGCAATCATAATCCTTTACGAGCTCTAGCCATCTGCGCTGTCTCATGTTGAGCTCCTTCTGCGTGAAGATGTACTTGAGACTCTGATGGTCAGTATAGATTGCACATTTGTTTCCGTACAAATAATGCCTCCAGATCTTGAGAGCGAGAACTACCGCTGCGAGCTCCAAATCATGAGTGGGATAATTTCTTTCATGAATTTTCAGCTGACGGGATGCGTAAGCCACTACTTTCCCGTTTTGCATCAGCACAGCTTCTAATCCGCTTTTTGATGCATCGCTGTAGATGACGAAGTTTCCTGCATCTACATCAGGAATTATCAGTACAGGTGCACTTGTCAGCCTCCTTTTGAGCTCCTGGAAATTTTCCTCAAATTTCTGGGTCCAATCAAAATTCTTTCCTTTTCTGGTAAGAGTAGTGAGGGGTGCAGCAATCTTGGAAAATCCCTCTACAAACCGTCTGTAGTATCCAGCAAGTCCAAGAAAGCTCATTATCTCCGTAACGTTCTTAGGTGCTGGCCATGTGCTGACCGCCTCCACCTTTGCAGGGTCTACGAAATCCCTTCCTTTAACACGACATGACCCAAGAAATGCACTTTTTCCAGCCAAAATTCACATTTTGTGAATTTAGCAAACAGCTGATTCCGTCTCAAAGTTTCCATCACCAACCTAAGGTGATGCTCATGTTCTTCGTTGGACCTTGAATAAATTAAAATATCGTCAATAAAGACGATGACGAACTTATCCAGGTATTCCTTGAATACACGGTTCATGAGGTCCATGAATTCAGCTGGGGCATTGGTTAATCCAAAGGGCATAACCAAAAACTCATAATGCCCATAACGAGTTCGAAAGGCCGTTTTGGAGATATCTGACTCCTTGATCCTAAGCTGATGATAACCTGAACGCAGATCGACCTTCGAAAATACTACTGCTCCTCTAAGTTGATCAAACAGATCATCTATCCTCGGAAGAGGATACTTGTTCTTGATCGTTATCTTGTTTAGCTCCCAGTAGTCTATACACATGCGCAAAGATCCATCTTTCTTATTTACAAACAACACTGGCGCTCCCCATGGAGAGTAGCTTTGTCAGATAAATCCCTTGTCAAGTAGTTCCTGCAACTGCACTTGGAGTTCCCTAAGCTCAACAGGTGCCATCCGGTAGGGTGCTTTCGATATCGGTGCGGTTCCAGGTAATAACTAGATCTCGAATGATATTTCGCGCTCCGGCGGAAGTCCTGGTAGCTCCTCCGGGAAGACATCCAGATATTCCTTTATAATGGGAATATCTTTCGGTGTCAACTCTATTACCCGATCTTTGTCCACCATGTTAGCTAAATATCCTTGACAACCATTAGCTAACATTCTCCAAGCCTTCATTGCTGATATTAGTCGTGTCGCGGAGTGGTGAGTCTGTCCGTAGAAGATAAATTCTTCCTCACCGCTGGGGTTGAACGCAACGCAACGTTTCCGACAATCAATCCGGGTGTTGTATTTTCCTAAGAAGTCCATTCCTAAGATCACATCGAAATCTTGAAGCTTGATTGCGATGAGATCTACAAACAATTCTCTATTACAGAGAATGACAGAAGTGTTGCGAACCCAAAAATTGGACCACAAGATTTCGCCTGATGGCAAGAAGGTTTTGAAAGGCAGCTTCAAAACATCCATTCCTCTTCCTAACTTCTGGACGAACTCCAAAGACACAAAAAATGCGTAGCACCATAATCAAACAAAGCAACAGCATCATGAGTGGCGATAGAAACCTGACCTGTCACCACATGCGAAGTCCCTGCTTCTGCATCTCCCTTCGTGTAAGCGTAGATTCTGGCCTGGGGTTCAGGAGCCTCTAATCTACCTTGAGTGATCGAGGGTCCTTCCAGCCTTGCTTGGACTGCATGGAGTTGGCTGTTGGGGTTTCGGCTTGGATAGGAGGGGTTCTGGCCTTGGTTGTTTAGAGTGCAGTTCCTCGCAAAGTGCCCTTCCTTGCCGCAAAGGAAACAAGCATTAGATCCCAATCTACACGTTCCCGGGTGTTTCTTTCCACATTTTGCGCACACCGGGAATTCAGTACGGTTTCCCTCATTTCCTCTAAAGTTCTTCTTTGGAGGGAAATTCCTTTGTGGACCTGGGCCAGAGAAATTTCCTTTCCTCTTGAACTTCCCAAATTGCTTGGAGCCTTGGCCAGGGCTGCTTATCTGACCTTTCTGGTTCGACTCCGAACCTTGGCGGGGCTGCATCGGCTTAACCACCGCTTTCTCCTCTTTCCTTGCCTTAAAAATCTGAGCCCTTGCCTCCCTGTCCTGGTTGATCCAGTACTCTGCTCTTATGGCTCGACTTACGCAGTCAGATACCAGTGTAGGTGGGCTACTGCCAGCACTCACTTGCTTGGCAATGTCGGTACGAAACATTTTCATCATTCTTCTAACCTTCTCGGTTTCGTTGGGTACCAACTCAGGGCATAGCCGTGCTAACTGTTCGAATTTCTTGACTGCTTCCATAACAGCCATTGATCCTTGCTTCAGATTGGAGAACTCGTCTTGCTGGGCTACTAGGATCTCCCTGTTATAGAACATGTTGCGAAATTCCATGACAAAATCCTGCCAACTCATGATCGCAACATCTCGCCGCATCTGCACGGTCATCCACCAATGTCTCGCGTCTTTCTTGAGAGTGAAGGACGCACACAGAACCTTCTCCTGTTCTGACAGTCTCATAAAATCCAAGATAACTTGGATGTCTATTAGCCAATTGTCCGCGACGATCGGATCCATTATACCTTCAAACTCCGGCGCCTTCATCCGCCTGAAACGCTCGTAAAGCAAGTCTTCTCGTACTGGTGGTAGATTCGCTGGAATCCCAACTGGTGCTATCGGAACTTCAAAGTTCTGTGGAACCTCTTGTCGAACCTCTGGTTGTACTTCAGGTACCTGCGGTGCTACTGGAGGTACTCTTTCGTGACGCGGGGGAATTTCGTCCACACGCGGTCCTTGGTTCATCTGAGCCAACTGCTCTCGCAGTCTATCCGTCTCGCGTTGCTGCTCCAGCAATTGCCGTTGTAAATTTGCTACAACGGTCGCGATATCAGACGCAGGAGGGTTGACTGGTATCGTCTTACGTGTGCGCACCATTTTCAATTCCTATAAAATCATAAGAAAAGATATTACCATACTATCAATATCTTTTCTTTCATGTAAATTATATCATATTGTACCATAATACCTTGTGTCATAATAATCGTACTCGATTATAGTCATATCATCATACTTATCATATCATAACATAATAGCATCCTTGTATCACATCGGATACTTATTATAACATAACTTTCATAATCATACATAACATAACATAACATGATTTGCATAATCACATCATAACATATTACTTTCATTCTTGAACTGCTTTTTCTATTTGTACAAAATACATCATATTTACAACCTAGTAAATACATATCTCATACATACTATACATACATGGTCAAAAATTTTGGATGGAAGTGTCTACCACTTTACCATTATACATACGTACAAGCCTATCATCAAAACGAATAAGCTGGTACAAGTCGGTCTAGCATCAAAAAGTATATACACTGACGACCTAATCTAGGTGCTATATCGTCACTACCGAGGAGGCGTCAGAGTCTGACTCTCCCTCTCCGTCGGACAACGGAATTTCCTCCGGATCCTCATCAAAGTCCTGCTCATCTACTAACCAGCCTGCGTGCTCTAACTTAGGATTTGGCTCCTCATCATCCTCATCATCACTCGACATATCAATGATCGGGGGATCCTCCAGTGGGTCCTCCGGTACAACGATGAGATCATCGGGGTCATCATCCTCGGCCGCCATGTCGTCTCCGGCGTCCTGAGGTGGCACCTCATGTATCGGGACCGCTGGAATCGGGTCCTCCGGGAATACTGGACCCACCTCGTAAACTGGCTCTCCAATCCCGGCGTCATCAACGGGCGCCTGATAGCCCTCTGCCATATCTGGGGCGTGCATCCCATGAATGATAGCCTCGGCCCCCAAAATCTCGTCTATCATATGCCCGACCGATATGACAGGCGCAGGCATAGGGACGTACGCACGGATCTGAATCGGCAATCCGTTCCTAAGGATCACTAATGCCTGAAGCTCGGGACTCTGTAGATACTGAGGAATATAAGGTAGCATCGACTCCTGGAAGCGTCGGCAATAGTGAGTTATCGTCTCCTGAGGATACGCATGCCAATCAGCCACGTAGCTAAGGTAACGTGTGTGATGCATATCCTCATAAATCTCAGGATCCCGTAGTAAGTCGCCCGCTCCCTCTCCTAGCAACGGTCCGTATCTGACGCTCACAGCCGCACGAAAATGAGCCCATGTGCGACTAGGTAGCTGAGGCTCGCCTATAGTAATCCACCAAATCCGGGCATCCACGGCGAAGCACCGGCTAGCTAAAGAAACCTGTAACCGGGCCTCAATATGACAGATATGGAAGATCAACTCCATATCGTACAACCACGCTGCCACCGGTACCGTACGTCTCGTGCCGTCGAACATAAGCGGACACGACTGAAAGAATGACCTCGTCGCCTCTCGATCCGCGCCGACTAGGTCTGGGTCCATATCGTCGAGTCTACCATAACATAGGCGCATAATAATTATTTACTATTAAGAATAAAACTTAACTTACAATGATGGTGGCGATGGCAGGCAGACTGTGAAGTGGGTAGCAGGAAACCGCTCTGATACCAACTCTGTAACGACCCGCCTAGCACAGGCCGTTACCGAACATACATACATAACATACATACATACTTAGCATAAACAGCGGAAATTTTTTTTTTTTTTTTATATACTGGGCGTACTAACGACAAACGATATATACGAACAAAAGGCGTTATATAAAAACGGTGCGTTCGAAACGAAAAGCGATATACGAAAGCGATATGCTAAGATCGGATATTAAATAATGTACATAAGAAACAAAACGCGTAGCGGTAAAAATATCCCACATCACTTCACAGTTCACCCTGCCCCGCTCGCCATCTTGTATCAAAAATTGCCGACAGGTTGCTTACCTACAGCATAGACGTAAGACACGTGAGCTTTCGCTTAGCAAGTACAACATAATTATCCGCAATAATTAATAATACAAAACAGAATTCAATCAAGCATAACATAATCATTTCAACTTAACGTAACACATTCATCTAACATAACACATTCGTCTAACATAACATATTCATCTAACATAACATACTTATCTAACATAACATATTCAATCTTAATCATGCATGAGCCAATTATGCTTGCTTATTTCATTCATAACTTATCTTACCATACATGCTTATCTTGCTTATGGGCCCCATAAGTGTATGTACCGGGCGCGCAACTATGGAGTGGTTAGGGCGGCCAGTCCATTTCCAACTCAAACCATAGTCCAACCCGACCTATGAGCGGGTCGGCACGACACAGGCAACTTGCTTGCCATACTTTCTTATCTTTTCTTACTCTTATTTAGAATTAGTGAACATGCCTCGTGATGTCACAATTTCATAAGATATAAATCATATCGTAACTTCATGCATCATAGACATATCATAGCATAATCAATTCATAAAACATTCACATAACATCTAATAAACATAACCTAATATCAATTATACATCACAACATCTACTATAGCATTCATTAATCATACTTGAGTAAGTATACAACAAAAGCCTATGCTGTAGGCGGAGTTGTACTTACCTCAAAATGTATGTCCACTGATAAGCCGCTCCTGATCGGGGCGAGATAGCAGATTACTTCCTGCTATGACAAAGGACATAGTGTCAGGATTCTGAAAATCCTAACTTTTAAATTGTTGGTAATCCGTACCAACGTTCCATTTATTCTTTGTTATATGCCCCCCCCCCCCCCCACCTAACTATCTTGAAACATTATCGATGGGTTATTAAAAATAACCCCATAGGTAACCCTTGAGCCAAGGGCCCTGATCCGTAGTCTTAATCTATTATTGGGTTACGTTGGATAACCCTTGGGCTTCGGGCCCAAACCAATAACTCGGCATCTTTTTTCGGTTATTGCTCACCGAATTTTGTTTTTTTAAAACTACTTTTAAAAACTTAAGGTTTTTCTTTAAAAATTCTTGAAATCATATGATTAGGTTTTATAAATCGTTAAGGGTTGAAAACTGTTATTGGAACAGTTTTAGTGGTCAAATATTGGTTTTAAACTACAAAACGATTAAACACTAAAAATTGCCTTTGGAACAGTTTTTCTGTTTTGTTTTAGAAAATCCTGTGCAGGAATTTCCGATTTCCTACACAGTTTTAAAACTCCAATTTTTAATTAGAAATCCAGACCGAATCTGAAAAACTTTTCTTCATGAAAGTTTTAGATCTTAGAAAATTCTAAAACTTTCATGTTTTGCTCAAAACCTAGTTCGGAACATAACTCATTCATTTACCCTGTTCAAGTCACCTGGCCGTGTATAAAAACTGGGCACAGTCAAGCTCGGGTTTCCATAAAAACGAAGGCCGTTGGAGCCTTATTTTTGAAAACTGTCCGCGTTACCCTCTAGGAAAAACCTTACTCTACAACTTTCATGTTTTAAGTTTTGCAAGATTCGGCTTTAAGGGCCTCAAATTTGGGTTTCCAGAAAACTGGGCAGAATTAACCCGAATTGGCAGTTTACTATCTCTTAATCGTTTTCGGTCCTAAAACGAACACACTACCTCAACCGAACTCAGTGGGAGCCTAAAGTCAATCATACAGCGCCTTTCTAACGTCAATTTCTTTTTAAACACAAATTAAAACTTAGCCATGCAAACCATTATTCTTTTCCCAAATAAATAGGGTTTGCAGAAAATTAATCTTGCACAATTTAAATCAAATCTGCCATTTAACCTAATCAATCGCTCAAGCTCATATCTTAACCTATTAGGGAGCATATAATCTTGAAAATCAGCTAGCATACAATCCACATACATCAAGCAAGCATATTAGAATCATACCATACATAAAAACATCAAACCACCCTTAAATACTAAATCAAGCACATAATCTAACTAGGGCCGAAAATTACTTAGAGCTTATGCTCTTACAATTTCTGACTTGTAATACAAATAAACTTCAAATTAAAATCAAATTGAGGAGAATAAGGCCATGGGAGGATTACCTTAGTGAACCCTAAGATTGGTTAGGGTTTGGTCCAAATTTTCTACTCCTCCCTTGCTCCTAACACAACTGGCCACTCCCTAAGGCCTTCCAAAAATTTTCTGTCCCTTGGCTGCTGCTCCCCACCAATTCCGGCCTCTAACCCCCTAACTCCTTCAGCTTTTTCTCTTCCTTTTCAGCTCACCCACAACCGGCCAATATGCCAACAAAAAGGGTTCCAAATTTTTTTCAGCACCTATTCTTCCTCCTAGCTGAAATCCGAACTCTCCCTAAGGGATTGTCTCTTGGATTTTTGTTTTTGGTTCTTGTTTTTTTTGGCAGTTTTGGGTTCGGTTTTGGGCAGAGAAATGGGCAGAATTTGGCTTGGTTTTTCTGATTTTTTTGAATAAAATCAGCACCTATTTATAGAGGTTTTTGAACTTTGCTTAATTGTAAAATAGTCCTCCAAAAAGCAAGTATTAGCACATTTAGGGGGTGAGGTGGCCGGCCATCCCTTGGTGAACAAGGAAATAATACTTTCCTAATTTTAATTAATCCAAAAATGATGTCATAATTAGGAGCTTGGATGATGTCATCCTTATTTAAGGCTTGTTTGCCTTAATTCCTTAAAAATCAGTCCATTGTTCTCCAAAACAGATATTACTAATACTGTGTTACTTAATACATAGTATTATATATTTAATTACAGTCCAAAATTTATCTGTCTTAAAATGGACTGTACGAAAACTTCTCTTTTTGTTTCGAGTCCTTTGGCCCTTAAAAACCTATTTTATGTGCTTGATTTTTGTATGGTGGTTTTAGATTTAATTCCAACTATTTTATCCGTAAAAACGGTTTTTCTCAGTATATGACCTATACTGCTTAACATACTTAAGTTCCGTCATATAGTTGACCTTTTTAGTCAATCTTTGACTTCTCGGGTCAACTTGGACTTTCATGGTCAACTTTGACCTTCATGGTCAACTTTGACTTTTTCGGTCAACGTTGACTTTCTATAAATCATAGAATTTTTCTATCTTTTGAACATAAAAGATCATAGGCTTGACTAAGCAATCATATTTGAGTCTTACGAAGCCATAAGAACTCATGAAATTTAATAAAAACCCTAAGCCGGGCTTTTTCATAAATACCATTATGGTACAAATTACATTTCTATACGAAAAATCATAAACGTTAAAATTTCTAGATCTTTCAATCTACCCCCCTTATAAATTTTCGTCCTCGAAAATTAGAACAAATCGGGGTAGTTCTTTCTCATGTCATCCTCCAATTCCCAGGTTGCTTCCTCAACCTTGTGGTTTTGCCACAATACTTTAACTATGGGAATGGTTTTATTCCTTAGGACCTTCTCTTCCCGATCCAGAATTCGAACTGGCTTCTCCTCATAAGTCAAGTCCATCTGAACTTTCACTGGTTCTTGACTAAGCACGTGGGAAGGGCCCGATATATACCTCTTTAGCATCGAAACGTGAAAAACATTGTGCATTGAGGCTAATTCTGGCGGCAGGGCAAGCTTGTAGGCTACTTTTCCAATCCTCTCAAGGATCTCAAATGGTCCCGTATATCTTGGACTAAGCTTCCCTTTCTTTCCAAACCGCATTACTCATTTCATAGGGGCAATCTTGATGAAAACAGTATCACCAACTTGAAATTCTAAAGGCCTCCTACGTTTATCGGCATAGCTTTTCTGTCTGCTAAAAGCTATGTCAAGCCTTTGCTTGATCTTCTTGATATCCTCGGAGGTCTTTTTAAAAAAGTCCGTGGTTTGCAGCTGTTTTTGACCAACTTCCTGCCAATGAATAGGAGATCAACATTTCCTTCCATACAATGCTTCGAATGGAGCCATATCGATCGAAGCATGATAGCTGTTGTTATAGGAGAATTCGATCAAAGGCAGCTTCTGGTCCCAATTGCCCTTGAAATCTAGTACACATGACCTCAGCATGTCTTCCAGTGTCTGGATAGTTCGCTCCGATTGACCGTCAGTTTGGGGATGAAATGCCGTACTGAACTTCAATTTCGTCCCCATAGCGTTGTGAACACTGCTCCAAAATCGAGAGGTGAATCGTCCATCACGATCTGAAATGATTGACTTTGGAACTCCATGGAATCTGACGATCTGGAAAACGAAGATCTCAGTTAATTTCTCCACTGAAAAGGTGGCCTTAATGGTAATAAAGTGGGCTGATTTGGTTAACCTATCCACAATAACCCAAATCATGTCATTCCCACTTGACGTCCTGGGTAATCCTACTATGAAATCCATAGTAATCTGCTCCCATTTCCATTCAGGAAGCTCTATCTTCTGCAGTTCTCCACCAGGATGTCGATGCTCAGCCTTAACTTTCTGACAAGTTAGGCATTTCGACACGAATTCAGCTACCTCATTCTTCATATTGGGCCACCAAAAATTTTCACGGAGGTCTTTGTACATCTTTGAAGCTCCTGGATGTACTAAGTATGGCGTCATATGCGCTTCGGACAAAATCTGATTCTTCAAGACCTCGAAGTTGGGAACGCAAATCCTCTTCTTGAAGTAGACGACGCCATCGGCAGAGGTCTTAAACTCATCACTTTTTCTACCAAAAAGCTGAGTTTTCATCAAAAAGGAATCCTTTTCTTGATGTAACTTAATGGAATCCAATAAATTAGACGTAAGGGTCAGGGAAGATAATTTCCCCGTGATTATCTCCAAATTAAACTCAGAAATCTCCCTTTGTAGAGGCTTAGGAAATGCTTCAATAGACATCAACATGCCTACAGATTTCCTACTTAAGGCGTCTGCCACTTTATTCGCCTTGCCTGGGTGGTAAAGGATCTCGCAATCATAATCCTTTACGAGCTCTAGCCATCTGCGCTGTCTCATGTTGAGCTCCTTCTACGTGAAGATGTACTTGTGTGACGCCCCGACTTCCCAAGCCAGGTCGACACCATACATACTTGTTCTTTACTTGAAAATTTGAGAGAAATTTTTTTTTTTTTTTTTAAAACATATTCACATAAATTATCTTGTGGAGAATAATATGTCACCCATATATATATATTAAACTGAGAATACCTTCTCGTGTCTTCAAACTTTATACATATAACAAAACATAATTTACTTTAGAATATTAAAATATTTTCTTAACATCGAATGCGGAAAATCATGCGTAGTGGTATCCCACACCGCCCTTCACTCGCCGCATCGTCTGCATAGCCCACCACTTAAATTGCAGGCTTTTTACCTACAGTATGAAATATAAGAGTGAGCTTTCGCCCAGCAAGTACAAACATAATCTCACAAAATAATTTAATCATCTTAAAACATGTCAATCATCATGTAACTTATGCATGAGCCATTTATGATTGATTGAAAGTCTTATGCTTCATTTTAGACTCAATCTTTAACTTATCTTGTCTCAACATGTGGGCCCATAGTGTACGTACCGAAAGCGCGCAGCCTCCAGACAAAGCTAGGGTTTGCAAGGCCCTAACAGTTCTGGGAATTAAAACGTGACCCTCACGCATCAACGAGAGGTAAATGTCACAACTGGTTTTAAACATGTATCCTCCTCGATCACGGGAGGTTGGTACGACACCTTCCTTGATTATCTTACCATATGATTTAACATTAGTGAACATGCTTCATGATGTCACTATGTCATATTCAAACTTTAACATTTGCCATATCATGGCATTCTTGAAAACATGACATTTTTAAAACCATGACATTTTAGAAAACATAGCATAATATGTAACATGTTATAGCATATCATCACATAACATCATTTAACATCATATAACATAGCATGTACATTTTAACATAGCATATATGAAAATAGTATTTACTATTTTCATACTGTAGTGAGGTTCGATACTTGCCTGACTTATTGTAATCCAGGCTTCGTTGATTTCCACTCTGACCTCGACTGCAGGTTACTTCCTGCTATTAGAAAGAACATAGGATAAGAATCCTATAAAATGTTGGTAACCTTTCCAACATTATGATTATATGTCCTTTTACAAGCTTTGATCAACTACTAGGTTACTAATTGTAACCCTAGAGATTGTGGTTAATTATCTTGACCCATTAGGTTACTTGAGGTAACCTTGGGTATTAAACCCATATGATTAGTATTAAATTACTATTCTTATTATCGAGCCTAAGCCTTAGTAACTCGGTTATCCTTCCCGGTTACCACTCGTCATCTTTTGTTTTTTACACTTTAGCTTTTAAATCCAATTTGGAAAATTGGCTAGAAAATCTTTTGTTTTACTTCAAAATTCGAGGTTTTCAAAGTAAAACTTTATAAAACTCATTTAAGGCTGAAAACTGCTTTTGAAATAGTTTTCATAGTCAAAACAGGAAATGTTGATGTAAAAATACAGTTTTTCTGTATGTTTGTAGAAAATCCTGTACAGGAATTTCTTGTTCTCTGCACAGTTTTTATAGTTCAGGTTGTATTTAAAAATCCAAATGGAATTTGAAAAACTTGTCTTCACGAAAGTTCTTGTTCTTGAGAAATTCTAAAACTTTCATGTTTTAAGAAAAACCCAGTTCTGCTTGGATTCGTACCAGTTTTAATTTGAAACCCACTGGTCGTGTAAACTAGGTCTGGGCAGTTTAGTCTCGGATTTTCGTAAAAACGGAGGCCATTGGAGCCTCATTTTGGAAATCCATCCGCGTTGCCCTCTAGGAAAAACTGTTCTGAACAACTTTTGTGTTTTAATTTTTTCCAAATTCTGCCTCTAAAGGCCTCAAAATCTGATTTTCCCGAGACTGGCCAATTTCTACCCGAAATGGCAGTTTTCGGTTTCGATTTTTGTTTTACGTCCTAGACGTGGAATCTAGCTCAACCAGCCACCGCGGGAGCCCTAATATCAATCATGCAGCGGTTTCTAACGTTCAATATTCAACATGCAAGCCAATTTGAACAACATTCATAACCATGCAAAATCCTAAGCATTCAATCAAACACAAAGCATGCATATAAAACCACCAACCATAAAATCCTAATTAACCAAGCACATAACCTAAATTTCTTAACTAAGGCAGGGAATTAAAGTGAGCTTATGCTCTTACAAACTTTGCTTGAAATACATTTAAATTTCTCAATTGAAATTTAAATGAAAAGTGTTGGGTTTTGAGGGGATTTACCTAGCTTCCACCCAAGGGTTTGGCTTGCTAGATTTGGTTCTCCCTTGGTCCCTCATTGCTGCCACTAGGTCCGGCCCTTTGGCTTGCTTGGCTCCAAACTTTTTCAGCCACTCTAGCACCAAGATCCGGTCACCACTACCTCAAAAATCCGGCCTCCAACTTGGTTAGCTCCTCCCTTTTTCCTTTCCCTCTACAGCCGGCCTCTTGGCCAAAAGATTGTCCAAAAATTTTCCAACTCTTTCTTGCTTGCTCTCCACACAAAATCCGACCACCCTAAGCTCTAATCACTCTTGGTTTTGGCAAAATTTCCTTTCTCTCCTTCCTTCTCACTCTCGGTTTTTGGTGAAGAAAAATTGGCAAGGGTTTGGTTGCTTTTCTCTAATTTTTTTGAATTATGGGGTCACCTATTTATAGAGGTGAGCAAAGTTTCAAAAATTGGATTTTGACCCCAAGAAAAACAAGAAATCACCCAAAGGGGAGGGTTAGGTGGCCGGCCATCCTTGTGCTAGGTGTCATGGTGTGATTGTTTCCACCATTTATGATGTCATAAATCAAAAATGGGATGATGTCATAATTCCAAGGTGAGGTGATGTCATCTTAAAGCCTTGTTTGGCTTGTTCTTTAATGTAGTCCACTTTAAATCCAACACAGATATTTCAAATACTGCTTTCACTAATACACAGTACAATTTAGTACTGTTATTTTAAACTGCAGTCCAAAATTCATCTGTGTAGAAATGGACTGTATAAAAATTTTCTTATACAATCAAACTTCTTGGTCAAAGATAACCTAACTAATGTGCTTGATTTTCTATGGTGGTTTTTGAATCTTAAACATACCATTTTATCCGTAAAAAAATGGTTTTTACACGGTACAATTTTTATACTGAAAAATATTTAACCGTACCGCCTCATTTTCGATTTTTCGGGTCAACCATTGACTTTCTTGTCAATCATTGACTCTCTTGTCAAAATTTGACTATCATGAATTCATGAAATTTCGTCATACCTTTTTACTTAAAAGGCCTATCATGAAGTCTCGTAATTAATTTACCGAGAACTCAATCATATACTGATAAAATCATGAATTTTGTATTAATATTCATAATTTTCATAAAATTGCACATAAACACATAATACGAACTATAAATTTCTTATTTACAAGAAAATTGTGAGTTCGTGAAAATTTCGATTATTACAATCTACCCTCCTTAAAGAATTTTCGTCCTCGAAAATCAGAACAATTCGGGGTAGCTTTTCTTCATCTCATCCTCGCGTTCCCAGGTTGCCTCCTCAATCTCATGATTTCGCCATAGGACCTTGACTAAAGGTATAACCTTGTTCCTTAGCACCTTTTCTTCTCGTGCCAAAATTCGAACCGGTTTCTCCTCATATGTCAGATCTTCGTGAACCTCAATTGGTTCGTGGTCCAATACATGGGATGGATCCGAGATGTACTTCTTTAGCATCGACACATGAAATACATTGTGTACATATGCTAATTCCTGGGGCAAAGCCAACCTATAGGCCACGTTGCCAATTCTTTCCAATATTTCGAATGGCCCTATGTATCGTGGACTCAATTTCCCCTTCTTTCCGAATCTCATAACTCCCTTGAATGGAGCAATTTTGAGGAAAACCAAGTCTCCTACTTGGAATTCTAGAGGCCTTCTGTGCTTGTCGGCATAGCTCTTTTGTCGACTAAATGCAGTCTCCATTCGTCGGCGTATAAGTTTGACGGCCTCAGTGGTTTTTTGAACAAAATCCGTGGACACAAGTTCCTTTTCCCTGGTCTCGTACCAATGGACTGGAGATCTGCACCTTCTTCCGTACAGAGCTTCGTAAGGAGCCATTCCAATTGAAGCTTGGAAACTGTTGTTGTACGAGAATTCAATCAAAGGAAGCTTCTTATCCCAAGTTCCCTTGAAATCCATCACAGACGCTCGCAACATGTCTTCCAGGGTCTGAATGGTCCTCTCGGATTGCCCGTCCGTTTGAGGATGAAAAGCTGTACTAAAGGTAAGCTTGGTACCCATGGCTTGATGTACACTTCTCCAGAACTTAGAAGTGAAACGACCATCACGATCAGAGATGATTGTCTTTGGAATCCCATGGTAGCGAACAATCTGCGCGACGTATAGTTCCGCCAGCTGTTCCACCGAAAAACTAAGCTTGATGGCGATAAAGTGTGCAGACTTCGTCAAACGATCAACAACCACCCAAATAGCGTCGTTGCCGTTGGGAGTTCGGGGTAGTCCAACCACGAAATCCATCGTCACTTGGTCCCATTTCCATTCTGGAATGGAAATTTTCTGCAATTCTCCCCCTGGACGTTGGTGTTCTGCTTTCACCCTTTGACATGTAAGGCATTTACTGATGAATGTAGCGACGTCATTCTTCATTCTGGGCCACCAAAAGCTTTCCTTCAAGTCTTGGTACATCTTTGTGGCTCCTGGATGAACGGAATATGGAGTCTCGTGAGCCTCCTTCATGATTTGTTCTTTCAACTTGTCGTCGTTAGGGATGCATAATCTATTTTTCCGATAGAGTATGCCCTCATCTGATATGTTGAAGTCCGACTCCTTTCCTTCTAAGACCTCGTTCCTTGTCCTGAGCAGTGAGGCATCTCCTTCTTGTCGCTCCTTCATGCTATCCAAAATGGTAGGTTGGAAAGTTAGGGCAGCTAAACTTCTTGTGATAAGCTCTATTCCAGCTTCTATTAGCTCCTTCTGAAGAGGTTCGGTCAATAGCTGTATTGACATCAACGAGGAAGACGACTTCCGACTAAGGGCATCAGCTACTTTGTTAGCCTTCCCTAGATGGTAACGGATGTCTATGTCATAATCCTTCACCAATTCGAGCCATCTTCTTTGCCTCATGTTAAGCTCCTTTTGTGTGAAGATATACTTCAAACTCTGATGATCCGTGTAGACTTCACACTTACTGCCGTAAAGGTAGTGCCTCCAGATTTTGAGCGCAAATACTACCGCCGCAAGTTCCAAATCATGCGTCGGGTAGTTCTTCTCATGATCCTTTAGCTGGCGTGAAGCATAAGCGATCACCTTTCCATTTTGCATGAGCACGGCTCCCAATCCTATTTTAGAAGCATCGCTGTATATCACGAAGTTTCCTTCTTCCACATTCGGAATTGTGAGAATCGGAGCGCGAGTCAGCCTGTTTTTCAGCTCTTGGAAGTGCTCTTCACACTTTGCAGTCCATTCGTACTTCTTTCCTTTCCGTGTAAGTGCGGTGAGTGGCGCTGCAATCTTAGCAAATCCTTCAACGAAACGTCGGTAGTAGCCCGCCAAGCCGAGGAAACTACGTACTTCGGTGACATTTGTCGGAGCTGGCCATTCACTTACTGCCTCAATCTTGGCCGGATCTACAGATATGCCGTTCTTGGAGACCACATGTCCTAAGAAATGGACCTTTTTCAACCAAAATTCACACTTTGTGAATTTAGCGTAGAGCTGATTTTGCTTTAAAATTCGTAAAGCAATCCTTAAATGCTCCTCATGCTCCTCCTTTGATCTTGAATAAATCAAGATATCATCTATAAAGACAATAACAAATTTATCCAAGTAATCCTTGAATACTCGATTCATCAGGTCCATAAAGGCTGCTGGAGCATTTGTCAGTCCGAATGGCATAACGAGGAACTCGTAATGTCCATATCGCGTTCGAAAAGCTGTCTTGGGAACGTCTCCTTCCCTAATTCGAAGCTGGTGATATCCGGATCGCAGGTCAATCTTCGAGAAAATTGAAGCTCCTCTCAGCTGATCAAACAGATCGTCGATCCGAGGCAAGGGATACTTGTTCTTGATAGTTATCTTGTTCAATTCCCGATAGTCAATGCACATCCTAAGAGTGCCGTCCTTCTTTTTAACAAACAGAACTGGAGCTCCCCATGGCGAGTAGCTCTGACGAATGAATCCTCGATCCAGAAGCTCTTGTAACTGAATCTGCAGTTCCTTAAGTTCGGCAGGCGCCATCCTATACGGAGCCTTGGATACTGGTGCTGATCCAGGAAGTAACTCAATCTCAAAGGAAATCTCTCGTTCTGGTGGCAGTCCTGGCAACTCTTCAGGAAAAACCTCTATAAATTCTCTGACTATCGATACTTCCTCCGGTCTGCTCTCGGTTTCAAGCGTCTTATCCACTATGTTGGCTAGAAATCCCATACATCCTTCTGCCAACAATTTCCTAGCCTTCAGCGCAGAAATGAACATTTTCGGCTGTTTTGGAGTCGATCCTCTAAACATAAACTCCTTGTCTCCAACTGGCTTGAACGTGACCGTTCATCGTGGACAGTCGATCACCGCGTTGTATTTCCCCAAGAAATCCATTCCCAAGATGACGTCGTAGTCGAATAGGTCTATGATGATCAGGTTGACATACATTTCCCTACCACATATAATTATTGGAACATGACGTATCCAATAATCAGACAACAGAATCTCCCCGGAGGGTAATGCAGTCCTAAATGTTTTTCCAATTCTATCACTTGCCCTACCTAGTTTCTTAGCGAACCTAGGCGATGTGAATGAATGCGTAGCTCCAGAATCAATTAACACATAAGCATCTTGTTGAGCAAAAGGAAGCTGACCTGTCACCACTGTGGAAGGTCCAGCTTGAGCATCCTCCTTTGTATAGGCGTAAATACGTCCTTGCGGTTCTGGAGCTTCCAACCTGCCTTGGGAGATTTCGGGTCCCTCGATCTTCATCTGTGCAGCGTGAAGTTGAGATCCCTGTCCTCTCTGTTGGTTCTGTGGACTCTGAGGATTGAGATTGCAGCTTCTCGCATAGTGGCCTTCCTTGCCACAAAGAAAACAGCGACCGCTTCCAATACGGCACTCTCCCGGGTGCTTTCTCCCACATTTCTGACAAGTGGGATTATTATTGTTATCAGGAGTATTTCTCTTTTGGGGAAAATTCTGTTGATTCCCCTGTCCTCCTGCATTCCACCTTCTCTTCTGCTGGTTGTTGCCGTACGGTCTGTTGTTGTTGTTCTGGCCCGAAGGTCCTCCTTGACCCTTTTGTTGTGAAGCTTGGCCCTGCTTGGTCTGGTTCTGTTTGGCCTGGGCTTTTTCTTCCCTCTTCTCCTGGAAAAATTTAGCCCTTTGCTCCTTGTTCTGACCCACCCAATATTCAGCTCGAATTGCCCTGCTGACACATTCAGCAACAGTGAGTGGTGGATGGGGGCCACTGCTGATTACCACTGCTAAGTCTGAGCGGAACATCCTCATCATTCTTCTTACTTTGTCCCTTTCAGAACTGATGAGGTGAGGGCAGAGACGTGCTAGCTGCTCAAACTTTTTGACAGCTTCGGCTACCGACAGATTTCCTTGGCGAAACTTGTCGAACTCGTCTTGTTGAGCTTCCATGACCTCAGTATTGAAGTACTTTTCCTTAAATTCCTCCACAAAGTCCTCCCAAGTCATCTGAGTCACATCTCGCTGGATCTGAACTGTTTCCCACCAAAGGCGAGCATCTTTCCGTAGCATAAAAGTTGCACAGAGGACTTTCTCCTGATCATTAAGTCTGAGGAAATTTAAGGCGACCTGGAGGTCAATCAACCAGTTGTCGGCCTCAATCGGGTTTGTAGACCCCTCGAATTTCGGTGCCTTCATGCGCCGAAATCTGTCATATAGTTCTTCTGGAGTTCGAACCAGAGGTGCTGGTGGCACAGCTGCAGGCGCAATAGGTACTTCAGGGGCTATGGGGTTCTCTGGGATCACCGGAACATCATCAGGAATTTCAGGTGCAGCAGGCTGATTCATAGGTGCTGGTGGTACCCTGGCATCAGGAGGTCCCTGATTCTGTTGAGCTATCTGAGCTCTAAGCCCCCTATCTCTTGCTGTTGGGCTAACATCATCTGTCTTAGCTCATTCAGCTGAGCTGCAAGATCGATGTCCTGGGTCGGTACTCTTCTACGCTTTGGTGGCATGGTTCTGTACGGAAATAAGGAAATAAATTCAGCTTCTTGAAATCATGCCTTTTATATAGAACCATAATCTTCATTCCATATAAAAGCATAACATGAACATATCTGAATTCATCATGTTCTCGTTCGTATCTCCTTCACAACAGGAGTACCTAACCATAACATTTGGGGAAGATATAAAACTTTCCCATCATTTCCGTACGTCACCTAGTTGCTACCACCAAACTAAGACATCACCCAACGTCATCCTTGTATCCAATATTCTCCAGCATGGCCGTCGAAGAAAGATACTTACTACGCATATAAAATCTTAACTAATCCTAATCGCAAGAAGAATAACTTAACTTACTTGGGCCATTGCAGAAGCGATGTGAGGCGAAGTGAAGTAGGCTGGCAGGATACCGCTCTGATACCAAACTGTGACGCCCCGACTTCCCAAGCCAGGTCGACACCATACATACTTGTTCTTTACTTGAAAATTTGAGAGAAATTTTTTTTTTTTTTTTAAAACATATTCACATAAATTATCTTGTGGAGAATAATATGTCACCCATATATATATATTAAACTGAGAATACCTTCTCGTGTCTTCAAACTTTATACATATAACAAAACATAATTTACTTTAGAATATTAAAATATTTTCTTAACATCGAATGCGGAAAATCATGCGTAGTGGTATCCCACACCGCCCTTCACTCGCCGCATCGTCTGCATAGCCCACCACTTAAATTGCAGGCTTTTTACCTACAGTATGAAATATAAGAGTGAGCTTTCGCCCAACAAGTACAAACATAATCTCACAAAATAATTTAATCATCTTAAAACATGTCAATCATCATGTAACTTATGCATGAGCCATTTATGATTGATTGAAAGTCTTATGCTTCATTTTAGACTCAATCTTTAACTTATCTTGTCTCAACATGTGGGCCCATAGTGTACATACCGAAAGCGCGCAGCCTCCAGACAAAGCTAGGGTTTGCAAGGCCCTAACAGTTCTGGGAATTAAAACGTGACCCTCACGCATCAACGAGAGGTAAATGTCACAACTGGTTTTAAACATGTATCCTCCTCGATCACGGGAGGTTGGTACGACACCTTCCTTGATTATCTTACCATATGATTTAACATTAGTGAACATGCTTCATGATGTCACTATGTCATATTCAAACTTTAACATTTGCCATATCATGGCATTCTTGAAAACATGACATTTTTAAAACCATGACATTTTAGAAAACATAGCATAATATGTAACATGTTATAGCATATCATCACATAACATCATTTAACATCATATAACATAGCATGTACATTTTAACATAGCATATATGAAAATAGTATTACTATTTTCATACTGTACGTGAGGTTCGATACTTGCCTGACTTATTGTAATCCAGGCTTCGTTGATTTCCACTCTGACCTCGACTGCAGGTTACTTCCTGCTATTAGAAAGAACATAGGATAAGAATCCTATAAAATGTTGGTAACCTTTCCAACATTATGATTATATGTCCTTTTACAAGCTTTGATCAACTACTAGGTTACTAATTGTAACCCTAGAGATTGTGGTTAATTATCTTGACCCATTAGGTTACTTGAGGTAACCTTGGGTATTAAACCCATATGATTAGTATTAAATTACTATTCTTATTATCGAGCCTAAGCCTTAGTAACTCGGTTATCCTTCCCGGTTACCACTCGTCATCTTTTGTTTTTTACACTTTAGCTTTTAAATCCAATTTGGAAAATTGGCTAGAAAATCTTTTGTTTTACTTCAAAATTCGAGGTTTTCAAAGTAAAACTTTATAAAACTCATTTAAGGCTGAAAACTGCTTTTGAAATAGTTTTCATAGTCAAAACAGGAAATGTTGATGTAAAAATACAGTTTTTCTGTATGTTTGTAGAAAATCCTGTACAGGAATTTCTTGTTCTCTGCACAGTTTTTATAGTTCAGGTTGTATTTAAAAATCCAAATGGAATTTGAAAAACTTGTCTTCACGAAAGTTCTTGTTCTTGAGAAATTCTAAAACTTTCATGTTTTAAGAAAAACCCAGTTCTGCTTGGATTCGTACCAGTTTTAATTTGAAACCCACTGGTCGTGTAAACTCGGTCTGGGCAGTTTAGTCTCGGAGTTTCGTAAAAACGGAGGCCATTGGAGCCTCATTTTGGAAATCCATCCGCGTTGCCCTCTAGGAAAAACTGTTCTGAACAACTTTTGTGTTTTAATTTTTTCC
>CM046374.1:6714396-6794974 GCA_025413025.1 Ficus hispida
CCACTCGAAATTCCTTCCTTTCCGGGTAAGAGCAGAAAGAGGGGTTGCGATCTTTGAAAATCCCTCTACGAATCGCCGATAATACCAGCTAATCCAAGGAAACTCCTGATTTCCGTAACATTCTTAGGTCTGGGCCATAAACTAACTGCCTCTACCTTAGCAGGATCCACAGAAATCCCTTCTTTGGACACCACATGCCCCAAGAAATGCACCTTTTCTAGCCAAAATTCACATTTTGTGAACTTGGCATATAGCTGATGTCGTCTCAACGTCTCCATCACTACTCTCAAATGCTGCTTATGTTCTTCCTGGGACCTTGAATAAATCAAAATATCGTCAATAAAGACGATGACGAACTTATCCAAATATTCTTTGAACACTCTGTTCATAAGATCCATGAAAGCAGCTGGGGCGTTGGTCAGTCCAAACGGCATAACCAAGAATTCGTAGTGTCCATAGCGCGTACGAAAAGCCGTCTTGGAGATATCTGACTCCTTGATCTTGAGCTGATGATAACCTGATCGCAGATCGACCTTTGAAAATACCACTGCTCCCCTAAGCTGATCAAACAGATCGTCTATCCTCGGGAGGGGATACTTGTTCTTGATTGTGATCTTATTCAGCTCGCGATAGTCGATACACATACGCAACGATCCATCCTTTTTCTTAACGAACAAAACAGGCGCTCCCCACGGAGAGTAACTCTGTCGGATGAATCCCTTGTCGAGCAACTCTTGTAATTGCACTTGCAGTTCTCTAAGCTCAGCGTGTGATGCGGTAAGGTGCTTTCGATATCGGAGCAGCTCCAGGTAGCAACTCGATCTCGAACGAAATTTCACGTTCTGGCGGAAGCCCTGGCAAATCCTTCGGAAAGATATCCACATATTCCTTAATAATGGGGACATCTTTCCGGCGTTAATTCCATCTCCCGATCCTTGTCCACCATGTTAGCTAAGTACCCCTGACAGCCACTAGCTAACATTTTCCAAGCTTTCATTGCCGTGACCAATCTGGTTGTTGAGTTCCGAGACTGTCCATGGAAATTGAACTCCTCTTCATCGTAGGGATTGAAAGCCACACAACGCTTCCGGCAGTCGATCTTGGCGTTGTACTTGCCCAAGAAGTCCATCCCTAAGATCACATCGAAATCCTGAAGTCGGATCGCGATGAGATCTACATACAATTCTCTACCACAAATAATTACGGGAATATTCTGTATCCAGAAATCGGACCATAAAATTTCTCCGGATGGCAGAGAAGTTTTGAAAGGCTGCTCTAACTTATCAACACCTCTTCCTAACTTCTGGGCGAACTCTAAGGATATAAACGAGTGAGTGGCTCCAGAATCAAACAAGGCAATAGCTTCATGAGTGGTGATAGAGATCTGACCTGTCACCACGTGAGAAGTTCCTGCTTCAGCATCTCCTCTCGTGTAAGCATAGATCCTGGCTTGAGGTTCAGGAGCCTCCAATCTGCCTTGCGTGATCGAGGGTCCTTCGAGTCTGGCTTGGACTGCGTGTAATTGACCGGGTGCGTTTCGGTTAGATGGTGGAGGGTTCTGGTTTTGGGGGTTCTGGTTGCAGCTTCTGGCAAATGCCCTCCTTGCCACATAGGTAACAAACATTTGTCCCCATTCTGCATACCCCTGGATGCTTCTTTCCGCATTTGGCACACTGCGGATACTCAACGCTGTTACCATCCCTTCCCGATTATTACTCTTCTGTGGGAAGTTCTTCTGTTGTCCCTGGCCCGTGAAATTACCCTTTCTCTTATTCTTCCAAACTGCTTGGAATTCTGGGCAGGGCTACTGGTCTGGCCCTTCTGGTTGGTCTCAGCGTTTTGACGAGGCTGTGTCTGCTTTACCACGGCCTTTTCCTCCTTTCTGGCTTTAAAAATCTGAGCCCTAGCTTCCTTGTCCTGGTTGATCCAGTACTCAGCTCTTATCGCTCTACTGACACAATCAGATACCAGGGTAGGTGGGCTACTGCCTGCACTGACCTGCTTGGAGATGTCTGTGCGGAACATCTTCATTATCCTTCTGACCTTTTCCTTTTCATTCGGAACCAGTTCCAGGCACAGACGGGCTAGTTGCTCAAATTTCTTTACGGCCTCCATAACCGTCATCGATCCCTGTCGTAAACTGGTGAACTCATCTTGCTGAGCCGCCAGTATCTCCGCGTTGTAGTACATGGCACGGAATTCGGTTACAAAATCCTGCCAGTTCATGGCCATGACATCCCGCCGCATTTGAACGGTCATCCACCAGTGCCGTGCATCTTTCTTCAAGGCAAATGAAGCACAGAGAACCTTCTCCTGTTCTGTAAGCCGCATGAAATCCAAGATAACCTGGATATCGATCAACCAATTATCGGCGGCGATTGGGTCAGTTACCCCTTCAAATTCAGGCGCCTTCATCCGCCTGAATCTCTCGTACAGCAGATCCTCCCGCACTGCTGTACATTGTCTGTCCTCCTGCTTGTGCCATCGGAATCTCAGCATTCCGAGGAATCTCTGGTTGGACCTCTGGAACTTGAGGTACCACTGGCGGTACCTGTTGTACTGGGGGTGGAACTTCGTTCACTTGGGGCCTCTGATTCAATTGCGCTATCTGTTCTCGCAATCTGTTAGTTTCTTGCTGCTGTTCGAGCAGCTGTCTTTGCAAATTTGCAACAATTGTCGCGAAATCCGGCTCGGGCGGATTTACTGGCATTGTCGACGTGGGCGTACCATCCTATCATACCATTTAGAAAAGATATTATCATACTATTAATATCCTTTCTTTCATTCATCATTTATCTTATCATAATGTAATACTTAACATTACATACTTATCATAGCATTCATAGTCATAATACAGACATTGTATCTCATAACATAACATTTGTCATTCATACCATACTTTGAACTTATCTTTTGTACATTTACAAAAAGTACATCATATTTACAATAATATACGTACATATATGTTCGTCATACTGTATACACAGGGTCAAAAATATGATGGAAGTGTCTACCACTTTACCATCGTACATAAGTACAAGCCTATCTCAAAAAATAATAAGCTAGTACAAACAGTCTTAAAAGCAAAAATATATACATAATCGATCGATCTAATCCTAATCTAACTCTACAACTGTGACTACTGAGACGTCGGAGTCGGCCTCTCCGTCCTCATCGAAGATCTCCTCCGGATCCTCCTCGAAGTCCAGCCAACTTGCGTGCTCTAACTCAGGATCTGGCTCCTCATTATCCTCCTCATCACTCGATAATACGATAATAGGAGGAATCGGGTCCTCGGGAACGTCCATCTCATCATCCCCGTCATAGTCATCAGCCTCGGCTTCAAAGTCGACCTCATGAGCAGGTACCTCTGGCATCGGGTCGGCAGCCATCGGGTCCTCCTGGTAGGCTGGATCTGGCTCATACACCGGCTCTGGTATCTCGGCGTCCTCTACTGGCGCCTGCTGAGCCTCTGCCAAATCCGGGGCTGGCATATCGTGAATGTTAGCCTCAACTCCCAAAATAGCCTCAATCATGTGTCCAACTGACAAACCGAGCATGGGTTCAGGAACGTACTGCCGGATCTGAATAGGCAATCCGTTCCTCAGAATAACTAAGGCCTGCAGCTCGGGACTCTGTAGATACTGAGGAATGTATGGCAGCATCGACTCCTGGAATCGTCGACAATAATGGGCCATCGTCTCCTGAGGATACGCGTGCCAATCAGCTACGTAGCTGAGGTAACGAGTGTGGTGCATGTCCTCATAGATCTCAGCATCGCGGAGTACATCGCCCGCTCCCTCGCCTATCATCAGCCCGTAACGAGCCATCACTGCCGTGCGAAAATGCGGCCACGTGCGGCTCGGCAACTGACGCTCTCCAAGGGTGATCCACCATATCCTAGTGTCAACAGCGAAACATCGGCTAGCCAAGGAAACCTGTAGCCGGGCCTCGATGTGGCAGGTATGGAAGATCAACTCCATATCATACAACCATGCTGCCACTGGTACCGTACGTCTCGTGCCGTCAAACATAAGCGGACACGACTGAAAGAATGACCTCGTCGCCTCTCGGTCCGCGTCGACTTGGTCCGGGTCCATATCGTCAAGTCTATCATAATATAGGCGCATAATAATTATTAATATACGAAAATAAAATTTTTAACTTACAATGATGGCGGCGATGGCAGGCTGACTGTGAAATTTGATCGCAGGGAACCGCTCTGATACCAACTCTGTAACGACCCGCCTAGCACAGGTCGTTACCATACATACATATCGTACATACATAACTTACACAGCGGAAATTTTTTTTTTTTTTTATACTGTACTTACATACGAAATATAAATGTATATCGAACATTAATTACGTTGTTTGGGTGTAAATAAAACTTATTTCATAATTACATAATATAACGAAACGCGTAGCGGTTTATTCCCACATTTCACAGTCCGCCAATCCATGCCCTCCATCTTGCATCAAGAATTATTTCCAGGCTGCTTACCTACAGCACAGACGTAAGACAGTGAGCTTTCGCTCAGCAAGTACAACTATTCTATACCGCAATTTACTTTAAATAAAACACATCACACATATCCTAACTAGCATACCACACTAATCATAACTTAAGCATAACATAATATAACTTATCTTAACTTATGCATGAGCCATTTATGCTTCATTATGCTTGCTTGATTAATCGTAACTTGCTTTCTTAACTTATCATAACTTATCTTGTCTTATCTTGTGGGCCCCATAACGTAAGTGTTCGTACCGGGCGCGCAACTATGAATTGGTTGGGGCGGCCAAACCATTTCCAATTCAATCCATAGTTCAACCCGACCTAACGCGGGTCGGTACGACACAGGCAATTATTTGCCATCATAACTTTCATTATCTCATACTTAATTGTATTAATTAGTGAGCATACATCGTGATATGTCACACAATTAATTTATAATCTTATCATCATAACCTATTCCATGGCATTCTAAATCATAGCATTTCAACTTTTTATAACACATAGCATACCATAGCATATAACATAGCATATCATCATAGCATTTTATAACATATCTTAACACATAATCATAGCATACTACAAAGCATGACATTTTCTATAACATTTCCTATAACTTAAAACTATCTACAACACATAAGAGGTAACATTTACACTACATAGCATTTTCATCATACTTTGGCAAGTATACACAACAAAGCCCATGCTGTAGGCGGAGTTGTACTTACCTCGTTCGTAAAAGCTGTGTCCAAAAGTCGAGTTAAATCCCGTTGGGACACTTCGGCGTGCGACGTTCTGAGATTAATAAAAGTAAGGGTTAGAACTGTTGGTAATATAACCAACATTCTTATATAACCTTACTTATCTTTACATTGTCCTAATTGGTTACCTAAGTAACCCTAACCGGTTAAATCTTTAACTTAGGTTAAAAACAAACTTATTTCTTTAGAAAAGAATTCTTAGGTTTTGGTTTAAAAATCCTTTTGTTCAATCTTTTAAAAAAAACTGAAAACCTTAAAAGGAGTCGTATAAAATTATTGACTATTGGAGACTGCCTTTGGAACAGTTTCTCAATGTCCATTTTTGCAGTGTAATTACAAAAATATGCATTTTCTGTGTTAACTTTGTAAATCCTGTACAGGATTTCCATAATTCCTGTACAGTTCTCCGAAATTCATTTTCATCTTAAAATCCAGACTGAATCTGTAAAACTTGTCTTCATGAAAGTTGTAAACATTTAAAAACTCTACAACTTTTATGTTTTGGGTAAAACCCAGTTCTGGCGTTTTCGTGGTCAAAACCCCTGAGGAACTTGTCCTGGCCGTGCTCGGGTCCTGGGCACCTTAGGCACGGGTTTTGGTAAAAACCGAGGCCATTGGAGCCTCATTTTACAAAACTGTCCGCGTTGTCCTCTAGGAAAAACTCTACTTAAAAACTTTCATGTTTTGAGTTTCCCCTGATTCGGCCTCTAGAAGCCTCAAAAACTGTTTTTCCCGAAACTGGCCAATTTCTACCCGAGTTGGTAGTTTTCGGTTTAAAATTTGTTTACGTCCTAAAACGTTCACCCTACCTCAACCGAACTCAGCGGGAGCCTAGAAAGTGGTCATGCAGCGTTTTCTAACGTCCAATATTCAACATGCAAATCAAATTTAGCATCAAACATAATGTACATAAACCCTAACCATTCACAAACATCTAGCATGCAAAAATCATAACCACCAAACCATAAATCCTAACCATAACAAGCACATAGCCTATAATCTTAATTTAGGGCAGAAATTAAAGTGAGCTTATGCTCATTACAACACATACTTAAATACATTTAAATTTCTCCAATTGAAATTTAAATGAAAGCTTAAGAACTTGGAATTTTACCTCACCTTGGATCCGAATTTTTGGATTGGCTCTTGGCTCCCCTTTTTCCCTCTCCAACAGCCGGTCCTTTGGCCAACTTGTGCACCAAATGCTCAAGTGCTCTTAAATGATGTTCTAAGTGGAAACCAACACTCAAAACTCTAAATCCCCCTTTGGATTCAACTTTTTTTCTCTTGCTTTTCTCTTGCCCCACACAACCGGCCCTTGGCCTAGATATGGGTTCCAATTTTTTTTCAAACTTCCTTGCTTGCTCTCTAAGGTAAAACCGACTATCCCTAGGCTTAAAACACACTTGGTTTTGCAAAATTTCCTTCCTTTCTCTCTTGTTGAAGTTCGGATTTGGTGGAGAAAATTTGGCAAAGTTTAGCTAGTTTTCTAATTTTTTTCAATAGTACTCTCACCTATTTATAGAGGTTGGAATTTCTTGAAATTGCACACTTTAGTCCTCAAAAAAATCAGAAATTGGACTTAGGGGGGGGCATGTGGCCGGCCATTGCATGGCTAATGCCAACCAAATACTTTCCAATTTTTTTTTAAATGACATAATGATGTCATAATCCAAAAGGTGAATGAGGTAAGCCATTCTAAGGTTTGTTTGGCTCTTTACCTTGTTATGCAGTCCATTATTGTTTTAACACAGGTATTTCTAATACTGGATTCACTTATGCACAGTATTAGTTTACCGAACGGTAGTCCAAAATTTATCTGTGTGAAAACAAACTGTATAAAAATTTCCTTATTTCTTAAAACCCTTTTGCCCTTTAATTCTACTTAATGTGCTTGTCTTTCTATGGTGGTTTTAAGTTCTAAACATATCATTTTATCAGTAAAAACGGCCTATACAGTATAATTCTATACTGCGGCGATTTTACTCGTACCGTCTTTTCTTTAACTTTTTGGGGTCAATTTTTGGCTTTCTCGTCCACCATTGACTTTCTTGTCGACAGGTGACTTTCTTGCCGAGATTTGACTCCCGTGGTCAACAGTTGACTTTTTGGTCAACCGTCGACGTTTTTGGTCAAACTTTGACCAACATACATTTTTGGCCATTTTCATTCCTTTTTACCTAAAAGGACGTTTTCTTGTCCTAGAAATTATTTTTGAGTCTTTTAAAGTCATAAAAACTCACAAAACATTATAAAAACCCTTAACCGGGCTTTTTCATTCATATTCTTAAGGTACAATTTGAATTTTTTTGTACAAAGAATCATAATCGTTAAATAACTAGGCATTACAATCCTAAACAAGATATCAATGACCAAATTCAATCCAAACCACCACTAACCTTTTTGGGTCCAAGAAAGGCAAAAGTAGCCAAATTTAGTGCAAAAAAAGGCCAAAATGCACAAATTGTAAAAAAACAGCAGTTGATGACATGGCAGTTAAAATCACCCTAAACAAGATATCCCAATGACCAAATTCAATCCAAACCACCACTAACTGTTTTGGATCCAAGAAAGGCAAAAAGTAGCCAAATTTGGCAAAAAATGGCCAAAATGCACAAATTATAAAAAAACAGCAGTTGGATGACCATGGAGTTCAAAACACCCTAAACAAGATATCCCAATGACCAAATTCAATCCAAACCACCACTAACCATTTTGGGTCCAAGAAAGGAAAAAGTAGCCAAATTTGGTGCAAAACAACGGCCAAAATGCACAAATTGTAAAAAAAAGCAGTTGGATGTCCATGGCAGTTCAAAATCACCCTAAACAAGATATCCCAATGACCAAATTCAATCCAAACCACCACTAACCTTTTTGGGTCCAAGAAAGGCAAAAAGTAGCCAAATTTGGTGCAAAAAATGGCCAAAATGCACAAATTATAAAAAAACAGCAGTTGGATGACCATGGCAGTTCAAAATCACCCTAAACAAGATATCCCAATGACCAAATTCAATCCAAACCACCACTAACCTGTTTTGGGTCCAAGAAAGGCAAAAAGTAGCCAAATTTGGTGCAAAAAAAGGCCAAAATGCACAAATTGTAAAAAAACAGCAGTTAATGACTATGGCAGTCAAAATCACCCTAAACAAGATATCCCAATGACCAAATTCAATCCAAACCACCACTAACCTTTTTGGGTCCAAGAAAGGCAAAAGTAGCCAAATTTGGTGCAAAAAAGGCCAAAATGCACAAATTATAAAAAAACAGCAGTTGGATGACCATGGCAGTTCAAAATCACCCTAAACAAGATATCCCAATGACCAAATTCAATCCAAACCACCACTAACCTTTTTGGGTCCAAGAAAGGCAAAAGTAGCCAAATTTAGTGCAAAAAAAGGCCAAAATGCACAAATTATAAAAAAAACAGTTGGATGACCATGGCAGTTCAAAATCACCCTAAACAAGATATCCCAATGACCAAATTCAATCCAAACCACCACTAACCTTTTTGGGTCCAAGAAAGGCAAAAAGTAGCCAAATTTGGTGCAAAACAAGGCCAAAATGCACAAATTGTAAAAAAACAGCAGTTGGATGACCATGACAGTTCAAAATCACCCTAAACAAGATATCCCAATGACCAAATTCAATCCAAACCACCACTAACCTTTTTGGGTCCAAGAAAGGCAAAAGTAGCCAAATTTGGTGCAAAACAATGGCCAAAATGCACAAATTATAAAAAAACAGCAGTTGGATGACCATGGCAGTTCAAAATCACCCTAAACAAGATATCCCAATGACCAAATTCAATCCAAACCACCACTAACCTGTTTTGGGTCCAAGAAAGGCAAAAAGTAGCCAAATTTGGTGCAAAACAATGGCCAAAATGCACAAATTATAAAAAAACAGCAGTTGGATGACCATGGCAGTTCAAAATCACCCTAAACAAGATATCCCAATGACCAAATTCAATCCAAACCACCACTAACCTTTTTGGGTCCAAGAAAGGCAAAAAGTAGCCAAATTTGGTGCAAAACAATGGCCAAAATGCACAAATTATAAAAAAACAGCAGTTGGATGACCATGGCAGTTCAAAATCACCCTAAACAAGATATCCCAATGACCAAATTCAATCCAAACCACCACTAACCTTTTTGGGTCCAAGAAAGGCAAAAGTAGCCAAATTTGGTGCAAAACAAGGCCAAAATGCACAAATTTAAAAAAACAGCAGTTGGATGACCATGGCAGTTCAAAATCACCCTAAACAAGATATCCCAATGACCAAATTAATCCAAACCACCACTAACCTTTTTGGGTCCAAGAAAGGCAAAAAGTAGCCAAATTTGGTGCAAAACAACGGCCAAAATGCACAAATTGTAAAAAAAAGCAGTTGGATGACCATGGCAGTTCAAAATCACCCTAAACAAGATATCCCAATGACCAAATTCAATCCAAACCACCACTAACCTTTTTGGGTCCAAGAAAGGCAAAAGTAGCCAAATTTGTGCAAAACAAGGCCAAAATGCACAAATTGTAAAAAAACAGCAGTTGGATGACCATGGCAGTTCAAAATCACCCTAAACAAGATATCCCAATGACCAAATTCAATCCAAACCACCACTAACCTTTTTGGGTCCAAGAAAGGCAAAAAGTAGCCAAATTTGGTGCAAAACAATGGCCAAAATGCACAAATTATAAAAAAACAGCAGTTGGATGACCATGGCAGTTCAAAATCACCCTAAACAAGATATCCCAATGACCAAATTCAATCCAAACCACCACTAACCTTTTTGGGTCCAAGAAAGGCAAAAAGTAGCCAAATTTGTGCAAAAAAAGGCCAAAATGCACAAATTGTAAAAAAACAGCAGTTGGATGACCATGGCAGTTCAAAATCACCCTAAACAAGATATCCCAATGACCAAATTCAATCCAAACCACCACTAACCTGTTTTGGGTCCAAGAAAGGCAAAAAGTAGCCAAATTTGGTGCAAAAAAATGGCCAAAATGCACAAATTATAAAAAAACAGCAGTTGGATGACCATGGAGTTCAAAATCACCCTAAACAAGATATCCCAATGACCAAATTCAATCCAAACCACCACTAACCTTTTTGGGTCCAAGAAAGGCAAAAAGTAGCCAAATTTGGTGCAAAAAAATGGCCAAAATGCACAAATTGTAAAAAAACAGCGTTGGATGACCATGGCAGTTCAAAATCACCCTAAACAAGATATCCCAATGACCAAATTCAATCCAAACCACCACTAACCTTTTTGGGTCCAAGAAAGGCAAAAAGTAGCCAAATTTGGTGCAAAACAAGGCCAAAATGCACAAATTGTAAAAAAAAAGCAGTTGGATGACCATGGCAGTTCAAAATCACCCTAAACAAGATATCCCAATGACCAAATTCAATCCAAACCACCACTAACTTTTTTGGGTCCAAGAAAGGCAAAAAGTAGCCAAATTTGGCAAAAAAATGGCCAAAATGCACAAATTATAAAAAAAAGCAGTTGGATGACCATGGCAGTTCAAAATCACCCTAAACAAGATATCCCAATGACCAAATTCAATCCAAACCACCACTAACCTTTTTGGGTCCAAGAAAGGAAAAAGTAGCCAAATTTGGTGCAAAACAAGGCCAAAATGCACAAATTGTAAAAAAACAGCAGTTGGATGACCATGGCAGTTCAAAATCACCCTAAACAAGATATCCCAATGACCAAATTCAATCCAAACCACCACTAACCTTTTTGGGTCCAAGAAAGGCAAAAAGTAGCCAAATTTGGTGCAAAACAATGGCCAAAATGCACAAATTATAAAAAAACAGCAGTTGGATGACCATGGCAGTTCAAAATCACCCTAAACAAGATATCCCAATGACCAAATTCAATCCAAACCACCACTAACCTTTTTGGGTCCAAGAAAGGCAAAAGTAGCCAAATTTGGTGCAAAACAATGGCCAAAATGCACAAATTATAAAAAAACAGCAGTTGGATGACCATGGCAGTTCAAAATCACCCTAAACAAGATATCCCAATGACCAAATTCAATCCAAACCACCACTAACCTTTTTGGGTCCAAGAAAGGCAAAAAGTAGCCAAATTTGTGCAAAACAATGGCCAAAATGCACAAATTTAAAAAAAAGCAGTTGGATGACCATGGCAGTTCAAAATCACCCTAAACAAGATATCCCAATGACCAAATTCAATCCAAACCACCACTAACCTTTTTGGGTCCAAGAAAGGCAAAAGTAGCCAAATTTGGTGCAAAAAAAGGCCAAAATGCACAAATTGTAAAAAAACAGCAGTTGGATGACCATGGCAGTTCAAAATCACCCTAAACAAGATATCCCAATGACCAAATTCAATCCAAACCACCACTAACCTTTTTGGGTCCAAGAAAGGCAAAAAGTAGCCAAATTTGGTGCAAAACAAGGCCAAAATGCACAAATTGTAAAAAAAAGCAGTTGGATGACCATGGCAGTTCAAAATCACCCTAAACAAGATATCCCAATGACCAAATTCAATCCAAACCACCACTAACCTTTTTGGGTCCAAGAAAGGCAAAAAGTAGCCAAATTTGTGCAAAAAAAGGCCAAAATGCACAAATTATAAAAAAACAGCAGTTGGATGACCATGGCAGTTCAAAATCACCCTAAACAAGATATCCCAATGACCAAATTCAATCCAAACCACCACTAACCTTTTTGGGTCCAAGAAAGGCAAAAAGTAGCCAAATTTGGTGCAAAAAATGGCCAAAATGCACAAATTGTAAAAAAACAGCAGTTGGATGACCATGGCAGTTCAAAATCACCCTAAACAAGATATCCCAATGACCAAATTCAATCCAAACCACCACTAACCTTTTTGGGTCCAAGAAAGGCAAAAAGTAGCCAAATTTGGTGCAAAACAATGGCCAAAATGCACAAATTGTAAAAAAACAGCAGTTGGATGACCATGGCAGTTCAAAATCACCCTAAACAAGATATCCCAATGACCAAATTCAATCCAAACCACCACTAACCTTTTTGGGTCCAAGAAAGGCAAAAAGTAGCCAAATTTGGTGCAAAAAAAGGCCAAAATGCACAAATTGTAAAAAAACAGCAGTTGGATGACCATGGCAGTTCAAAATCACCCTAAACAAGATATCCCAATGACCAAATTCAATCCAAACCACCACTAACCTTTTTGGGTCCAAGAAAGGCAAAAAGTAGCCAAATTTGGTGCAAAAAAAGGCCAAAATGCACAAATTGTAAAAAAACAGCAGTTGGATGACCATGGCAGTTCAAAATCACCCTAAACAAGATATCCCAATGACCAAATTCAATCCAAACCACCACTAACCTTTTTGGGTCCAAGAAAGGCAAAAAGTAGCCAAATTTGGTGCAAAACAAGGCCAAAATGCACAAATTGTAAAAAAACAGCAGTTGGATGACCATGGCAGTTCAAAATCACCCTAAACAAGATATCCCAATGACCAAATTCAATCCAAACCACCACTAACCTTTTTGGGTCCAAGAAAGGCAAAAAGTAGCCAAATTTGGTGCAAAACAATGGCCAAAATGCACAAATTGTAAAAAAAAGCAGTTGGATGACCATGGCAGTTCAAAATCACCCTAAACAAGATATCCCAATGACCAAATTCAATCCAAACCACCACTAACCTTTTTGGGTCCAAGAAAGGCAAAAGTAGCCAAATTTGGTGCAAAACAATGGCCAAAATGCACAAATTGTAAAAAAACAGCAGTTGGATGACCATGGCAGTTCAAAATCACCCTAAACAAGATATCCCAATGACCAAATTCAATCCAAACCACCACTAACCTTTTTGGGTCCAAGAAAGGCAAAAAGTAGCCAAATTTGGTGCAAAACAATGGCCAAAATGCACAAATTGTAAAAAAACAGCAGTTGGATGACCATGGCAGTTCAAAATCACCCTAAACAAGATATCCCAATGACCAAATTCAATCCAAACCACCACTAACCTTTTTGGGTCCAAGAAAGGCAAAAAGTAGCCAAATTTGGTGCAAAACAATGGCCAAAATGCACAAATTGTAAAAAAACAGCAGTTGGATGACCATGGCAGTTCAAAATCACCCTAAACAAGATATCCCAATGACCAAATTCAATCCAAACCACCACTAACCTTTTTGGGTCCAAGAAAGGCAAAAAGTAGCCAAATTTGGTGCAAAACAAGGCCAAAATGCACAAATTGTAAAAAAACAGCAGTTGGATGACCATGGCAGTTCAAAATCACCCTAAACAAGATATCCCAATGACCAAATTCAATCCAAACCACCACTAACCTTTTTGGGTCCAAGAAAGGCAAAAAGTAGCCAAATTTGGTGCAAAAAAAGGCCAAAATGCACAAATTATAAAAAAACAGCAGTTGGATGACCATGGCAGTTCAAAATCACCCTAAACAAGATATCCCAATGACCAAATTCAATCCAAACCACCACTAACCTTTTTGGGTCCAAGAAAGGCAAAAAGTAGCCAAATTTGGTGCAAAAAAAGGCCAAAATGCACAAATTGTAAAAAAACAGCAGTTGGATGACCATGGCAGTTCAAAATCACCCTAAACAAGATATCCCAATGACCAAATTCAATCCAAACCACCACTAACCTTTTTGGGTCCAAGAAAGGCAAAAAGTAGCCAAATTTGGTGCAAAACAAGGCCAAAATGCACAAATTGTAAAAAAACAGCAGTTGGATGACCATGGCAGTTCAAAATCACCCTAAACAAGATATCCCAATGACCAAATTCAATCCAAACCACCACTAACCTTTTTGGGTCCAAGAAAGGCAAAAAGTAGCCAAATTTGGTGCAAAACAATGGCCAAAATGCACAAATTGTAAAAAAACAGCAGTTGGATGACCATGGCAGTTCAAAATCACCCTAAACAAGATATCCCAATGACCAAATTCAATCCAAACCACCACTAACCTTTTTGGGTCCAAGAAAGGCAAAAAGTAGCCAAATTTGGTGCAAAACAATGGCCAAAATGCACAAATTATAAAAAAACAGCAGTTGGATGACCATGGCAGTTCAAAATCACCCTAAACAAGATATCCCAATGACCAAATTCAATCCAAACCACCACTAACCTTTTTGGGTCCAAGAAAGGCAAAAAGTAGCCAAATTTGGTGCAAAACAATGGCCAAAATGCACAAATTGTAAAAAAACAGCAGTTGGATGACCATGGCAGTTCAAAATCACCCTAAACAAGATATCCCAATGACCAAATTCAATCCAAACCACCACTAACCTTTTTGGGTCCAAGAAAGGCAAAAAGTAGCCAAATTTGGTGCAAAACAATGGCCAAAATGCACAAATTGTAAAAAAACAGCAGTTGGATGACCATGGCAGTTCAAAATCACCCTAAACAAGATATCCCAATGACCAAATTCAATCCAAACCACCACTAACCTTTTTGGGTCCAAGAAAGGCAAAAAGTAGCCAAATTTGTGCAAAACAAGGCCAAAATGCACAAATTGTAAAAAAACAGCAGTTGGATGACCATGGCAGTTCAAAATCACCCTAAACAAGATATCCCAATGACCAAATTCAATCCAAACCACCACTAACCTTTTTGGGTCCAAGAAAGGCAAAAAGTAGCCAAATTTGGTGCAAAACAATGGCCAAAATGCACAAATTGTAAAAAAACAGCAGTTGGATGACCATGGCAGTTCAAAATCACCCTAAACAAGATATCCCAATGACCAAATTCAATCCAAACCACCACTAACCTTTTTGGGTCCAAGAAAGGCAAAAGTAGCCAAATTTGGTGCAAAACAATGGCCAAAATGCACAAATTGTAAAAAAACAGCAGTTGGATGACCATGGCAGTTCAAAATCACCCTAAACAAGATATCCCAATGACCAAATTCAATCCAAACCACCACTAACCTTTTTGGGTCCAAGAAAGGCAAAAAGTAGCCAAATTTGGTGCAAAAAAAGGCCAAAATGCACAAATTGTAAAAAAACAGCAGTTGGATGACCATGGCAGTTCAAAATCACCCTAAACAAGATATCCCAATGACCAAATTCAATCCAAACCACCACTAACCTGTTTTGGGTCCAAGAAAGGCAAAAAGTAGCCAAATTTGGTGCAAAACAATGGCCAAAATGCACAAATTATAAAAAAACAGCAGTTGGATGACCATGGCAGTTCAAAATCACCCTAAACAAGATATCCCAATGACCAAATTCAATCCAAACCACCACTAACCTTTTTGGGTCCAAGAAAGGCAAAAAGTAGCCAAATTTGGTGCAAAACAAGGCCAAAATGCACAAATTGTAAAAAAACAGCAGTTGGATGACCATGGCAGTTCAAAATCACCCTAAACAAGATATCCCAATGACCAAATTCAATCCAAACCACCACTAACCTTTTTGGGTCCAAGAAAGGCAAAAAGTAGCCAAATTTGGTGCAAAACAAGGCCAAAATGCACAAATTGTAAAAAAAACAGCAGTTGGATGACCATGGCAGTTCAAAATCACCCTAAACAAGATATCCCAATGACCAAATTCAATCCAAACCACCACTAACCTTTTTGGGTCCAAGAAAGGCAAAAAGTAGCCAAATTTGGTGCAAAAAATGGCCAAAATGCACAAATTATAAAAAAACAGCAGTTGGATGACCATGGCAGTTCAAAATCACCCTAAACAAGATATCCCAATGACCAAATTCAATCCAAACCACCACTAACCTTTTTGGGTCCAAGAAAGGCAAAAAGTAGCCAAATTTGGTGCAAAAAAAGGCCAAAATGCACAAATTGTAAAAAAACAGCAGTTGGATGACCATGGCAGTTCAAAATCACCCTAAACAAGATATCCCAATGACCAAATTCAATCCAAACCACCACTAACCTTTTTGGGTCCAAGAAAGGCAAAAAGTAGCCAAATTTGTGCAAAAAAAGGCCAAAATGCACAAATTGTAAAAAAACAGCAGTTGGATGACCATGGCAGTTCAAAATCACCCTAAACAAGATATCCCAATGACCAAATTCAATCCAAACCACCACTAACCTTTTTGGGTCCAAGAAAGGCAAAAAGTAGCCAAATTTGGTGCAAAACAATGGCCAAAATGCACAAATTGTAAAAAAACAGCAGTTGGATGACCATGGCAGTTCAAAATCACCCTAAACAAGATATCCCAATGACCAAATTCAATCCAAACCACCACTAACCTTTTTGGGTCCAAGAAAGGCAAAAAGTAGCCAAATTTGGTGCAAAACAAGGCCAAAATGCACAAATTGTAAAAAAACAGCAGTTGGATGACCATGGCAGTTCAAAATCACCCTAAACAAGATATCCCAATGACCAAATTCAATCCAAACCACCACTAACCTTTTTGGGTCCAAGAAAGGCAAAAAGTAGCCAAATTTGGTGCAAAACAATGGCCAAAATGCACAAATTATAAAAAAACAGCAGTTGGATGACCATGGCAGTTCAAAATCACCCTAAACAAGATATCCCAATGACCAAATTCAATCCAAACCACCACTAACCTTTTTGGGTCCAAGAAAGGCAAAAAGTAGCCAAATTTGGTGCAAAACAAGGCCAAAATGCACAAATTGTAAAAAAACAGCAGTTGGATGACCATGGCAGTTCAAAATCACCCTAAACAAGATATCCCAATGACCAAATTCAATCCAAACCACCACTAACCTTTTTGGGTCCAAGAAAGGCAAAAAGTAGCCAAATTTGTGCAAAAAAAGGCCAAAATGCACAAATTATAAAAAAACAGCAGTTGGATGACCATGGCAGTTCAAAATCACCCTAAACAAGATATCCCAATGACCAAATTCAATCCAAACCACCACTAACCTTTTTGGGTCCAAGAAAGGCAAAAAGTAGCCAAATTTGGTGCAAAACAAGGCCAAAATGCACAAATTGTAAAAAAACAGCAGTTGGATGACCATGGCAGTTCAAAATCACCCTAAACAAGATATCCCAATGACCAAATTCAATCCAAACCACCACTAACCTTTTTGGGTCCAAGAAAGGCAAAAAGTAGCCAAATTTGGTGCAAAACAATGGCCAAAATGCACAAATTATAAAAAAACAGCAGTTGGATGACCATGGCAGTTCAAAATCACCCTAAACAAGATATCCCAATGACCAAATTCAATCCAAACCACCACTAACCTTTTTGGGTCCAAGAAAGGCAAAAAGTAGCCAAATTTGGTGCAAAAAAAGGCCAAAATGCACAAATTGTAAAAAAACAGCAGTTGGATGACCATGGCAGTTCAAAATCACCCTAAACAAGATATCCCAATGACCAAATTCAATCCAAACCACCACTAACCTTTTTGGGTCCAAGAAAGGCAAAAAGTAGCCAAATTTGGTGCAAAACAAGGCCAAAATGCACAAATTGTAAAAAAACAGCAGTTGGATGACCATGGCAGTTCAAAATCACCCTAAACAAGATATCCCAATGACCAAATTCAATCCAAACCACCACTAACCTTTTTGGGTCCAAGAAAGGCAAAAAGTAGCCAAATTTGGTGCAAAACAATGGCCAAAATGCACAAATTATAAAAAAACAGCAGTTGGATGACCATGGCAGTTCAAAATCACCCTAAACAAGATATCCCAATGACCAAATTCAATCCAAACCACCACTAACCTTTTTGGGTCCAAGAAAGGCAAAAAGTAGCCAAATTTGTGCAAAACAAGGCCAAAATGCACAAATTGTAAAAAAACAGCAGTTGGATGACCATGGCAGTTCAAAATCACCCTAAACAAGATATCCCAATGACCAAATTCAATCCAAACCACCACTAACCTTTTTGGGTCCAAGAAAGGCAAAAAGTAGCCAAATTTGGTGCAAAACAATGGCCAAAATGCACAAATTATAAAAAAACAGCAGTTGGATGACCATGGCAGTTCAAAATCACCCTAAACAAGATATCCCAATGACCAAATTCAATCCAAACCACCACTAACCTTTTTGGGTCCAAGAAAGGCAAAAAGTAGCCAAATTTGTGCAAAAAAAGGCCAAAATGCACAAATTGTAAAAAAACAGCAGTTGGATGACCATGGCAGTTCAAAATCACCCTAAACAAGATATCCCAATGACCAAATTCAATCCAAACCACCACTAACCTGTTTTGGGTCCAAGAAAGGCAAAAAGTAGCCAAATTTGTGCAAAAAAAGGCCAAAATGCACAAATTGTAAAAAAACAGCAGTTGGATGACCATGGCAGTTCAAAATCACCCTAAACAAGATATCCCAATGACCAAATTCAATCCAAACCACCACTAACCTTTTTGGGTCCAAGAAAGGCAAAAAGTAGCCAAATTTGGTGCAAAACAAGGCCAAAATGCACAAATTGTAAAAAAACAGCAGTTGGATGACCATGGCAGTTCAAAATCACCCTAAACAAGATATCCCAATGACCAAATTCAATCCAAACCACCACTAACCTTTTTGGGTCCAAGAAAGGCAAAAAGTAGCCAAATTTGGTGCAAAACAATGGCCAAAATGCACAAATTATAAAAAAACAGCAGTTGGATGACCATGGCAGTTCAAAATCACCCTAAACAAGATATCCCAATGACCAAATTCAATCCAAACCACCACTAACCTTTTTGGGTCCAAGAAAGGCAAAAAGTAGCCAAATTTGTGCAAAACAATGGCCAAAATGCACAAATTATAAAAAAACAGCAGTTGGATGACCATGGCAGTTCAAAATCACCCTAAACAAGATATCCCAATGACCAAATTCAATCCAAACCACCACTAACCTTTTTGGGTCCAAGAAAGGCAAAAAGTAGCCAAATTTGGTGCAAAACAATGGCCAAAATGCACAAATTGTAAAAAAACAGCAGTTGGATGACCATGGCAGTTCAAAATCACCCTAAACAAGATATCCCAATGACCAAATTCAATCCAAACCACCACTAACCTTTTTGGTCCAAGAAAGGCAAAAGTAGCCAAATTTGTGCAAAACAAGGCCAAAATGCACAAATTGTAAAAAAACAGCAGTTGATGACCATGGCAGTTCAAAATCACCCTAAACAAGATATCCCAATGACCAAATTCAATCCAAACCACCACTAACCTTTTTGGGTCCAAGAAAGGCAAAAAGTAGCCAAATTTGGTGCAAAACAAGGCCAAAATGCACAAATTGTAAAAAAAACAGCAGTTGGATGACCATGGCAGTTCAAAATCACCCTAAACAAGATATCCCAATGACCAAATTCAATCCAAACCACCACTAACCTTTTTGGGTCCAAGAAAGGCAAAAAGTAGCCAAATTTGGTGCAAAACAAGGCATAAATGCACAAATTTACATAACTGTCGTAACATAAATCCTCATAGCATAGCATCGTAACATAGTATCTTATCATATACGTCATGACATGAACCTCATAACATAGCATCATAGCATAGCGTAAGTACCATAAATCATCAACATATGATCATAACATTTCATCTTAGCATAACATCATGACATAAACCTCATAACATAGCATCATAGCATAGCGTAAGTACCATAAATCATCAACCTATGATTTCTTGAAAAACATGTTCTTTAAAAACATTTTGCCCATGCTGGAGGCGGAGTTATACTTACCTTTAGTCCTATGCTCTTGGTTTATCGTCCAAACGTGGTACGACAACAGTTCCTACTCCTGTTTCCAAACAGGACGTAAGATAAGAGCCATACACATTCTTGCTAACCATAAATCATAATCGTTAAATGTTGGAGTCCTAACCAACATTTATGAGTAGCCTTAGTTATATTATATGTTCCCCCTAAAACATCACATGATAACTTGCTCGGTTACTTTCCGTAACCCTAGGGCCCAAGGCCCAACATACTTAAACAATAACTAATTAGGTTACTTCAGGTAACCTTGGGTACTAAGCCCAACCATACATGAATAATATTAGGTTGCTAATGTTATTAAGGCCCAACCCGCTATCTCAAGTGGTTACTATGAGTAACCTAACTTATTGGCCCAATAAAATTAGGTAACCTTCCCGGTTACTATTTGTCCTATAGTTGTTTACCATAGGACCCTGCGTATTTCAATTATTTCTTGACAAACCGTTGTCAAGTTTTCTTTAACAATCTTAATGAAAACCGCATTTTCATCAAATCTTAACATTTAAGCAAAGACAGTTAAAAACTGTCAAGCTCTGAAAACAATCTTTGAAAACAGTTTCTTAAACTTAGGTTATCAGTGCATGTGCAGGAATATCCTGCCTATGCACTGTTTTTCTGAAAATCCTGTGCTGGAATTTCTGTTTCCTGCACAGTTTTGGGAATCAAATTGTACTTTAAAATCTGTTCGTAATTTGATAAAACGTTCTTCATAAAAGTTGTAGATCTCGGATAATACTACAACTTTCATGTTTTGAGGAAAACCCAGTTCTGCTTGGATTCTTGTCAGTTTTAATTTGAAGCTTACTGGACGTGTAGACTAGGTCTGGGCAGATTAGCCTCGGATTTTCGTAAAAACGGAGGTGATTGGAGCCTTATTTTGAAAAACGGTCCGCGTTGCCCTCTAGAAAAAACCCTTATCTACAACTTTTTAGTTTTGAGTTTCTTCAAATTCGGCCTCTAAGGGCCTCAAAATACCATTTCCAGAACACTGCCCAGTCTTGACCCGAGACTGGCAGTTTCGGTTCATAATTTCGTTTTACGTCCTAAAACGTGCACGCTACCTCAACCGACTACAGCGGGAGCCTAAGGTCACACATGCAATCGTTTCTAACGTTCCATTCCATCAATCACATAATCATACATTCAATCTCAACCTATGGGAACATATAACAAACACATGGTAGGCAAACTCACAAACCTATAAGCACATCATCAAACATGCATCAAAAATGTAAACTAGAGACCACCACCCTATTCAAGCATAATCAAGCACTAAAAGGTGAGCTTAAGCTCTTACATCCAATGCTGGAAATACATTTAAATTTCTCAAATTTAAAGCTTAAACGAAAAGCTTAAGATCAACGGAGATTACCTCGATGCACACAAGGCTAGACTAGGGGTTTGGTGCATTTTTCTGCCCCCTCTCCTTGGCTGCTCATAGCCGGTTTTGCTCCTCTAATTAGGACCAAAACTTGTTGGTCATTGGGTGGTTCTTCCTACAAAAATCCGGTTGTCCTAAACCCACATAATCTCACTTTTCTATTTTCTTTCTCTTCCTCACAAAATCCGAACTCTCCCTAAGGAATTGTCTCTTGGATTTTTGTTTTTGGTTCTTGTTTTCCTTTGGCTGCTAAGGGACGGTTTTGGAGCAGAAAAATGGGCAGAACTTGGCTCAATTTTCTGATTTTTTTGAATAAAATGAGCACCTATTTATAGGCAAATGCAAACTTTCCAAAATTTGCATTTTAGCCCCTAAACTTGGAGGAAATAATGCAATTGGCATGCTAGGTGTCAAGGTGGCCGGCCAAGACTTGGAGAGCAAGCAAGGGATGACATCATGGCTTACATCATCGCTTACCTCATTGCTTACATCACCAAATTTCCAAAATTTGCACTTTTGCCCCAAAAGTGAAAATTCTTACAAAAATGCCCCCTAGGTGGCCGGTTGCTTTCTTGGTGAACAAGCCAAGCTTATCTCACCTTGATGACATCACTTCGCTTACATCATCAATATTCCAAAATTTTCACTTTAACCCCTAAAGATAAAATTTTGGCATTTTTGCCCCTGAGGTGGCCGGCCATGTCATCTTGTTCTAGAGAGTTCTTGGTTTTCTTTCCAAGCTTATTTAATCCAATTATGATGTCATAAATTAAGGATAGGATGATGTCATCCATATTAAGCCCTGTTTGACTTTTCCTCAATATTCAGTCCATTTTTCTGCTACACAGATATTTCTAATATTGTGTTTGCTTAAACACAATATTTTTATACTGTACTACAGTCCAAAATTCATCTATGTAAAAATAAACTGAATAAAATTTTTCTTATCTCTTGGCACCTTTCTTGCCCTTAATACCATACTTGGTGTGCTTGATTTTCTTGGGTGGTCTCACAGCTTATGCTTGCTAAATTGTCCGTAATGAAGGTTTTTCGCAGTATAATTCCATACTGCTTTGCTATATCTCAACACCTTCATCTATTTGACCTCCCTGGTCAACCTTTGACTTTTCGGTCAACTTTGACTTTTTCGGTCAAACTTTGACCAGCATGAAATCATAGAATTTTCCTTCCCTTTTTGCTCAAGGGTCAGATGCATGACTAAGCAAACTGCTTATTGAGTCTCATAGCTAATTAAACGAGAACTCAAACATATACTGATATTTAACTCAGATCGTGAGTTTTATATCGACATCCAAGAGTAAGACTCGGGATTTTCCTTGTCTAAAAGGAAATCATAGTTTCATCGAAATTTCGGGTATTACATTCTACCCTCCTTAAAGAAATTTTCGTCCTCGAAAATTCGAATACTTCTAAGTGGCTTTTCTTCAAATCCACTATTGATCCATCGTAACTTGTTCATGTTCCCATTTTTATACTTTAATGGGATCATGTTTCTTGTCTAGAACCATACTCTTACTTTCATATCATGTCATCATACTTTCATTCATTCTTACTTCATACTATCTTACTTTCATACTGCATACTTTCTTACTTACGTACGTTCATACTTACATGCTTACATACTTTCTTACATACATACATTCATACTTACATACTTTCATGCTATCATATTCTCCTTTCATATTGCATCACAAGAACTATCTTCATAAAAATTTGAGCAAGTATATCATATAACTTGCCATGTTTGGAAAACATATAACTTTTTCATACGTGAAAAGTATTTCATATTTTATAAATTTTTCCACACTTGGAAAACATATCTTGTCATATAACTTTTCATACGTGAAAAACGTTTCATACTTTAAAATTTTTCCACACTTGGAAAACATAGCTTAAAATAGCTTCTTTCTTGAACCTTGATCTTATGCTATTAGAACCATTTTCTTATCATAATGGCCCCTTTCTTGGAACTCATCCCGTTCTTGGAACTTGTCCCTCAAGGATTCGGCCTATGACCCCTATCTTGGGACTTGTCCCTCAAAGATTCGGCCTATGACCCCTATCTTGGGACTTGTCCCTCAAGGATTCGGTCATTTTCTGAACATAACGGCTCCTATCTTGGAACCTTTACTGTTCATAACAGCCCCTATCTTGGAATTTCCTCCTCAAGGATTCGGCTGGATTTTATAAAATGAGGGGTTCTATTGAGCATGAACTCAAGATTTAAGCATCTTTTATGAAAATTTTTCCTTTGAATCTTTTCAAAGTCAATATTGAAGAAACATAATATCGTTCGAGTGATGCCATACTCATATCATATCGACTAGCTGCTTGCTAGATGGTAGAAGCTTCTCTCATTGCTTCTAACATTTTCTTCATAACGTAAAATCATAATCCTTAGGAATGTCTAAAACTTCCCATTATTTCATAATTTCCCTTACTAAGGGATCATATCCTTAATTTCCTCGTCATAATGATAGCCATTATCCCACTTATTGCTTGTATATTGCCTTGATATTACCACCATTCAAGGCACTACAAAACATCTTTCTCCATACCTATTATCATTCTTATGGGAGCATAAGTTTCACAACCACGAAACTTATGTTCTATAGCATCTAGCTTATTTCTTAAAATGGAAACTTCCAAATTATCACCCTACTGAGGTAAGGCGATAAGCTATCCGATCTCGAAGCCCATTCATTTCTTATTGCTACTCTAGCATTTATCATCATGACTTGGCTATCATAGTTGCAAGATGAGGCTCTTGCAGAAATTGGTTCGGTTGTACCAGCAACGAACCATTTTCTACTTTCTAATTCTAATTCTCAACATGTCTAACGCTCATTCTTTCATCCATATCTTAACATATCATACTAGAGATTCCTCACGATCTCATCATATCATACCGTAGGCTTAGCTTATTCATCACGCTTTCGCTGCGCAACTCTGATCCACTAGCAATCATAGCCCATAAACTTATCTGGATAAACGCGCCAAGCTGCAACATAATTGACGTATCATCTTCATATCGTGCAGCCACTCAGCAAATGCAGCCACTTCTTGAGTCCCATCGAAGATGCGTGACTCCATTCCTTCGGATGCTAATGAAGTCGAAGTCTTGCGGTCCTCTTCAATCGTACCCGGGTTTTAAACCAGGTTCATATCTATACTATTATAAAACTATGACCTCACATAGTTACTATACTAACTAGAGTAAGAAAACTTACTTGCAAAACTGTGGCTCTGGCGGCAGAACTGTGAAACTGGATGGCAGAAAAACTTGCTCTGATACCATCTCTGTAACGCCCCGAACCGTCACGCGTAGGGGCGTCCTACTGCGCAGACGTGGGCCGTTACATTACTTGCTTAACTTACTTCTTAATTTAAAAAGCTTAAACTGCGGAAAATTCGGAGTAAAATTTTTTTCTTTTCTTACTTTGAACTTAACTTATCTTCATGCATAATCATATGTACTCACTCGAGTACTGAGCTTTCATAATCATATTGAAAGCTAACATAATCATACCGTGGACCAAACCCAACCTAGTGTGGGTCGGTACGACACGAGGCAACTTGCTTGCCATTATCCTTGAAAACCATTCTTTAACACGTTCTTGAAAACAATTTCTTAAAAATATTTTCTACTTGAAAAGGTTTCTTATCCATACTATCACATAACATAAAACACATCTTTTAAATATATTTTTCAAAACATATTTTACATAGCATAAATTCAAAACCCGTGGCGGTGTCCATCCCACATTTCACAGTCTGTAGCGCCAGCCTTCACAGCCTTGCATCAAGTATCACCGGTAGGTTGCTAACCTACAGCATGAACGTAAGTAGTGAGCTTATGCCCAGTAAGTACAACGTGCAATCCGCAAAACATTTTAACAAAAGAATGCATGAACCATTTAGGCTTTCTTATGAATCAATTAAACTTTCATTCATTATCTTGATTCTATTTATTTGCATATCATGTGTGCACGTACCGTGGTCCATCACCATGGAACGGCTGGAGGCAGCCAATCCAAACCAACTCAAACCATGAAACAAACTGTTTAACATGGAGTGATTGGGGCAGCCAATCCAACTCAGCCCAAACCATAGACTAAACCATTTAAACCCGCCACTATGGCAAGTCGGTACGACACAAATGACCTTAGCTTGTCTTAACATGTGTTCTTACCATGTAGTTAATATTAGTGGACATGCTACATGATGTCACTATATTAAAATAGAACATAACATAACATAAACCATTACATAACTGTCGTAACATAAATCCTCATAGCATAGCATCGTAACATAGTATCTTATCATATACGTCATGACATGAACCTCATAACATAGCATCATAGCATAGCGTAAGTACCATAAATCATCAACATATGATCATAACATTTCATCTTAGCATAACATCATGACATAAACCTCATAACATAGCATCATAGCATAGCGTAAGTACCATAAATCATCAACCTATGATTTCTTGAAAAACATGTTCTTTAAAAACATTTTGCCCATGCTGTAGGCGGAGTTATACTTACCTTTAGTCCTATGCTCTTGGTTTATCGTCCAAACGTGGTACGACAACAGTTCCTACTCCTGTTTCCAAACAGGACGTAAGATAAGAGCCATACACATTCTTGCTAACCATAAATCATAATCGTTAAATGTTGGAGTCCTAACCAACATTTATGAGTAGCCTTAGTTATATTATATGTTCCCCCTAAAACATCACATGATAACTTGCTCGGTTACTTTCCGTAACCCTAGGGCCCAAGGCCCAACATACTTAAACAATAACTAATTAGGTTACTTCAGGTAACCTTGGGTACTAAGCCCAACCATACATGAATAATATTAGGTTGCTAATGTTATTAAGGCCCAACCCGCTATCTCAAGTGGTTACTATGAGTAACCTAACTTATTGGCCCAATAAAATTAGGTAACCTTCCCGGTTACTATTTGTCCTATAGTTGTTTACCATAGGACCCTGCGTATTTCAATTATTTCTTGACAAACCGTTGTCAAGTTTTCTTTAACAATCTTAATGAAAACCGCATTTTCATCAAATCTTAACATTTAAGCAAAGACAGTTAAAAACTGTCAAGCTCTGAAAACAATCTTTGAAAACAGTTTCTTAAACTTAGGTTATCAGTGCATGTGCAGGAATATCCTGCCTATGCACTGTTTTTCTGAAAATCCTGTGCTGGAATTTCTGTTTCCTGCACAGTTTTGGGAATCAAATTGTACTTTAAAATCTGTTCGTAATTTGATAAAACGTTCTTCATAAAAGTTGTAGATCTCGGATAATACTACAACTTTCATGTTTTGAGGAAAACCCAGTTCTGCTTGGATTCTTGTCAGTTTTAATTTGAACTTACTGGACGTGTAGACTAGGTCTGGGCAGATTAGCCTCGGATTTTCGTAAAAACGGAGGCATTGGAGCCTTATTTTGAAAAACGGTCCGCGTTGCCCTCTAGAAAAAACCCTTATCTACAACTTTTTAGTTTTGAGTTTCTTCAAATTCGGCCTCTAAGGGCCTCAAAATACCATTTCCAGAACACTGCCCAGTCTTGACCCGAGACTGGCAGTTTCGGTTCATAATTTCGTTTTACGTCCTAAAACGTGCACGCTACCTCAACCGACTACAGCGGGAGCCTAAGGTCACACATGCAATCGTTTCTAACGTTCCATTCCATCAATCACATAATCATACATTCAATCTCAACCTATGGGAACATATAACAAACACATGGTAGGCAAACTCACAAACCTATAAGCACATCATCAAACATGCATCAAAAATGTAAACTAGAGACCACCACCCTATTCAAGCATAATCAAGCACTAAAAGGTGAGCTTAAGCTCTTACATCCAATGCTGGAAATACATTTAAATTTCTCAAATTTAAAGCTTAAACGAAAAGCTTAAGATCAACGGAGATTACCTCGATGCACACAAGGCTAGACTAGGGGTTTGGTGCATTTTTCTGCCCCTCTCCTTGGCTGCTCATAGCCGGTTTTGCTCCTCTAATTAGGACCAAAACTTGTTGGTCATTGGGTGGTTCTTCCTACAAAAATCCGGTTGTCCTAAACCCACATAATCTCACTTTTCTATTTTCTTTCTCTTCCTCACAAAATCCGAACTCTCCCTAAGGATTGTCTCTTGGATTTTTGTTTTTGGTTCTTGTTTTCCTTTGGCTGCTAAGGGACGGTTTTGGAGCAGAAAAATGGGCAGAACTTGGCTCAATTTTCTGATTTTTTTGAATAAAATGAGCACCTATTTATAGGCAAATGCAAACTTTCCAAAATTTACATTTTAGCCCCTAAACTTGGAGGAAATAATGCAATTGGCATGCTAGGTGTCAAGGTGGCCGGCCAAGACTTGGAGAGCAAGCAAGGGATGACATCATGGCTTACATCATCGCTTACCTCATTGCTTACATCACCAAATTTCCAAAATTTGCACTTTTGCCCCAAAAGTGAAAATTCTTACAAAAATGCCCCCTAGGTGGCCGGTTGCTTTCTTGGTGAACAAGCCAAGCTTATCTCACCTTGATGACATCACTTCGCTTACATCATCAATATTCCAAAATTTTCACTTTAACCCCTAAAGATAAAATTTTGGCATTTTTGCCCCTGAGGTGGCCGCCATGTCATCTTGTTCTAGAGAGTTCTTGGTTTTCTTTCCAAGCTTATTTAATCCAATTATGATGTCATAAATTAAGGATAGGATGATGTCATCCATATTAAGCCCTGTTTGGCTTTTCCTCAATATTCAGTCCATTTTTCTGCTACACAGATATTTCTAATATTGTGTTTGCTTAAACACAATATTTTTATACTGTACTACAGTCCAAAATTCATCTGTGTAAAAATAAACTGAATAAAATTTTTCTTATCTCTTGGCACCTTTCTTGCCCTTAATACCATACTTGGTGTGCTTGATTTTCTTGGGTGGTCTCACAGCTTATGCTTGCTAAATTGTCCGTAATGAAGGTTTTTCGCAGTATAATTCCATACTGCTTTGCTATATCTCAACACCTTCATCTATTTGACCTCCCTGGTCAACCTTTGACTTTTCGGTCAACTTTGACTTTTTCGGTCAAACTTTGACCAGCATGAAATCATAGAATTTTCCTTCCCTTTTTGCTCAAGGGTCAGATGCATGACTAAGCAAACTGCTTATTGAGTCTCATAGCTAATTAAACGAGAACTCAAACATATACTGATATTTAACTCAGATCGTGAGTTTTATATCGACATCCAAGAGTAAGACTCGGGATTTTCCTTGTCTAAAAGGAAATCATAGTTTCATCGAAATTTCGGGTATTAACATGAGTCAACTAAGACAATGAGCTAACGCTCAGCAAGTACAACTATTAAATACCGCAATAACATAAACACAACACGATCTAACCTAACATAACATTCATAATATTTCATGACATATCATAACATAACATTTCTTATCATGACTTATCATAACATATGCATGAATCGTTTATGCTTTATTATGCTTTCTTATATCATTATATCTTCTTCTTAACTTATCTTACTTATGGGCCCCGTAACATGAGTGTTCGTACCGGACGCGCTCTATGGGCTTACTCTTGCCATAGCTCAACCCGACCTGACGCGGTCGGTACGACACAGGCAATTGCTTGCCATCATAGCTTAATCTTTCTTTTGTTAATTAGTGAACATGCATCGTGATGTTTCACTCAATTAATCTTAACATATCTTAACCCTAATCATGCTCCTATAAATCATAGCATACTTGACATTTCATACATCATGACATACATTCATAACATAAAATCATAGCACTTATCATTCATATAAAATCATAGCATTCCTAGGATATTCTATAGCACTTAGCATATAGCATGTAGCATTCATAAATAGCAAACATACTTAGGCAAGTATTCACAACAAGCCTATGCTGTAGGCGGAGTTGTACTTACCTTGTTTGTAAAGCTGTGTCCAATGTGGAGTTAAATTCCGCTGGGACACTTCCGCGTATAACGTTCTGAGATAAAATAAAAGTAAGGGTTAGAACTGTTGGTAGTATAACCAACATTCTTTCATAACCATAGTTATAAGCCCTTACTTATTTTTACGTTATCCTAATTGGTTACTTTGGTAACCCTAATCGGTTTGTTTTTAACTTTGGTTTTAAAATCTTATTCTTAGAAAAGAAAACCCTAATTTTTGGTATAAAAATCATTTTTGTTTAACTTTAAAACTGAAAATCTTAAACTGACACTTATAAAATTATTGACTATTAGAAACTGCCTTTGGAACAGTTTCACAATGTCAATTTGCAGTGAAATTGTGGAATTACACTTTTTCTGTGTTAATTTATAAATCCTGTACAGAGTTTTCCATAATTCCTGTACAGTTTTCCGAAATCCATTTTCATCTTAAAATCAAGACTGATTCTGATAAACTTGTCTTCATGAAAGTTTTAGACATTGAAAAGTTCTACAACTTTTGTGTTTTGGATAAAACCCAGTTCGGACGTTTTCGTGATCAAAACCCTGTGGAACTAGTCCTGGCCGTGCACGGGTCCTGGGCACTTTAGGCACGGGTTTTGGTAAAAACCGAGGCCATTGGAGCCTCATTTTACAAAACTGTCCGTGTAGTTCTCTAGGAAAAATTCTACTTAAAAACTTTCATGTTTTGAGTTTCCCCTGTTTCGGCCTCTAGAGGCCTCAAAAACTGTTTTCCCCGAAACTGGCCAATTTCTACCCGAGTTGGCAGTTTTCGGTTTAAAATTTCGTTTGCGTCCTAAAACGTCCACCCTACCTCAACCGAACTCAGCGGGAGCCTAAATCAAACATGTATAATGTTTCTAACATTCGGATTTCAACATGCAAGCCAAATTGAACGTCATTCATAATCATACAAAAACCCTAAACATTCATTCAAACATCTAACATGCACATAATTGAACCACCAAACCCCAAACCTAAACAAATCAAGCACATGCTCATAATTTACAAGCTAGGGCAGAACTTAAAAGTGGGCTTATACCCTTACAAACCATGGCTTAAATACATTTAAATTTCTCCATATGAAATTTAAATGAAAACTTGATTGGTTAGGGTTTTTACCTTACTCGGTTTGGCTTGGTGAGCTAAAGTTTCACCTTCCTTCCTCCTTCTCAAACCACCGGCTGTTTTGGTGATTGGCAACTGTAAACTTGCTGCCTTTCTTGCCCTAAATCTAGTCACCAAATGGCACGAAATCTGGCTGCCTCCAACTCCAAAACCCGGTTTGGATCCAAGCTTGGTTCCTCCCCCCTAGAACCGGCCTTGCTGGGAATATGGGCACTAAATTTTTTTTCCAACTTTTTGCTTGGTTTCCCACTTGAATCTGATCACCACTAAGCCCTACACACTCTTGGTTTTGCAAAAATTTCTTGCCTTTCTCTTCCACTCTAGGTCCGGACTTTGTGGAGAAAATTTGCAAGAGTTTGGCTAACAATTCCAATTGTGAACAATGCTCACCCCTATTTATAGAGGTTGAGAACTTCTTGAAATTGCACAATTTAGTCCTCAAAAAATCAGAATTTGGACTATAGGGGGGTGTATGTGGCCGGCCATTAGCATTGGTGGAAGACAACTAATTTTTCCAATTTTCTTAAATCAACTTAATGATGTCAAAATTCAAAAGTTAATGAGGTAAGCAAGGCTTAAGCTTGTTTGGCTCTTTTTGCTATTAAGCAATCCATTTTTAAGTTATCACATGTATTTTCAATACTGGATTCACTTATGCACAGTATTGGTTTACCGAACTGCAGTCCAAAATTCATCCGTGTAAAAATGGACGGTATGAAATTTTTCTTATTTCTTAAAACCCTTTTTGCCCTATACTTCAACTTAATGTGCTTGATTTTCTAGGGTGGTTCTTATATATTAAACATAACTTTTTATATGTAAAAACACGGTTTTACCTGGTGTAATTTATACAGATAAATATTTAAACATACAGTCATTTCTTGAACTTTTCGGGTCAACCATCGACTTTCTTGTCAATTAGTGACCTTCTTGTCAAGTTTTGACTTTCTTGGTCAACAGTTGACTTTTTGGTCAACTATGACGTTTTTTGTCAAACTTTGACCATTTTGTAAAATTTCATGATTTTGTTCCTTATTACCTAATAGGTCGTTTTCTTAATTACATAATCATTTTTTAGTCTTATAAAGCCATAAAACTCACAAAACATAATTAAAAACCCTTAACTGGGCTTTTTTTTTTTTTTTTTTTTCCATAAATACCTTTACGGTTCAATGTAAATTTTATACATAGAATCGTTCAGACATAAAAAATCAGGTATTACAATCTACCCTCCTTAAAGATTTTCGTCCTCAAAAATTAGAACAAGCCGGGGTAGTTCTTTCTCATTTCATTTTCTAATTCCCAAGTGGCTTCTTCTACTTTATGGTTTCGCCATAAAACCTTTACTATGGGAATTGTTTTATTTCTTAGAACCTTCTCTTCTCGATCTAGGATTTGTACCGGCTTCTCTTCATAGGTCAAGTCTGTTTGAACCTCTACCGGTTCTTGACTGAGAACATGCGAAGGATCTGGCACATACTTCTTGAGCATTGATAGATGGAAGACGTTATGCATAGATGCTAACTCTGGCGGCAGGGCAAGCTTGTATGCTACTTTTCCAACCCTCTCTAGGATTTCAAAAGGTCCAGTATACCTTGGACTAAGCTTCCCTTTCTTTCCAAATCTCATTACTCCCTTCATAGGAGCTATCTTGATAAAAACTGCATCTCCGGTCTAAAATTCTGTAATACCTGATTTTCTTATGTCTGAACGATTCTATGGATAATTGTACATTGAACCGTAAAAGTATTTATGGAAAAAGCCCAGTTAAGGGTTTTTAATTATGTTTTGTGAGTTTTATGGCTTTATAAGACTCAAAAATGATTATGTAATTAAGAAAGTGACCTTTTTAGGAAATATGGAGCAAAATCTTGAAATTTTACAAAAAGTCAAAGTTTGACCAAAACCGTCGCGGTTGACCAAAAGTCAACTGTTGACCATGAAAGTCAAAACTTGACAAGAAGGTCCCTAATTGACAAGAAAGTCGATGGTTGACCCGAAAAGTTTAAGAAATGACTTTATGTTTAGATATTGATCTGTATAAATTGCACCGGGTAAACCCGTGCCTTTTTGCAGATAAAAAGTTATGTTTAAGATATGAGAACCACCTTAGAAAATCAAGCACATCAAGTTGAAGCTTAGGGCAAAAGAGTTTGATGAAATAAGAAAAATTTCATACCGTCCAGTATTACGCGGATGAATTTTGGACTGCAGTTCGGTAAACCAATACTGTGCATAAGTATAACCAGTATTGAACATACCTGTGATGACTTAAATAGGGACTGCTTATTAGCAAAAGAGTCAAACAAGCTTAAGCTTTGGCTTACCTCATCACCTTTTTGATTTTGACATCATTAAGTGATTTAAGGAAAAATTGGAAAAAATTAGTTGGCATCCACCTTAGCCATGGCCGGCCACATGCCCCCTCCAATGTCCAATTTTCTGATTTTTTGAGGACTAAAGTGTGCAATTAGGAGAAGTTTCCAACATCTATAAATAGGGGTGGCCTTTGTTCACAATTAAAGAAAAACTTAGCCAAACTCTTGCATTTTTCCTTCACAAAAATCCGGACTTAAGGGAGAAGAGAAAGGCAAGAAAGATTTGCAAAACCAAGTGTGTGGGAGGCCTTAGGGTGGTCGGATTTAGGTTAGTGACCAAGCAAAAAGTTGGAGAAAATTTTGGAACCCAAATCCTTAGCCAAGGCCGGTTGTAGGGGGGGAGAACCAAGCCAAGAATCCAAACCGGATTTTGGAGCAATTGGCTGGAATTTTTGGTGCAAGTTGGTGACCGGACTTCAAGGGAAAGAAGGCTGGAAATTTCGGACCCTTTTAGCCAAGCAAGACCAGCGGCTGTTGGTTAAGAAAAAGGGAGGAAACCGAGCCCACCTTGAGCCAAGAAAGTGAGGTAAAATCCTAACCGATTCAAGCTTTCATTTAAATTTCGTGTGGAGAAATTTAAATGTATTTAAGCTATGGTTTGTAAGGGTTTAAGCCCACTTTTAAATTCTGCTCTAGTTGGTAAATTATGTGCATGTGCTTGATTTGTTTAAGCTTAGGGTTTGGTGGTTCATTTATGTGCATATTGTGCATGATAAGTGTTTGATTGAATGCTTAGGGTTTTGTAGGATTATGATTTACGTTCAATTTGGCTTGCATGTTGAAATTTGAACGTTAGAAACATTATGCATGTCTGATGTAGGCTCCCGCTGAGTTCGGTTGAGGTAGGGTGAACGTTTTAGGACATAAACGAAATTTTAAACCGAAAACTGCCAACTCGGGTAGAAATTGGCCAGTTTCGGGAAAAACTGTTTTTGAGGCCTCTAGAGGCCGAATCAAGGAAAACTCAAAACATGAAAGTTTTTAAGTAGAGTTTTTCCTAGAGGACATCGCAGACAGTTTTGTAAAATGAGGCTCAAATGGCCTCGGTTTTTACCAAAACCCGTGCCTAAGGTGCCCAGGACCCGAGCACGGCCAGGACAAGTTCCTCAGGGGTTTTGACCACGAAAACGCCAGAACTGGGTTTTACCCAAAACATAAAAGTTGTAGAGTTTTTAAATGTTTACAACTTTCATGAAGACAAGTTTTACAGATTCAGTCTGGATTTTAAGATGAAAATGAATTTCGGAGAACTATACAGGAATTATGGAAATCCTGTACAGGATTTACAAAGTTGACACAGAAAATGCATATTTTTACAGTTTCACTGCAAATGGACATTGAGAAACTGTTCCAAAGGCAGTTTCCAATAGTCAATAAATTTATAAGTCTCGTTTTAAGATTTTCAATCCTTAAAATTAAACAAAAGGGTTTATATACAAAAAAATTAAGGTTTTCATTTCCTAAAAATGAGATTTTAAAACTAAAGTTAAAAACAACCCGAATAGGGTTACCAAAGTAACCAGTTAGGATAACGTAAAAATAAGTAAGGGCTTATAACTAAGGTTATAAAAGAATGTTGGTTATACTACCAACAGTTCTAACCCTTACTTTTATTTAATTTCAGAACGTTGCACGACGAGGTGTCCCAGCGGAACCTAACTCCACGATTGGACACCGCATTTACGAACGAGGTAAGTACAACTCCGCCTACAGCATAGGCTTGTTGTGAATACTTGCCTAAGTATGATTGCTAGTTATGAATGCTATATGTTACATGCTCAGTGTTATAGATTAGCTTAGGAATGCTATGATTCTATGTTATGAACGTATGTTTTGTATGCTATGGTCTATAGAAGCATGATTAGGGTTAAGTTATGTTAAGATTAATTGAGTGAAACATCACGATGCATGTTCACTAATTTACAAATAAAAGATTAAGTTATGATGGCAAGCAATTGCCTGTGTCGTACCGACCCGCGTCAGGTCGGGTTGAGCTATGGCAAGAGTAAGTCCATAGAGCGCGCCTGGTACGAACACTCATGTTAAGGGGCCCAAAAGTAAAGTTAAGTTAAGAAAGTTATGAAGAGATAAGAGAGCATAAAGAAGCATAAACGGATCATGCATACGATATGTCAAGTTATGTTATGAAATGTTATGCCATGTTATGATTAAGAAAGGTTATGAAATGTTATGCCATGTTATGATTAAGAAAGGTTATGAAATGGTATGCCATGTTATGTTACCCAATGTTATATTAGGTTAGATTATGCTGTGTTTTTAATATTGCGGTATTAATAGTTGTACTTGCTGAGCTTTCGCTCACTGTCTTACGTCTGTGCTGTAGGTAAGCAGCCTGGAAATAATTCTTGATGCAAGATGGAGGGCATGGATTGGCGGACTGTGAAATGTGGGAATAATGCCGCCACACGTTTTGTTTATTATGTCAATATTTTACAAGCTTTGTTTATACCTACACAACGTTTTAATTATTCAGTATAATTATTTACGTAGGTGCGTATATATATATTTATACGGCTTATAAAATAAAAAAAAAATAAAAAAAAATATATTCCACTGTTTTACGTATAAGTACGTAAGTATGTATGTATGTATGTACGGTAACGGCCTGTGCTAGGCGGGTCGTTACAGAGTTGGTATCAGAGCGGTTTCCTGCGACTAAATTTCACAGTCAGCCTGCCATCGCCTCCATCATTGTAAGTTAAAATTTTATTTTCATATGTTAATAATTATTATGCGAATATGTATGATTAGATTTACGATTATGGATCCGGAGCCCGTAGAAGGGGACCGACGTGCGGTTTCAGCGTTCTACGAGTCACGGCCTCTACTATTCGATGGAACACCCCGGACGGTGGCATTATCGGTCTGGTTCTACGATCTGGAGAGGATTTTCCTCCTTTGCCACATAGAGGCACATCTACATGTTTCTTTGGCCAGTCGATGTTTGGCAGCCGATGCACGGTTATGGTGGATGACGATCGGCGAGGGGACGTTACCTGCTCGTACATTGGCACATTTTCGTGTCTGCATGACTAACCGCTATGGACCGGTGCTGGACATGGGATAGACGAGCATTATCGAGATCCCAATATTTATCGGGAGATGCAGCACGAGCGATACGACATGATGGCCGAGTACTGGCAAGCGTACCCCCATGAGCCGATGGATCACTATTGTCGGAGATTCCAGGAGGCTATGTTGCCTCACATTCCCATGGACATACCAAACCCAGGACTACAGGCTTTAGTGGTCCTGCGGAATGGATTGCCTGCACAGATCCGTCAGCATACGCCCATACCAACGCAGATCATGTCAGTGGCCCATATGATTGAGTACATATTAGCTGCGGAGATCCTTGCACAGGACCCACAGGCCGATGCTCACGTAGCAGAGCATGAGGTACCAGTCGATGACGCCGAGATGCCCGAGTCGGTTTACGAGCCGGAGTCGATATATGAGCCAGAGCCCGCTTATGAGCTCGACCCGGTCGACCAGGAGGATCCAATACCCGACCCGGTACAGGAGGCCGAGGATGATGGTTATGATGCCGATGAGGAGATGGATGCTCCCGAGGACCCTCTGATCATCGTTATATCTAGCGATGACGAGGATGATGAGGAGGAGCCTGATCACGAGCCAGGATTTGGAGGATGGCTCGATGAGGGCGATGATTTCGAGGAGGACCCTGAGGAGATTCCAGATGATGATGGAGATGCGGGTTCTGATGTTTCAGTTGTTACGGAGTTAGATTAGGCTCAGATCACGTGTATATGTATATGTTTTGAGACTGATGTACTAGCTTATTTTATTTTGATAATAGGCTTGTACTTTTGTACGATGGTAAAGTGGTAGACACTTCCATCTTAAATTTTTTGATGATGTATATATGATGTAAAGAACATGATGTACTTTTGTATATATATTAAAAGGCAGTTGAATGTAAAATGTATGGAATCTCAATTATGAATGATGTAGTATGAATGTGATAAATGTTTATGATATGATATTATGAGTATATAATATTATGGTATGACAATATTGTGACATAATGCATATTGTTACAATATGTTAAAATATGAATGCAAAGAAAGGATATTAATAGTTAATAATATCTTTTCTTATGATTTAAATAGGAAGATTAAGATGGTTCGAGGGCGCAAGGCTGCACCAGTTAATCCACCTGCGCCGGATCTAGCGACCCTTGTAGCGAATTTACAACGACAGTTGCTCGAGCAGCAACAAGAGACAAACCAGCTGAGAGAGCAGCTAGCTCAGTTACACCAGAGACCCCAGGTCAACGAGGTTCCCTTACCCGCGGAACAAGCACCTCCAGTGGCACCTCCAGTGCCCAATGTTCCGCGACATGCTAAGGTACCAGTAGCACCTGCTGGGGTACCGGCAGATCCGCCTCCGGCAAGAGAGGATTTGTTATATGAGAGGTTTAGGCGGATGAAAGCGCCTGAATTTGAGGGAACAACAGACCCAATAGCCGCAGACAACTGGTTGATAGACATCCAGGTTATCCTAGACTTTATGCGGCTTACTGAACAGGAGAAAGTCTTATGTGCTTCTTTTGCTCTTAAGAAGGACGCGAGACACTGGTGGATAACCGTTCAGATGCGTAGGAACGTCATGGCAATGAGCTGGCAGGATTTTGTGACTGAGTTTCGTAGTATGTACTACAACAGAGAAGTCCTTGCCGCTCAACAGGACGAATTCACCAGCTTCAAGCAAGGGTCTATGACGGTGATGGAAGCCGTTAAGAAGTTCGAACAGCTAGCACGCTTGTGCCCGGAGCTGGTACCGAACGAGACAGAGAAGGTTCGGAGAATGATGAAGATGTTCCGGACCGACATATCCAAGCAAGTTAGTGCAGGAAGCAGCCCACCTACCCTGGTATCCGACTGCGTAAGCAGAGCAATACGAGCTGAATACTGGATCAACCAGGACAAGGAAGCAAGGGCGCAGTTTTACAAGGCCAAGAAGGAAGAAAAGGCCGTTACTAAGCAGACCCAGCCCCGTCAGAGTGCTGAGGCCAATCAGAAAGGTCAGAATAATAACCCTGCTCAAAGTTCCAAACAGTTTGGGAGGAACAAGAGAAAGGGAAATTTTTCTGGACAGGGCCAGCAACAAAATTACCCTCAGAAGAAGATCAACAGGGGAAATGAGGGTAATAACTCTGACTACCCGGTATGTACAAAGTGCGGGAGAAAACATCCGGGCATTTGCAGAATGGGAACTAATGAGTGCTATCTGTGCGGAAAGGAGGGACATTTTGCGAAGAACTGCAATATGAATAAGCAAGGCCAGAACCCTCCGTACCAGAACAGGAACCCAAACAGTCAGCTTCATGCGGCCCAGACTAGATTAGAAGGACCTTCCATAGGCCAAGGAAGATTGGAAGCTCCTGAGCCTCAAGCCCGAATCTACGCCTATACAAGGGGAGATGCGGAAGCAGGCACTTCACATGTGGTGACAGGTCAGATCTCTATCACCACTTATGAAGCAATTGCCCTGTTTGATTCTGGTGCCACTCATTCATTTATATCATTGGAGTTCGCCCAGAAATTAGGAAGAGGTGTGGATAGATTAAGCCAACCTTTTAAAACCTCCTTGCCATCTGGAGAAGTTTTGTGGTCCAACTGTTGGGTACGAAATACCTCCGTGATTATTTGTGGCAGAGAACTGTACGTAGATCTCATCGCAATCAAGATACAGGATTTCGATGTGATCTTAGGTATGGATTTCCTTAGCAAGTACAACGCTAAGATCGACTGTCGAAAGCGTTGTGTGATTTTCAACCCTTTTGGCGAGGAAGAGTTCAGTTTCTACGGACAAGCTCGGAACTCAACGACCAGATTGGTTTCGGCTATGAAAGCTTGGAAGATGTTAGCTAATGGCTGTCAAGGGTATTTAGCTAACATGGTGGACAAAGAGCACGAAATGAAGCTAACACCGGTAGATGTACCTGTTATCAGGGAGTATGTGGATATCTTTCCGGAAGAGCTACCAGGACTTCCACCGGAACGCGAAATTTCATTCGAAATTGAGCTAATACCCGGAGCTGCTCCAATATCGAAGGCGCCTTACCGTATGGCACCTGCTGAACTTAGGGAACTCCAAGTACAACTACAAGAACTGCTAGATAAAGGATTCATCCGACAGAGTTACTCTCCGTGGGGAGCACCTGTGCTATTCGTGAAAAAGAAAGATGGATCGTTACGCATGTGCATCGATTACCGCGAGCTGAACAAGGTCACCATCAAAAACAAGTATCCTCTTCCAAGGATTGACGATCTGTTTGATCAACTCAGAGGAGCAAAGGTGTTTTCGAAAGTCGATCTACGATCTGGCTATCATCAGCTCAGAATCAAAGATTCAGATATCTCCAAGACGGCTTTTCGGACACGCTACGGACACTACGAATTTTTGGTTATGCCTTTTGGGTTAACCAATGCTCCAGCTGCTTTCATGGACCTGATGAACCGAGTGTTCAAGGAATATCTGGACAAGTTCGTCATTGTCTTCATCGACGATATCCTGATCTATTCAAGGTCCCAGGAAGAACATGTGCAGCATTTAAGGATGGTAATGGAAATGTTACGACGACATCAGCTCTACGCAAAGTTCACAAAATGTGAATTTTGGCTCGAAAAGGTGCATTTCTTAGGCCACGTGGTGTCACAAGAAGGGATTTCTGTGGACCCAGCCAAGGTAGAAGCAGTTAGCTTATGGTCAAGACCCACGAGCGTAACGGAAATAAGGAGTTTCCTCGGATTAGCCGGTTATTATCGCCGCTTTGTTGAAGGATTTTCTAAGATAACAGCCCCTCTCACGACCCTTACGCGCAAAGGAAAGAAGTACGAATGGACTTCTAAATGCGAAGAGAATTTCCAAGAGCTTAAGAGGAAGTTGACAAGTGCGCCTGTTTTGATTATTCCAGATGTTGAAGCAGGAAATTTCGTGATCTACAGCGACGCTTCTAAGACGGGACTAGGAGCAGTCCTAATGCAGCAAGGTAAAGTGGTCGCGTATGCTTCTCGACAACTGAAGGATCACGAGAAGAATTACCCGACGCACGATCTAGAGCTCGCTGCGGTGGTGTTCGCATTGAAGATTTGGAGGCACTACCTGTATGGGAATAGATGTGAGATTTTCACCGATCACCAAAGTCTCAAATACATCTTTACCCAGAAGGAGCTCAATATGAGGCAGCGAAGATGGCTTGAACTCGTAAAGGACTACGACTGCGAGATCCTTTACCATCCTGGCAAGGCGAACAAAGTAGCAGACGCCTTAAGCAGGAAGTCATCTGGCGTGCTGATGTCTTTGGTACTGCTGCCCAAGCCGCTTCAAAAGGAAATCTCTGACTTCAACCTTGAGATGATAACGGGAAAGTTATCCGCCTTAACCCTCCAGTCCAATTTAATGGAGTCCATCAAGAACCTTCAAGGAAAGGATTCTCAGTTGATCAAGGCACAACTCTTTGGCGGGAAAAATAAGGAGTTTAGAACCTCTGCAGATGGCATGATCTACTTCAAAGAAAGGATCTGCATTCCTGATTTCAAGTTTTTGAAGGATCAGATACTAGCAGAGGCGCACATGACACCGTATTCAGTACATCCCGGAGCCTCTAAGATGTACAAGGATCTCCGAGAGAACTACTGGTGGCCAAATATGAAGAATCAGATAGCGAAGTTTGTGTCCAAATGCTTAACTTGTCAGAAAGTTAAGGCAGAACACCGACATCCTGGAGGAGAGTTGCAGAAAATAGAGCTCCCCGAATGGAAATGGGAGCAAATTACCATGGATTTTGTCGTGGGACTGCCAAGAACTTCAAGTGGGAATGACACGATTTGGGTTATTGTCGACCGATTAACCAAATCTGCCCACTTTATCGCTATCAAAGCCACTTATTCAGTGGAGAAGTTGGCCGAAGTCTATGTATCCCAGGTCGTTCGACTGCATGGTGTACCAAAATCGATCATCTCGGATCGAGACGGACGTTTCACTTCCCGATTTTGGACAAGCGTACACAATGCTATGGGGTCGAAACTGAAGTTCAGTACGGCTTTTCACCCCCAAACCGACGGTCAGTCAGAACGGACCATCCAGACACTAGAAGATATGATGAGATCATGCGTGCTGGATTTTCAAGGAAACTGGGATCAGAAGCTGTCTTTGATCGAATTTTCCTACAACAATAGTTATCATGCTTCGATTGGTATGGCTCCATTCGAAGCACTGTACGGAAGAAAATGTCGATCCCCTATTCACTGGCAAGAAGTTGGACAGAAGCAGCTTCAGACCACGGACTTCATCAGAAAGACTTCTGACGATATTAAGAAGATTAAACAAAGGCTTGACATAGCTTTCAGTCGTCAGAAAAGCTATGCGGATAAACGAAGAAGGCCTTTGGAATTTCAGATCGGAGATGCGGTTTTCATCAAGATAGCTCCGATGAAAGGTGTAATGAGATTCGGAAAGAAAGGGAAGCTTAGTCCAAGGTATACCGGACCTTTTGAAATCCTAGAGAGGATTGGAAAAGTAGCATACAAGCTTGCCCTGCCGCCAGAGTTAGCATCTATGCATAACGTCTTCCATGTCTCAATGCTCAAGAAGTATGTGCCAGACCCTTCGCATGTTCTCAGTCAAGAACCGGTAGAAGTTCAAACAGATTTGACCTATGAAGAGAAGCCGGTACAAATCCTAGATCGAGAAGAGAAGGTTCTGAGAAATAAGACAATTCCCATGGTGAAGGTTTTATGGCAAAACCATAAAGTAGAAGAAGCCACTTGGGAATTAGAAAATGAAATGAGAAAGAACTACCCCGGCTTATTCTAATTTTCGAGGACGAAAATCTTTAAGGAGGGTAGATTGTAATACCTGATTTTCTTATGTCTGAACGATTCTATGTATAATTGTACATTGAACCGTAAAAGTATTTATGGAAAAAGCCCAGTTAAGGGTTTTTAATTATGTTTTGTGAGTTTTATGGCTTTATAAGACTCAAAAATGATTATGTAATTAAGAAAGTGACCTTTTTAGGAAATATGGAGCAAAATCTTGAAATTTTACAAAAAGTCAAAGTTTGACCAAAACCGTCGCGGTTGACCAAAAGTCAACTGTTGACCATGAAAGTCAAAACTTGACAAGAAGGTCCCTAATTGACAAGAAAGTCGATGGTTGACCCGAAAAGTTTAAGAAATGACTTTATGTTTAGATATTGATCTGTATAAATTGCACCGGGTAAACCCGTGCCTTTTTGCAGATAAAAAGTTATGTTTAAGATATGAGAACCACCTTAGAAAATCAAGCACATCAAGTTGAAGCTTAGGGCAAAAGAGTTTGATGAAATAAGAAAAATTTCATACCGTCCAGTATTACGCGGATGAATTTTGGACTGCAGTTCGGTAAACCAATACTGTGCATAAGTATAACCAGTATTGAACATACCTGTGATGACTTAAATAGGGACTGCTTATTAGCAAAAGAGTCAAACAAGCTTAAGCTTTGGCTTACCTCATCACCTTTTTGATTTTGACATCATTAAGTGATTTAAGAAAAAATTGGAAAAAAATAGTTGGCATCCACCTTAGCCCATGGCCGGCCACATGCCCCCTCCAATGTCCAATTTTCTGATTTTTTGAGGACTAAAGTGTGCAATTAGGAGAAGTTTCCAACCTCTATAAATAGGGGTGGCCTTTGTTCACAATTAAAGAAAAACTTAGCCAAACTCTTGCATTTTTCCTTCACAAAAATCCGGACTTAAGGGAGAAGAGAAAGGCAAGAAAGATTTGCAAAACCAAGTGTGTGGGAGGCCTTAGGGTGGTCGGATTTAGGTTAGTGACCAAGCAAAAAGTTGGAGAAAATTTTGGAACCCAAATCCTTAGCCAAGGCCGGTTGTAGGGGGGGAGAACCAAGCCAAGAATCCAAACCGGATTTTGGAGCAATTGGCTGGAATTTTTGGTGCAAGTTGGTGACCGGACTTCAAGGGAAAGAAGGCTGGAAATTTCGGACCCTTTTAGCCAAGCAAGACCAGCGGCTGTTGGTTAAGAAAAAGGGAGGAAACCGAGCCCACCTTGAGCCAAGAAAGTGAGGTAAAATCCTAACCGATTCAAGCTTTCATTTAAATTTCGTGTGGAGAAATTTAAATGTATTTAAGCTATGGTTTGTAAGGGTTTAAGCCCACTTTTAAATTCTGCTCTAGTTGGTAAATTATGTGCATGTGCTTGATTTGTTTAAGCTTAGGGTTTGGTGGTTCATTTATGTGCATATTGTGCATGATAAGTGTTTGATTGAATGCTTAGGGTTTTGTAGGATTATGATTTACGTTCAATTTGGCTTGCATGTTGAAATTTGAACGTTAGAAACGTTATGCATGTCTGATGTAGGCTCCCGCTGAGTTCGGTTGAGGTAGGGTGAACGTTTTAGGACATAAACGAAATTTTAAACCGAAAACTGCCAACTCGGGTAGAAATTGGCCAGTTTCGGGAAAAACTGTTTTTGAGGCCTCTAGAGGCCGAATCAAGGAAAACTCAAAACATGAAAGTTTTTAAGTAGAGTTTTTCCTAGAGGACAACGCGGACAGTTTTGTAAAATGAGGCTCAAATGGCCTCGGTTTTTACCAAAACCCGTGCCTAAGGTGCCCAGGACCCGAGCACGGCCAGGACAAGTTCCTCAGGGGTTTTGACCACGAAAACGCCAGAACTGGGTTTTACCCAAAACATAAAAGTTGTAGAGTTTTTAAATGTTTACAACTTTCATGAAGACAAGTTTTACAGATTCAGTCTGGATTTTAAGATGAAAATGAATTTCGGAGAACTGTACAGGAATTATGGAAATCCTGTACAGGATTTACAAAGTTGACACAGAAAATGCATATTTTTGCAGTTTCACTGCAAATGGACATTGAGAAACTGTTCCAAAGGCAGTTTCCAATAGTCAATAAATTTATAAGTCTCGTTTTAAGATTTTCAATCCTTAAAATTAAACAAAAGGGTTTATATACAAAAAAATTAAGGTTTTCATTTCCTAAAAATGAGATTTTAAAACTAAAGTTAAAAACAACCCGAATAGGGTTACCAAAGTAACCAGTTAGGATAACGTAAAAATAAGTAAGGGCTTATAACTAAGGTTATAAAAGAATGTTGGTTATACTACCAACAGTTCTAACCCTTACTTTTATTTAATTTCAGAACGTTGCACGACGAGGTGTCCCAGCGGAACCTAACTCCACGATTGGACACCGCATTTACGAACGAGGTAAGTACAACTCCGCCTACAGCATAGGCTTGTTGTGAATACTTGCCTAAGTATGATTGCTAGTTATGAATGCTATATGTTACATGCTCAGTGTTATAGATTAGCTTAGGAATGCTATGATTCTATGTTATGAACGTATGTTTTGTATGCTATGGTCTATAGAAGCATGATTAGGGTTAAGTTATGTTAAGATTAATTGAGTGAAACATCACGATGCATGTTCACTAATTAACAAATAAAAGATTAAGTTATGATGGCAAGCAATTGCCTGTGTCGTACCGACCCGCGTCAGGTCGGGTTGAGCTATGGCAAGAGTAAGTCCATAGAGCGCGCCCGGTACGAACACTCATGTTAAGGGGCCCAAAAGTAAAGTTAAGTTAAGAAAGTTATGAAGAGATAAGAGAGCATAAAGAAGCATAAACGGATCATGCATACGATATGTCAAGTTATGTTATGAAATGTTATGCCATGTTATGATTAAGAAAGGTTATGAAATGTTATGCCATGTTATGATTAAGAAAGGTTATGAAATGGTATGCCATGTTATGTTACCCAATGTTATATTAGGTTAGATTATGCTGTGTTTTTAATATTGCGGTATTAATAGTTGTACTTGCTGAGCTTTCGCTCACTGTCTTACGTCTGTGCTGTAGGTAAGCAGCCTGGAAATAATTCTTGATGCAAGATGGAGGGCATGGATTGGCGGACTGTGAAATGTGGGAATAATGCCGCCACACGTTTTGTTTATTATGTTAATATTTTACAAGCTTTATTTATACCTACACAACGTTTTAATTATTCAGTATAATTATTTACGTAGGTGCGTATATATATTTATACGGCTTATAAAATAAAAAAAAAATAATAATAATATTCCGCTGTTTTACGTATAAGTACGTAAGTATGTATGTATGTATGTACGGTAACGGCCTGTGCTAGGCGGGTCGTTACATTTACAAGGCCAAGAAGGAAGAAAAGGCCGTTACTAAGCAGACCCAGCCCCGTCAGAGTGCTGAGGCCAATCAGAAAGGTCAGAATAATAACCCTGCTCAAAGTTCCAAACAGTTTGGGAGAAACAAGAGAAAGGGAAATTTTTCTGGACAGGGCCAGTAACAAAATTACCCTCAGAAGAGGAATAATAGAGGAAATGAGGGTAATAACTCTGACTACCCGGTATGTACAAAGTGCGGCAGAAAACATCCGGGCGTTTGCAGAATGGGGACTAATGAGTGCTATCTGTGCGGAAAGGAGGGACATTTTGCGAAGAACTGCAATATGAATAAGCAAGGCCAGAACTCCGTACCAGAACAGGAACCCAAACAGTCAGCTTCATGCGGCCCAGACTAGACTAGAAGGACCTTCCATAGGCCAAGGAAGATTGGAAGCTCCTGAGCCTCAAGCCCGAATCTACGCCTATACAAGGGGAGATGCGGAAGCAGGCACTTCACATGTGGTGACAGGTCAGATCTCTATCACCACTTATGAAGCAATTGCCCTGTTTGATTCTGGTGCCACTCATTCATTTATATCATTGGAGTTCGCACAGAAATTAGGAAGAGGTGTGGATAGATTAAGCCAACCTTTTAAAACCTCCTTGCCATCTGGAGAAGTTTTGTGGTCCAACTGTTGGATACGAAATACCTCCGTGATTATTTGTGCGAGAGCTAGTAGACGGTGGATGGATTTTCTTGGGAAATACAATGCTAAGATCGACTGTCGGAAGCGTTGTGTGATTTTCAACCCATATGGCGAGGAAGAATTCAGCTTCTACGGACAACCTCGTAGCTCAGCAACCCGATTGGTTTCCGCTATGAAGGCGTGGAAAATGTTAGCTAATGGCTGTCAAGGGTATTTAGCTAACATGTTGAACAAGGAGCAAGAAGTGAAGTGGACACCGAAAGACGTACCCGTTATCAGGGAGTATGTGGATATCTTCCCAGAAGAGCTACCAGGGCTTCCGCCGGAACGCGAAATTTCATTCGAAATTGAGCTATTGCCCGGAGCTGCTCCAGTATCGAAGGCGCCTTATCGTATGGCACCTGCTGAACTTAGGGAACTCCAATTGCAGCTACAAGAACTGCTTGATAAGGGGTTTATCCGACAGAGTTACTCTCCATGGGGAGCACCTGTATTATTCGTGAAGAAAAAGGATGGATCTCTACGTATGTGCATCGATTATCGCGAGCTGAACAAGATCACCATCAAGAATAAGTATCCTCTTCCAAGGATTGACGATTTGTTCGATCAACTCAGAGGAACAAGAGTGTTTTCGAAAGTCGATCTACGATCTGGCTATCATCAGCTCAGATCAGAGATTCAGATATTTCCAACACGGCTTTTCGGACACGCTACGGACACTACGAATTTTTGGTTATGCCTTTTGGGTTAACCAATGCTCCAGCTGCTTTCATGGACCTGATGAACCAAGTGTTCAAGGAATATCTGGACAAGTTCGTCATTGTCTTCATCGACGATATCCTGATCTATTCAAGGTCCCGGGAAGAACATGTGCAGCATTTAAGGATGGTGATGGAAATGTTACGACGACATCAGCTCTACGCAAAGTTCACAAAATGTGAATTTTGGCTCGAAAAGGTGCATTTCTTAGGCCACGTGGTGTCACAAGAAGGGATTTCTGTGGACCCAGCCAAGGTAGAAGCAGTTAGCTTATGGTCAAGACCCACGAGCGTAACGGAAATAAGGAGTTTCCTCGGATTAGCCGGTTATTATCGCCGCTTTGTTGAAGGATTTTCTAAGATAGCAGCCCCTCTCACGACCCTTACGCGCAAAGGAAAGAAGTACGAATAGACTTCTAAATGCGAAGAGAATTTCCAAGAGCTTAAGAGGAAGCTGACAAGTGCGCCTGTTTTGATTATTCCAGATGTTGAAGCAGGAAATTTCGTGATCTACAGCGACGCTTCTAAGACGGGACTAGGAGCAGTCCTAATGCAGCAAGGTAAAGTGGTCGCGTATGCTTCTCGACAACTGAAGGATCACGAGAAGAATTACCCGACGCACGATCTAGAGCTCGCTGCGGTGGTGTTCGCATTGAAGATCTGGAGGCACTACCTGTATGGGAATAGATGTGAGATTTTCACCGATCACCAAAGTCTCAAATACATCTTTACCCAGAAGGAGCTCAATATGAGGCAGCGAAGATGGCTTGAACTCGTAAAAGACTACGACTGCGAGATCCTTTACCATCCTGGCAAGGCGAACAAAGTAGCAGACGCCTTAAGCAGGAAGTCATCTGGCCTGCTGATGTCTTTGGTACTGCTGCCCAAGCCGCTTCAAAAGGAAATCTCTGACTTCAACCTTGAGATGATAACGGGAAAGTTATCCGCCTTAACCCTCCAGTCCAATTTAATGGAGTCCATCAAGAACCTTCAAGGAAAGGATTCTCTGTTGATCAAGGCACAACTCTTTGGCGGGAAAAATAAGGAGTTTAGAACCTCTGCAGATGGCATGATCTACTTCAAAGAAAGGATCTGCATTCCTGATTTCAAGTTTTTGAAGGATTAGATACTAGTAGAGGCGCACATGACACCGTATTCAGTACATCCCGGAGCCTCTAAGATGTACAAGGATCTCCGAGAGAACTACTGATGGCCAAATATGAAGAATCAGATAGCGAAGTTCGTGTCCAAATGCTTAACTTGTCAGAAAGTTAAGGCAGAACACCAACATCCTGGAGGAGAGTTGCAGAAAATAGAGCTCCCCGAATGGAAATGGGAGCAAATTACCATGGATTTTGTCGTGGGACTGCCAAGAACTTCAAGTGGGAATGAAACGATTTGGGTTATTGTCGACCGATTAACCAAATCTGCCCACTTTATCGCTATCAAAGCCACTTATTCAGTGGAGAAGTTGGCCGAAGTCTATGTATCCCAGGTCGTTCGACTGCATGGTGTACCAAAATCGATCATCTCGGATCGAGACGGACGTTTCACTTCCCGATTTTGGGCAAGCGTACACAATGCTATGGGGTCGAAACTGAAGTTCAGTACGGCTTTTCACCCCCAAACCGACGGTCAGTCAGAACGGACCATCCAGACACTAGAAGACATGATGAGATCATGCGTGCTGGATTTTCAAGGAAACTGGGATCAGAAGCTGTCTTTGATCGAATTTTCCTACAACAATAGTTATCATGCTTCGATTGGTATGGCTCCATTCGAAGCACTGTACGGAAGAAAATGTCGATCCCCTATTCACTGGCAAGAAGTTGGACAGAAGCAGCTTCAGACCACGGACTTCATCAGAAAGACTTCTGACGATATTAAGAAGATTAAACAAAGGCTTGACATAGCTTTCAGTCGTCAGAAAAGCTATGCGGATAAACGAAGAAGGCCTTTGGAATTTCAGATCGGAGATGCGGTTTTCATCAAGATAGCTCCGATGAAAGGTGTAATGAGATTCGGAAAGAAAGGGAAGCTTAGTCCAAGGTATACTGGACCATTTGAAATCCTGGAAAGGGTTGGAAAAGTGGCCTATAAGCTTGCCCTGCCGCCGGAGTTAGCATCCATGCATAATGTCTTCCATGTATCGATGCTCAAGAAGTATGTGTCAGATCCTTCGCATGTGCTCAGTCAAGAACCAGTAGAGGTTCAAACTGACTTAATCTATGAAGAGAAGCCTGTGCGAATCCTAGACCAAGAAGAGAAGGTTCTAAGGAATAAGACAATTCCCATGGTGAAGGTATTATGGAAGAACCATAAAGTAGAAGAAGCCACCTGGGAATTAGAAAGCGAAATGAGAAAGTACTACCCCGGTTTGTTCTAATTTTCGAGGACGAAAATCTTTAAGGGGGGTAGATTGTAATACCTGATTTTTATGACTGAACGATTCTTTGTATAAAACTTACATTGAACCGTAAATGCATTTATGGAAAAAGCCCAGTTAAGGGTTTTTAATTATGTTTTGTGAGTTTTATGGTTATATAAGACTCAAACAGGATTAATTAATTAAGAAAACAACCTTTTAAGTCAAAAGGAGCAATATGGCAAAATTTCTTGAAAAGTCAAACTCTGACCGAAAAACGTCACGGTTGACCAAAAAGTCAACTGTTGACCAAGAAAGTCAAAATTTGACAAAAAGGTCACTAATCGACAAGAAAGTCGATGGTTGATCCAAAAAGTTCAAGAAATGATGCTTCGAGTCTGTACGATTTATTAAGAAACCGTATGGAAATTGTACCGGACGAAAACCGGTTTTTCAGATAATAAGAAATGTTTAAGACTTAAGAACCACCCTAGAAAATCAAGTACATTGAGTTCAAGTATAGGGCAAAAGGGTTTTACGAAATAAGAAAAGTTCTATACCGTCCATTTTTACGCCGGTAAATTTTGGACTGCATTTCGGTAAACCAATACTGAGTTTAAGTAAATCCAGTATTGGAAATACCTGAATTAACTTAAAAATGGGCTGCACATAACAAGAAGAGCCAAACAAGCCTAAGATAAGCTTACCTCATTAACTTTTTGATTATGACATCATTAAGTGATTTAAGAAAAATTGGAAGAATTAGTTGTCTTCCACCTTATTTAATGGCCGGCCACATGCCCCCCTCAAAGTCCAATTTCTGATTTTTTTGAGGACTAAATTGTGCAATTAAGAGAAATTTCCAACCTCTATAAATAGGGGGAGCATTGTTCACAATTTAGCAATGTTAGCCAAACTCTTGCAATTTTGTTCCACAAAATCCGAACTTTGTGTGAAAGAGAGAGACAAGAAAAATTTGCAAAAACCAAGTGTGTGGGAGGCCTTAGGGTGGTCGGATTTAGGTTAGTAACCAAGCAAAAAGTTGGAAAAAAATTTGGTGCCCATTTTCCCTAGCAAGGCCGGTTCTGGGGGGGGGAGAAACCAAGCTTGATCCAAACCGGTTTTGGAGTTGGAGGCAGCCGGATTTGGTGCAATTTGGTGGCTGGATTTGGGGCAAGGAAGGCAGCAAGTTTGCACTTGCCAATCACCAAAACAGCCGGTGAATTTAGGAGGAGGAAGAAAGTGGAAACCCGAGCTAACCAAGCCAAACCGAGTAAGGTAAAAACCTTAACCGAGCAAGCTTTCATTTAAATTTCATATGGAGAAATTTAAATGTATTTAAGCTATGGTTTGTAAGGGTTTAAGCCCACTTTTAAATTCTGCCTTAGCTTGTAATTTATGAGCATGTGCTTGATTTGTTTAGGTTTAGGGTTTGGTGGTTGATTATGTGCATGCTAGGTGTTTGTGTGAATGCCTAGGATTTTTATATGCTATGGATGAACGTAAATTTGGCTTGCATGTTGGAACCCGAACATTAGAAACGTTATGCATGTCTGTTTTAGGCTCCCGCTGAGTTCGGTTGAGGTAGGGTGAACGTTTTAGGACGTAAACGAAATTTTAAACCGAAAACTGCCAACTCGGGTAGAAATTGGCCAGTTTCGGGAAAAACAGTTTTTGAGGCTTCTAGAGGCCGAATTAGGGGAAACTCAAAACATGAAAGTTTTTAAGTAGAGTTTTTCCTAGAGGAAAACGCGGACAGTTTTGTAAAATGAGGCTCCAATGGCCTCGGTTTTTACCAAAACCCGTGCCTAAGGTGTCCAGGACCCGAGCACGGCCAGGACAAGTTCCTCAGGGGTTTTGACCACGAAAACGCCAGAACTGGGTTTTACCCAAAACATAAAAGTTGTAGAGTTTTTAAATGTTTACAACTTTCATGAAGACAAGTTTTACAGATTCAGTCTGGATTTTAAGATGAAAATGAATTTCGGAGAACTGTACAGGAATTATGGAAATCCTGTACAGGATTTACAAAGTTGACACAGAAAATGCATATTTTTGCAGTTTCACTGCGAATGGACATTGAGAAACTGTTCCAAAGGCAGTTTCCAATAGTCAATAAAGTTATAAGTCTCGTTTTAAGATTTTCAATCCTTAAAAATAAACAAAAGGGTTTATATACAAAAAAATTAAGGTTTTCATTTCCTAAAAATAAGATTTTAAAACCAAAGTTAAAAACTACCCGAATAGGGTTACCAAAGTAACCAGTTAGGATAATGTAAAAATAAGTAAGGGCTTATAACTAAGGTTATAAAAGAATGTTGGTTATACTACCAACAGTTCTAACCCTTACTTTTATTTCAGAACGTTGCACGACGAGGTGTCCCAGCGGAACCTAACTCCACGATTGGACACCGCATTTACGAACGAGGTAAGTACAACTCCGCCTACAGCATAGGCTTGTTGTGAATACTTGCCTAAGTATGATTGCTAGTTATGAATGCTACATGCTACATGCTCAGTGTTATAGATTAGCTTAGGAATGCTATGATTTTATGAACGTATGTTTGGTATGCTATGATTCTATGTTATGAACGTATGTTTTGTATGCTATGGTCTATAGAAGCATGATTAGGGTTAAGTTATGTTAAGATTAATTGAGTGAAACATCACGATGCATGTTCACTAATTAACAAATGAAAGATTAAGTTATGATGGCAAGCAATTGCCTGTGTCGTACCGACCCGCGTCAGGTCGGGTTGAGCTATGGCAAGAGTAAGTCCATAGAGCGCGCCCGGTACGAACACTCATGTTATGGGGCCCAAAAGTAAGGTTAAGTTAAGAAAGTTATGAAGAGATAAGAGAGCATAAGGAAGCATAAACGAATCATGCATACGATATGTCAAGTTATGTTATGAAATGTTATGCCATGTTATGTTTAAGAAAGGTTATGAAATGGTATGCTATGTTATGTTATATAATGTTATGTTAGGTTAGATTATACTGTGTTTTTAATATTGCGGTATTAATAGTTGTACTTGCTGAGCTTTCGCTCACTGTCTTACGTCTATGCTGTAGGTAAGCAGCCTGTCAGCAACCAATGATACAAGATGGAAGGCGAGGTGTGCTGGACTGTGAAATGTGGGAATAATGCCGCCACACGTTTTGTTTATTATGTTAATATTTTACAAGCTTTATTTATACCTACACAACGTTTTAATTATTCAGTATAATTATTTACGTAGGTGCGTATATATATTTATACGGCTTATAAAAAAAATATATATATATATATATTCCGCTGTTTTACGTATAAGTACGTAAGTATGTATGTATGTATGTACGGTAACGGCCTGTGCTAGGCGGGTCGTTACATAAGGCCACCTTTTCTGTGGAAAAATTAGCTGAAATTTATGTATCCCAGATTGTCAGATTTCATGGAGTACCAAAATCGATCATCTCGGACCGTGATGGACGTTTCACTTCTCGATTTTGGACTAGTGTTCACAACATCATGGGGTCGAAATTGAAGTTTAGCACGGCATTTCACCCCCAAACTGACGGTCAATCTGAACGAACCATCCAGACACTGGAAGATATGCTAAGGTCATGTGTGCTAGATTTCAAAGGAAACTGGGATCAGAAGCTGCCATTGATCGAATTTTCATATAACAACAGTTATCATGCTTCAATTGGTATGGCTCCATTTGAAGCATTATATGGAAGAAAATGTCGATCTCCTATTCACTGGCAGGAAGTTGGACAGAAACAGCTACAAACCACAAATTTTATCAAGAAGACCTCTGAGGACATTCAGAAGATCAGACAGAGGCTCGACATTGTAACGACCCGCCTAGCACAGGCCGTTACCGTACATACATACATACATACGTACTTACATGCATACATACTTATACGTATAATAGCGGAATAATTTTTTTTTTATAAGCCATATAAACGTATTTGCACATACGTAAGTAATTATACTGATTAATTAAACCGTTGTGCAGGCATAAATAAAGCTTATAAAATAATCATATAACAAAACAAAACGCATGGCGGCATTGGTCCCACATTTCACAGTTCAGCACACCTCGCCCTCCATCTTGCATCACGGGTTGCTACTAGGCTGCTTACCTACAGCATAGACGTAAGACAATGAGCTAACGCTCAGCAAGTACAACTATTAAATACCGCAATAACATAAACACAACACAATCTAACCTAACATAACATTTCATGACATATCATAACATGACATTCCTTATCATAACTTATCATAACATAACATTTCTTATCATGTCTTATCATAACATAACATTTCTTATCATGACTTATCATAACATAACATTTCTTATCATGACATAACATTTCTTATCATGACTTATCATAACATATGCATGAATCGTTTATGCTTTGTTATGCTTTCTTAACTTATCTTTACTTATGGGCCCCATAACATGAGTGTTCGTACCGGGCGCGCTCTATGGACTTACTCTTGCCATAGCTCAACCCGACCTGACGCGGGTCGGTACGACACAGGCAATTGCTTGCCATCATAGCTTAATCTTTCTTTTGTTAATTAGTGAACATGCATCGTGATGTTTCACTTAATTAATCTTAACATACCTTAACCCTAATCATGCTCTTATAAATCATATCATACTTAACATTTCATACATCATGACATTCATTCATAACATAAAATCATAGCACTTATCATTCATATAAAATCATAGCATTCCTAAGATATTCTATAGCACTTAACATGTAACATTCATAAATAGCAAACATACTTAGGCAAGTATTCACAATAAGCCTATGCTGTAGGCAGAGTTGTACTTACCTTGTTTGTAAAAGCTGTGTCCAATGTGGAGTTAATTTCCGCCGGGACACTTCCGCGTATAACGTTCTGAGATAAAATGAAAGTAAGGGTTAGAACTGTTGGTAGTATAACCAACATTCTTTCATAACCTTAGTTATAAGCCCTTACTTATTTTTACGTTATCCTAATTGGTTACTTTGGTAACCCTAATCGGTTTGTTTTCAACTTTGGTTTTAAAATCTTCTTCTTAGAAAAGAAAACCTTAATTTTTGGTATAAAAATCCTTTTTGTTTAACTTTAAAATTGAAAACCTTAAACTAAGACTTATAAAATTATTGACTATTAGAAACTGCCTTTGGAACAGTTTCACAATGTCAATTTGCAGTGAAATTATGAAATTACACTTTTTCTGTGTTAATTTATAAATCCTGTACAGTTTTCCGAAATCTATTTTCATCTTAAAATCAAGACTGATTCTGAAAAACTTGTCTTTACTAAAGTTTTAGACCTTGAAAAGTTCTACAACTTTCGTGTTTTGGATAAAACCTAGTTCGGACGTTTTCGTGGTCAAAAACCCTGTGGAACTAATCCTGGCCGTGCACGGGTCCTGGGCACTCAGGCATGGTTTTTGGTAAAAACCGAGGCCATTGGAGCCTCATTTTACAAAACTGTCCGCGCTGTCCTCTAGGAAAAACTCTACTTAAAAACTTTCATGTTTTGAGTTTCCCCTGATTCGGCCTCTAGAGGCCTCAAAAACTGTTTTCCCCGAAACTGGCCAATTTCTACCCGAGTTGGCAGTTTTCGGTTTAAAATTTCGTTTGCGTCCTAAAACGTCCACTCTACCTCAACCGAACTCAGAGGGAGCCTAAATCAGACATGCATGACGTTTCTAACATTCAGATTTCAACATGCAAGTCAAATTAAACATCATTCATAATCCTACAAAACCCTAAACATTTAATCAAACACCTAACATACACAACATGCACAAAATTGAACCACCAAATCCTAAACCTAAACAAACCAAGCACATGCTCATAAATTACAAGCTAGGGCAGAACTTGAAAGTGGGCTTATACCCTTACAAACCATGGCTTAAATACATTTAAATTTCTCCATATGAAATTTAAATGAAAACTTGATTGGTTAAGGTTTTTACCTTACTCGGTTTGGCTCGGTGAGCTAGGATTTCCACTTTCTTCCTCCTCCTCAAATCACCGGCTGTTTTGGTGATTGGCAAGTGCAAACTTGCTGCCTTTCTTGCCTTAAATTCAGCCACCAAATGGCACCAAATCCGGCTGCCTCCAACTCCAAAACCGGTTTGGATCAAGTTTGGTTCCTTCCCCCCCTAGAACCGGCCTTGCTAGGGAAATGGGCACTAAATTTTTTTCCAACTTTTTGCTTGGTTTCTTACTTGAATCCGACCACCCCTAAGCCCTACACACTCTTGGTTTTGCAAATTTTTCTTGCCTTTCTCTTCCACTCAAAGTTCGGATTTTGTGGAGCAAAAATGCAAGAGTTTGGCTAACAATCTTAAATTGTGAACAATGCTCCCCCTATTTATAGAGTTTGTGAATTTCTTGTAATTGCACAATTTAGTCCTCAAAAAAATCAGAAATTGGACTTCTAGGGGGGCATGTGGCCGGCCATGAAGCTATGTGGAAGACAACTAATTACTTCCAAATTTCTTAAACCAACTTAATGATGTCAAAATTCAAAAAGGCAATGAGGTAAGCAAGGCTTAAGCTTGTTTGGCTCTTTTTCTCTTTTTCTTGCTATTAAGCAGTCCATTTTTAAGTTATCACAGGTATTTTCAATACTGGATTCACTTATGCACAGTATTGGTTTACCGAACTGCAGTCCAAAATTCATCCGTGTAAAAATGGACGGTATGAAATTTTCCTTATTTCTTAAAATCCTTTTGCCCTATACTTCAACTTAATGTGCTTGATTTTCTAGGGTGGTTCTTATATCTTAAACATAACTTTTTATCTGTAAAAACACGGTTTTAGCCGGTGTAATTTTATACAGATAAACATTTAAACATACAGTCATTTTCTTGAACTTTTCGGGTCCACCATCGACTTTCTTGTCAATTAGTGACCTTCTTGTCAAGTTTTGACTTTCTTGGTCAACAGTTGACTTTTTGGTCAACCGTGACGTTTTTGGTCAAACTTTGACCATTTTACAAAATTTCATGATTTTGTTCCTTATTACCTAAAAGGTTGTTTTCTTAAATACATAACCATTTTTTAGTCTTATAAAGCCATAAAACTCACAAAACATAATTAAAAACCCTTTACTGGGCTTTTTCCACAAATACCTTTATGGTTCAATGTAAATTTATACATAGAATCGTTCAGACATGAAAATCAGGTATTACAATCTACCCTCCTTAAAGATTTTTGTCCTCGAAAATTAGAACAAGCCGGGGTAGTTCTTTCTCATTTCATTTTCTAATTCCCAAGTGGCTTCTTCTACTTTATGGTTTCGCCATAAAACCTTTACCATGGGAATTGTCTTATTTCTTAGAACCTTCTCTTCTCGATCTAGGATTTGTACCGGCTTCTCTTCATAGGTCAAGTCTGTTTGAACCTCTACCGGTTCTTGACTGAGAACATGCGAAGGATCTGGTACATACTTCTTGAGCATTGATACATGGAAGACGTTATGCATAGATGCTAACTCTGGCGGTAGGGCAAGCTTGTATGCTACTTTTCCAACCCTCTCTAGGATTTCAAAAGGTCCAGTATACCTTGGGCTAAGCTTCCCTTTCTTTCCAAATCTCATTACTCCCTTCATAGGAGCTGTCCTGATAAAAACTGCATCTCCGGTCTGGAATTCCAAAGGAGCTGTCAGCATAGCTTTTCTGACGACTGAAAGCTATGTCGAGCCTTTGCTTAATTTTCTTGATATCTTCAGAAGTCTTTCTGATGAAATCTGTAGTCTGAAGCTGCTTTTGTCCAACTTCTTGCCAGTGAATAGGGGATCGACATTTTCTTCCATATAGTGCTTCGAACGGAGCCATACCAATCGAAGCATGATAGCTGTTGTTGTAAGAAAATTCAATCAAAGACAGCTTTTGATCCCAGTTTCCTTGAAAATCCAGAACGCAAGATCTCAGCATATCTTCTAGTGTCTGGATAGTCCGTTCTGACTGGCCGTCGGTTTGGGGATGAAATGCCGTGCTGAACTTCAGTTTCGACCCCATAGCAGTGTGTACGCTTGTCCAAAATCGGGAAGTGAAACGTCCGTCTCGATCTGAGATGATCGATTTTGGTACTCCATGTAGTCGAACAACCTGGGATACATAGACGTCGGCCAATTTCTCCACTGAATAAGTGGCTTTGATAGCGATGAAGTGGGCAGATTTGGTTAATCGATCAACAATAACCCAAATCGTGTCATTCCCACTTGAAGTTCTGGGCAGTCCCACGACAAAATCCATGGTAATTTGTTCCCATTTCCATTCGGGAAGCTCTATTTTCTGCAATTCTCCACCAGGATGTCGATGTTCTGCCTTAACCTTTTGACAAGTTAAACACTTTGACACGTACTTCGCTATCTGATTCTTCATGTTTGGCCACCAATAGTTTTCTCGGAGATCCTTATACATCTTGGAGGCTCCTGGATGTACTGAATACGGTGTCATGTGAGCCTCTGCCAGAATTTGATCCTTTAAAAACTTGAAATTAGGAACGCAAATTCTCTCTTTGAAGTAGATAATGCCATCTGCAGAGGTTCTAAACTCTTTATTTCTTTCGCCGAAGAGTTGTGCCTTGATCAACAAAGGATCCTTTCCTTGAAGGTTCTTGATGGACTCCATTAGATTTGACTGGAGGGTTAAAGCGGATAACTTTCCCGTTATCATCCTTAGGTTGAAATCGGAGATTTCCTTTTGAAGCGGCTTGGGCAGTAGTACTAAGGACATCAACATGCCCGATGACTTCCTGCTTAAGGCATCTGCTACTTTGTTTGCCTTGCCAGGATGGTAAAGGATCTCGCAGTCGTAGTCCTTTACGAGTTCAAGCCATCTTCGCTGCCTCATGTTGAGCTCCTTCTGGGTAAAGATGTATTTGAGACTTTGATGATCTGTGAAAATCTCACATCTATTCCCATACAGGTAGTGCCTCCAAATCTTCAATGCAAATACCACCGCAGCGAGCTCTAGATCGTGCGTCGGGTAATTCTTCTCGTGATCCTTCAGTTGTCGGGAAGCATATGCGACCACTTTGCCTTGCTGCATTAGGACTGCTCCTAGACCCGTCTTAGAAGCGTCGCTGTAGATTACGAAATTTCCTGCTTCGACATCTGGAATAATCAAAACAGGCGCACTTGTCAGCTTCTTCTTGAGCTCTTGGAAATTCTCCTCGCATTTGGACGTCCATTCATACTTCTTCCCTTTGCGTGTAAGGGCCGTAAGAGGGGCTGCTATCTTAGAAAATCCCTCAATGAAGCGGCGATAATAACCGGCTAATCCGAGGAAACTCCTTATTTCCGTTACGCTCTTAGGCCTTGGCCATAAGCTCACTGCTTCCACTTTAGCTGGGTCCACAGAAATCCCTTCTTGTGACACCACGTGGCCTAAGAAATGCACTTTTCCAACCAAAATTCACATTTAGTGAACTTTGCGTAGAGCTGATGTCGTCGCAACATTTCCATCACCATTCTTAGATGCTGCATATGCTCTTCCTGGGACCTTGAATAGATCAGGATATCGTCGATGAAGACAATAACGAACATGTCCAGATATTCCTTGAACACTCGGTTCATCAGGTCCATGAAAGCAGCTGGAGCATTGGTTAGTCCAAAAGGCATAACCAAAAATTCATAATGTCCGTAGCGTGTCCGAAAAGCCGTCTTGAGATATCTGAATCTTTGATTCTGAGCTGATGATAGCCAGATCGTAGATCGACTTTCGAAAACACCTTTGCTCCTCTGAGTTGATCGAACAGATCGTCAATCCTTGGAAGAGGATACTTGTTTTTGATGGTGATCTTGTTCAGCTCGCGGTAATCATGCACATACGTAAAGATCCATCTTTCTTTTTCACGAATAGCACAGGTGCTCCCCACGGAGAGTAACTCTGTCGGATGAATCCCTTATCTAGCAATTCTTGCAGTTGTACTTGGAGTTCCCTAAGTTCAGCAGGTGCCATACGGTAAGGCGCCTTCGATACTGGAGCAACTCCGGGCATTAGCTCAATTTCAAATGAAATTTCGCGTTCCGGTGGAAGCCCTGGTAGCTCTTCCGGGAAGATATCCACATACTCCCTGATAATAGGTACATCTTCCGGTGTTAGCTTCATTTCGTGCTCTTTGTCCACCATGTTAGCTAAATACCCTTGACAGCCATTAGCTAACATCTTCCAAGCTTTCATAGCCGAAACCAATCAGGTTGTTGAGTTCCGAGCTTGTCCGTGGAAACTGAACTCTTCCTCGCCATAAGGGTTGAAAATCACACAACGCTTCCGACAGTCGATCTTAGCGTTGTACTTGCTAAGGAAATCCATACCTAAGATCACATCGAAATCCTGTAGCGTGATTGCGATGAGATCTGCATACAGTTCTCTGCTACAGATAATCACGGAGGTATTTCGTATCGAAAAATTGGACCACAAAACTTCTCCGGATGGCAAGGAGGTCTTAAAAGGTTGGCTTAATCTATCCACACCTCTTCCTAACTTCTGGGCGAACTCCAATGATATAAATGAATGAGTGGCACCAGAATCAAACAGGGCAATTGCTTCATAAGTGGTGATAGAGATCTGACCTGTCACCACATGTGAAGTGTTTGCTTCCGCATCACCCCTGGTGTAGGCGTAGATTCGAGCTTGAGGCTCAGGAGTTTCCAATCTACCTTGGACAATGGAAGGTCCTTCTAATCTGGCCTGGGTCGCATGAAGCTGACTGCTTGTGTTCCTGTTCTGGTACGGAGGGTTCTGGCCTTGCTTGTTCATGTTGCAATTCTTCGCAAAATGTCCCTCCTTCCCGCATAGATAGCACGCGTTGGTCCCCATTCTGCAGACACCCGGATGTTTTCTCCCGCACTTAGTACATACCGGGTAGTCAGAGTTATTACTCTCATTTCCCCTGTTGTTCTTCTTTTGAGGGAAATTTTGTTGCTGGCCCTGTCCTGAGAAATTTCCTTTCCTCTTGTTCCTCCCAAACTGTTTGGAACTTTGAGCAGGGTTATTGTTCTGGCCTTTCTGATTCGTCTCAGCACTCTGACGGGGCTGTGTCTGCTTAACAACGGCCTTTTCCTCCTTCTTGGCTTTGAAAAACTGAGCCCTTGCTTCCCTGTCCTGGTTGATCCAATATTCTGCCCTTATCGCTCTGCTCACGCAGTCGGATACCAGGGTAGGTGGGCTGCTTCCGGCACTAACTTGCTTGGCTATGTCTGTCCGGAACATCTTCATCATTCTCCGGACTTTTTCAGTTTCGCTCGGTACCAGCTCCGAGCACAAGCGTGCTAACTGTTCAAACTTCTTAACGGCTTCCATCACCGTCATAGACCCTTGCTTAAAGCTAGTGAATTCGTCCTGTTGAGTGGCAAGGATTTCTCTGTTGTAGTACATACTACGAAACTCAGCCACAAAATCCTGCCAATTCATTGCCATGACATTTCGACGCATTTGAACAGTTATCCACCAGTGTCTCGCGTCCTTCTTAAGGGCAAACGAGGCACATAGGACCTTTTCCTGTTCGGTGAGCCGTATAAAATCCAGGATAACTTGGATATCTATCAACCAGTTGTCTGCGGCTATTGGGTCTGTCGTCCCCTCAAATTCAGGTGCTTTCATCCGCTTAAATCTCTCATACAATAAGTCTTCTCTTGCTGGAGGTGGATCTGCCGGTACCCCAGCAGGTGCTATTGCTACCTCAGCATATTGCGGAAAATTGGGCATTGGAGGTGCCATTGGAGCTGCTTGGTCTGCAGGTAAGGGAACCTCATTGACCTGGGGTCTTCGATTTAGCTGATCCAGTTGCTCTCTCAGCCGGTTCGTCTCTTGTTGTTGCTCTAGCAACTGCCGTTGTAAATTGGCTACAACGGTCGCTAGATCCGGCGCAGGTGGATCAACTGGCGCAGCCTTGCGCGTACGAACCATCTTAATCTTCCTTTTTAAATCATAAGAAAAGATATTATTAACTATCAATATCCTTTCTTTGCATTCATATCTTAACATATTGTAACATTATACATTATGTCACAATATTGTCATACCATAATATCATATACTTATCATATCATATCATAAACATTCATCACATTCATATCATATCATTCATAATTGAGATTTCATACATCTCACATTTAACTGCCTTTTTATATCTATTTAAAAAGTACATCATATTTAATTTACTTATAATTACATTCTCTTCACATCATATATACATTGTCAAAAATTCAAGATGGAAGTGTCTACCACTTTACCATCATACATAGGTACAAGCCTATTGTCAAAAATAATAAGCTGGTACATATAGTTTCAAAAATAAAAACATACATATTCGGTCTAGTGATCTAAACCTAATCTACTCCGCTACCGTAACAACCGAAACATCGGAGCCATCATCATCATCATCATCTGGGATCTCCTCGGGGTCCTCCTCGAAATCGTCGCCCTCATCGAGCCATCCTCCAAATCCTGGCTCGTGATCAGGCTCCTCCTCATCATCCTCATCATCGCTAAATATAACGATGATCGGAGGGTCCTCTGGAGCATCCATATCCTCATCGGCATCATACCCATCATCATCGGCCTCCTGTACCGGGTCGACGGGTATCGGGTCCTCCGGGTCGGCTGGGCCGGGCTCATATACTGGCTCTGGCTCATAAACCGGCTCGGGCATATCAGCGTCGTCACCTGGTATCTCAGGCTCCGCTACATGGGCATCGGCCTGTGGATCCTGTGCAAGCATCTCCGCGGCTAAAATGTACCCGATCATATGGGCCACTGTCATAATCGGCGTCGGTATGGGCGTGTGCTGACGGATCTGTGCAGGTAGTCCGTTCCGCAGGACCACTAAAGACCGTAATCCTGGGTTTGGTATGTCCATGGGGATGAGAGGCAACATAGCCTGCTGGAACCTCCGACAGTAATGGTCCATCGGCTCGTGGGGGTACGCTCGCCAGTAATTGGCCATAATGTAGTATCGCTCATGCTGCATTTCCCGATAAATATCGGGATCTCGATATTGCCCATCCGCTCCATCATCCAGCACTGGTCCGTAGCGGGCAGTCATACAGACACGAAAATGTGCCCACGTACGGTCTGGCAAAGTCCCCTCGCCGATCGTCGTCCACCACAGTCGCGTGTCAGCTGCCAGGCATCGGCTAGCCAGCGAGACGTGCAGATGTGCCCCTACGTGGCAAAGGTGGAAAATCATCTCCAGATCGTATAGCCAGACTGATAAAGCTACCGTCCGGGGTGTGCCGTCAAATAGCAGGGGCCGCGACTCGTAGAACGCTGAAACCGCTCGTCGGTCCTCCTCTACGGGTGCCGGGTCGATACTCGTAAATCTAATCATACATAATCGCATAATACATATTAACATATGAAAATAAAATTATAACTTACAATGATGGCGGCGATGGCAGGCTGACTGTGAAATTTAGTCGCAGGGAACCGCTCTGATACCAACTCTGTAACGACCCGCCTAGCACAGGCCGTTACCGTACATACATACATACATACGTACTTACATGCATACATACTTATACGTATAATAGCGGAATAATTTTTTTTTTATAAGCCATATAAACGTATTTGCACATACGTAAGTAATTATACTGATTAATTAAACCGTTGTGCAGGCATAAATAAAGCTTATAAAATAATCATATAACAAAACAAAACGCATGGCGGCATTGGTCCCACATTTCACAGTTCAGCACACCTCGCCCTCCATCTTGCATCACGGGTTGCTACTAGGCTGCTTACCTACAGCATAGACGTAAGACAATGAGCTAACGCTCAGCAAGTACAACTATTAAATACCGCAATAACATAAACACAACACAATCTAACCTAACATAACATTTCATGACATATCATAACATGACATTCCTTATCATAACTTATCATAACATAACATTTCTTATCATGTCTTATCATAACATAACATTTCTTATCATGACTTATCATAACATAACATTTCTTATCATGACATAACATTTCTTATCATGACTTATCATAACATATGCATGAATCGTTTATGCTTTGTTATGCTTTCTTAACTTATCTTTACTTATGGGCCCCATAACATGAGTGTTCGTACCGGGCGCGCTCTATGGACTTACTCTTGCCATAGCTCAACCCGACCTGACGCGGGTCGGTACGACACAGGCTATTGCTTGCCATCATAGCTTAATCTTTCTTTTGTTAATTAGTGAACATGCATCGTGATGTTTCACTTAATTAATCTTAACATACCTTAACCCTAATCATGCTCTTATAAATCATATCATACTTAACATTTCATACATCATGACATTCATTCATAACATAAAATCATAGCACTTATCATTCATATAAAATCATAGCATTCCTAAGATATTCTATAGCACTTAACATGTAACATTCATAAATAGCAAACATACTTAGGCAAGTATTCACAACAAGCCTATGCTGTAGGCAGAGTTGTACTTACCTTGTTTGTAAAAGCTGTGTCCAATGTGGAGTTAATTTCCGCCGGGACACTTCCGCGTATAACGTTCTGAGATAAAATGAAAGTAAGGGTTAGAACTGTTGGTAGTATAACCAACATTCTTTCATAACCTTAGTTATAAGCCCTTACTTATTTTTACGTTATCCTAATTGGTTACTTTGGTAACCCTAATCGGTTTGTTTTCAACTTTGGTTTTAAAATCTTCTTCTTAGAAAAGAAAACCTTAATTTTTGGTATAAAAATCCTTTTTGTTTAACTTTAAAACTGAAAACCTTAAACTAAGACTTATAAAATTATTGACTATTAGAAACTGCCTTTGGAACAGTTTCACAATGTCAATTTGCAGTGAAATTATGAAATTACACTTTTTCTGTGTTAATTTATAAATCCTGTACAGTTTTCCGAAATCTATTTTCATCTTAAAATCAAGACTGATTCTGAAAAACTTGTCTTCACTAAAGTTTTAGAACTTGAAAAGTTCTACAACTTTCGTGTTTTGGATAAAACCTAGTTCGGACGTTTTCGTGGTCAAAAACCCTGTGGAACTAGTCCTGGCCGTGCACGGGTCCTGGGCACTTTAGGCACGGGTCCTGGGCACTCAGGCACGGTTTTTGGTAAAAACCGAGGCCATTGGAGCCTCATTTTACAAAACTGTCCACGCTGTCCTCTAGGAAAAACTCTACTTAAAAACTTTCATGTTTTGAGTTTCCCCTGATTCGGCCTCTAGAGGCCTCAAAAACTGTTTTCCCCGAAACTGGCCAATTTCTACCCGAGTTGGCAGTTTTCGGTTTAAAATTTCGTTTGCGTCCTAAAACGTCCACCCTACCTCAACCGAACTCAGCGGGAGCCTAAATCAGACATGCATGACGTTTCTAACATTCAGATTTCAACATGCAAGTCAAATTAAACATCATTCATAATCCTACAAAACCCTAAACATTTAATCAAACACCTAACATACACAACATGCACAAAATTGAACCACCAAATCCTAAACCTAAACAAACCAAGCACATGCTCATAAATTACAAGCTAGGGCAGAACTTGAAAGTGGGCTTATACCCTTACAAACCATGGCTTAAATACATTTAAATTTCTCCATATGAAATTTAAATGAAAACTTGATTGGTTAAGGTTTTTACCTTACTCGGTTTGGCTCGGTGAGCTAGGATTTCCACTTTCTTCCTCCTCCTCAAATCACCGGCTGTTTTGGTGATTGGCAAGTGCAAACTTGCTGCCTTTCTTGCCTTAAATTCAGCCACCAAATGGCACCAAATCCGGCTGCCTCCAACTCCAAAACCGGTTTGGATCAAGTTTGGTTCCTTCCCCCCCCCCCCCTAGAACCGGCCTTGCTAGGGAAATGGGCACTAAATTTTTTTCCAACTTTTTGCTTGGTTTCTTACTTGAATCCGACCACCCCTAAGCCCTACACACTCTTGGTTTTGCAAATTTTTCTTGCCTTTCTCTTCCACTCAAAGTTCGGATTTTGTGGAGCAAAAATGCAAGAGTTTGGCTAACAATCTTAAATTGTGAACAATGCTCCCCCTATTTATAGAGTTTGTGAATTTCTTGTAATTGCACAATTTAGTCCTCAAAAAAATCAGAAATTGGACTTCTAGGGGGGCATGTGGCCGGCCATGAAGCTAGGTGGAAGACAACTAATTACTTCCAAATTTCTTAAACCAACTTAATGATGTCAAAATTCAAAAAGGCAATGAGGTAAGCAAGGCTTAAGCTTGTTTGGCTCTTTTTCTCTTTTCTTGCTATTAAGCAGTCCATTTTTAAGTTATCACAGGTATTTTCAATACTGGATTCACTTATGCACAGTATTGGTTTACCGAACTGCAGTCCAAAATTCATCCGTGTAAAAATGGACGGTATGAAATTTTCCTTATTTCTTAAAATCCTTTTGCCCTATACTTCAACTTAATGTGCTTGATTTTCTAGGGTGGTTATTATATCTTAAACATAACTTTTTATCTGTAAAAACACGGTTTTACCCGGTGTAATTTTATACAGATAAACATTTAAACATACAGTCATTTTCTTGAACTTTTCGGGTCCACCATTGACTTTCTTGTCAATTAGTGACCTTCTTGTCAAGTTTTGACTTTCTTGGTCAATAGTTGACTTTTTGGTCAACCGTGACGTTTTTGGTCAAACTTTGACCATTTTACAAAATTTCATGATTTTGTTCCTTATTACCTAAAAGGTTGTTTTCTTAAATACATAACCATTTTTTAGTCTTATAAAGCCATAAAACTCACAAAACATAATTAAAAACCCTTAACTGGGCTTTTTCCACAAATACCTTTACGGTTCAATGTAAATTTATAAATAGAATCGTTCAGACATGAAAATCAGGTATTACAGACATAGCTTTTAACAGACAGAAAAGTTATGCCGACAAACGTAGGAGGCCTTTGGAATTCCAAGTAGGTGATTCAGTGTTCATCAAGATTACTCCTATGAAAGGAGTAATGCGCTTTGGAAAGAAAGGGAAGCTTAGCCCAAGATATACGGGGCCATTTGAGATCCTTGAAAGGATTGGAAAAGTAGCCTATAAGCTTGCCCTACCGCCTGAATTGGCTTCGATGCATAATGTTTTCCATGTGTCGATGCTAAAGAAGTATATATCTGACCCTTCCCATGTGCTTAGTCAAGAACCAGTAGAGGTTCAAACGGACTTAACTTATGAAGAAAAGCCCGTTCAAGTACTGGATTGGGAAGAGAAGGTCTTAAGAAATAAAACCATTCCATGGTTAAAGTGTTATGGCGAAACCACAGGGTTGAAGAAGCAACCTGGGAGTTGGAAGATGAGATGAGGAAGAACTATCCCGACTTGTTCTAATTTTCGAGGACGAAAATTTTTAAGGGGGGTAGATTGTAATAACTAGAATTTCCCAACGTCATAATGTCTTGTACAGAAATTTGAATTATTCCCTGAAGGTATTTATGAAAAGCCCAGCTTAGGGTTTTTATTAGATATTATGAGTTCTTATGTTTTTATAAGACTCCAAAAAAATTATTGCTTTGTAAAGCAAGTGACCTTTTGAGTAAAATGGTATAAAACGTAATGATCAGCTTGTTTACAAATTTTGATTTCTGTTATGAATAATCAAAGTTTGTAATTAAGAAATGTTTATGTGTTATGTTAGATTCTTTGAAAGACCTTTTTGTAGTAAAAGGCAAATCTATGATATATGATTCTCTGTTAGTAGTTTCTAATATTAAGAGAACACTAGACGCAGTTCAGATAAATTCTGGATAATGGTCCAGTGCAAGTATACTGTTATCAGTTGAAAACAGTATCTGAATATGTGTGCCAGTATGGAAATGAACTGTGTTTAGGAGTTAAGCCAAGTAAGGTCTTAATCGGTGATACCTTGTCTTAAAAATAATGACAAATCTCACTTTGAAAATTGGTCACCCTATAGGGACTAAAGTGCAAATATTTTGCCTTTAGGGGTCAAAATGCAATTTTGTGAAAATTTGTGATTTGATAGATAAATTTGTAAATTTATGGAACTACGGATTTTTCTAGTTAGATTTCCTAGTTCAATTTAGTTTATGATGATTTTTAAATTTGGTTAACCTAGTTGGAAATCAAGGAATCAAGTTAGGTTTAGATTGGTTCAAAATTGACCAATCATTTGCCTACACTTATACTTAAGGGAACCGGCCACATTAAGGGTTAATGAGCTGATATTTTGCTCTTAAGGACCAATAGGCAAGGTATGAAAAATTTGAAGTTCATTAGAATTTGATACCACACAATTTTAACCTTGCCTAGTAAGCAAAGTAGTTTTGTATACTAAGCTATGTTGCATTTTGCAACTTTCACACTTAGCAAGGTATGGCCGGCCACCTTATGAAGAATTTCAAGAAAATTATGATAGATTTTCTTACTAAGCATTCAAATTCAACTAAGCCAAGGATTGGTTACAAAATTTAGTTACCATAGTTATGTTAAAACCAAGCAAGTAACTAGGTTTGTTAACTTAGTTAATCTAACTATTTTTTTCCATTTGAATTCTCCATGGCCGGCCACCACATGATTCCATTGAGTAAATATGTTACTCTTGGGGATTAATATGCAGCTTAGAAGTCATAATTTCTCAAAGTTTTAGAGAGAATGACAAGTGTAGTTTATAGCTTTGGTGAGCAAGCTTATAGCCTTGCTTGCTTGGCTTGATAAAACCAAGCTTATGTTGCCACATATGGCCGGCCATCACAAGGAAAACACACATCAAATTTCTAGCTTTGATGACTAAGCCTCTTAGCCTTGATGAGTCATCCATTTAGCTTTCTTCTTTGGCAAGCCAAGGCTTGCAAATTCAGCACCAAAACCGGCCAATGGGTGAATGACATACCATGGCTTAGTTTATGCATTAACCAATCAAGTTTTGCCTCCTAGACTAGCTAGAATTTTGGCACCTCATCACCTAATGGCCAGCCATCTTGAAAACATGCCACATAGCATGGTAGCTTTGGTGAATAAGTCACCTTAGCTGTGCTTACTCAATGTCTAGGGCCAAGGATGGCCGGCCAACACACAAGGGTTGTGTGCAAAATGAAGATTTTTGGAGGACTAACTAGCAAGGTAAGAACAAAACATTCACCTATAAATAGGAGATGGTACGAACATATATGATCTTTTGGACAATAAACCATAGATTGGCAGCTCATTATCTGCTTCTTCTTTTCCTTAGGAACCGAACAAAAAGTGAGAGAAAGAGTTGAAAACAGATTCGGTTTGTGGTGTTGGTCTAGTGAGAAAGAAAACCTCCAAAACCTTAAGCTAGAATTGTTTTGTGAAGCTTGAGGTAAACTCTTTAACCTCTAGTTTTCATTCACGTTTTTGATAAGAAGATTATGAGTGTGATGTTATGTATAAGCATGTGTTTATGAAAAGTAAATTCAAGTACTATGCTTTATGTGTAGTTGATAGTTTTCGGTTTTGATATGCTAGTTTCGAAATAGGATTTTTATGCAAGTGTAGGATTTTTGTTTTACAAAAATTATATGAGTAAGATCTGATTGTATGAGTATGAAATGGTTAGGTAACGCCTGCATGCTTAATATAGGCTCACAGGGTAACCGTTTGAGGTAGTGTGCACGTTAGTTACCTAAAAACCAAACCGAACAAAAAAACTGCCAGTTTCGGGGTAAATTGAACAGTATTTTGGAAAGCGAATTTTGAGGCCCTTAGAGGCCGAATCATGAAAAAGTTAAAACTACAAAGTTGTAGAGAAGGGAAAATCCTAGGGGCCAGCTTAGACAGTTTTTGAAAATAAGGCCTCTAAGACCTTCGTTTTTACAAAAACCCGAAACCTATTTCAAGGTTAAGAAAAATGGTCGAAGAATTTTCAAAGGCAGAAACAAGCATGTTTAAGTCAGATTTGGATTTTAAGTTTAAAACAGAAGTTGTAGGAACCTTCAAGGTCTATAACTTTCATGAAGGAAATATTTTCAAATTCGGAACAAATTTGTTAGAAAAGGATCAAATAAAAGACTGACTTCAAATATAATTTGTTTTCAAGAATTTTAGTGTTTTAAAGGATAGTAAGATTTTAATGTTTATGCTATATTTTTGATATCCTTATACTGAGATAAGTTAATAACTAGGGTTGTATGATACTATGATAGGATGATTCTCATCCTATGATTTTTCTGTGAAAACAGGAAAACCACTCGGTTAGGAGAAACGCTAAATTTGAGAGTTAGAAACTGGTAAGTACAACTCCGTCTACACCATAGACTTTCCGTTGTATACTTACCCAAGTATGATGAATGATCGCTATTAGAATGTGATATAAATGTATGCTAGAATTGTTTGATGCGATATTATGATTATTATGATATTAATATTATGATTATTATGATGATATCAAGTTTATGATTATGAGATAAGGCATGATGTTAAGATATAAGTATGACTTAAGTTTAGTGACATCACGAAGCATGTTCACTAACAAGATCAATTATGAGATTAAGAAAAGCAAGTATGATGGCAGGCGAGCTTGCCGTGTCGTACCGACCCGCGTCAGGTCGGGTTGAGCTATGGCAAGAGTAAGCCCATAGAGCGCGCCCGGTACGTACACTTATGTTATGGGGCCCATAAACAAGATAAGTTAAGAATGCATATGATGGCATAATACGAGCATAATCGGTTCATGCATATATTATGCAACGCTATGATATGTTATGTATGAGATGTTACGATACGATGAGATAAGTAGGAAATACTATGATATGAGATGCTATGTAAGAGTATGATATGTTATGATATGAGATGCTATGTTATAAGATTGTGATGAATTATGTTTTGAGTTGTATTGTCGCGGATAATTATGTTGTATTTGCTGAGCGAAAGCTCACGTCTTACGTCTATGCTGTAGGTAAGCAACCTATGGGCAGTTGTTGATACAAGATGGCGAGCGTGGCAGGGCGAACTGTGAAATGTGGGATTAATAGCCGCTACGCATTTTGTTTCTTTATATGTATATGATTTTGTATTCCGAACATCCTGACATTACTATGCTTTCCGCTTATCCGCGCCGTATATATATATATATATGTATGGCTAATCGCTCATACGCGTTATGTATATAAAAAAAAAAAATTCCGCTGTTTACGTTAAATAAGTAAGAATGTATGTATGTATGTATGTATGGTAACGGCCTGTGCAAACCTTTTCTTAAAACATTTCTTTCTTAAAAACATAATCTTCTTCTTACCATATGATTTATTATTTGTGAACATGCCTCATGATGTCACAATAATAAACATACATTATACATAACACATAAATGCATGATATTTTAAAAACATGCAAACTCAAAAAACCATTTGCCTATGCTGTAGGCGGAGTTGTACTTACCGGTTTTGCTATATCCTGGGACTTATCGTTCCGATAGGTTACCTCAAAAGGTTACCTTCCTGTTTTCAAAAAGGGAAGTAAGGTAAGAATCATCCTATCTTACCTTAACTTATTTCATTAAATGTTGGTACCCTAACCAACATTTATCTGTGACCCTAGATATATGTCCCCCTTATATTCTTAACAATATTCTTGTTGGTTACTAAGTGTAACCCTAGGGCACAAGCCCTAATGGTAATCAAACGGTATCCTGTTTGATTACTTAATTAACTTTGGGCTTAAGGCCCAATGATCTTGGTATGGGCACCCTATTAGGTTACCATAAGTAACCTTAAATGTAGGCCCATTTTGGGTGAAATTTAAAAAGCCTGTTGGGCTTATAAGGCCCAACAATTAAGGTGGTATCCTTTAAGGTTACCTTACATAAATCTTGGACTCAAGGCCCAACATACAACCTTTGGTTCTTAATTAACTAGGCCCAATTAAATTTAGGTAACCTATATGGTTATAATAGGTTACCAATTGGCTTACCTTGCTTAATTTGCTTAATTAATTTATTTCTTGCTAAACTGAGTTTAATTAATCATTTGGAACTGCTTTTAAATAAAACTGTGTTGGTTTTACAGAAATTTGGTAAAAACAGTTAATTTGGCAGTGCATGTGCAGGAATTTCCTGTGCATGCATTGTTTCAAATTTCTGAATCAGAGCTTGCTCTACTGATTCAGTTTTAATTTAAAATCTGTTTGGATTTTGGAAAACTTTTCTTCATGACAGTTTTAGATACTGAAAAACTCTACAACTTTTATGTTTTGACACAAACCCAGTTCTGAACTTAACTTATACTTTTTCCTTGTTGAAACTGCCTGGCCGTGCATATAGGTCTGGGCAGTCTCGGCACGGGTTTTGGTAAAAACGAAGGCCTTTAGAGCCTTATTTTCAGAAACTGTCCCGGTTACCCCTAGAATTTTCAATTGCCTACAACTTTTCTGTTTCGAGTTTTCTCAAATTCGGCCTCTAAAGGCCTCAAAATACCGTTTCCAATTAACTGCCCAGTTTTCACCCGAACTGACAGTTTTTGGTTTCGGTTCGCTCTCACGTAATTTTACGCACACCCTACCTCAAACGGTCTCAGCCGTGAGCCTATGTCAAGCATGCAGTGCGTAATCTAGCGTTCTCACATCCGTTCATTCAATCTCATACATTTAATTTTTTTTAATCAAACCCATTTAGTGAAGTTCACCAAACTTGGGTTTTCTAAGTTTCTATAGGGCTTTCTTGAACCCTAGTTTAGCATACCATCATTCAATACCATAATCAGCCATTAAACACAGAACATAAGCCTATGGGGACATACATCAAACACCTAATGGTCACACATAGCATCTACTTAATTTCTAAAGCACACATTACCAATCATGCACCAAATTGAAGCATAAACATACTAGACATAAATCAAGCACATTCTAGGCAACTTAAGCAATAAAAGGACATAATTAAATGAGCTTAAGCTCTTACAAACTTGCTGGAAAATACACTTAAATGGCTGAAAACAAAATTTAGAGGCTTTAGGAGGTTGAGAAATTACCTCCAAACCGAAGAGGAGTTGCTAGTTTGTGTTCCGAAAGATGGTTTCCTAGCTGTCCCTCACCAAAATTTCCGACCACCACTCAAGGGTTTTGCTGTCTTTTGGGTTCGGCTTGGGCAGAGAAAGGGAGGAGAGAAATGGCAAGAGTTTGGGTGGGTTTTTGAATAAAAATGCCTAAAAATTTGTCCACCCATGACACCTATTTATAGGTGAAAAATAAATTTCTTTCTTGATTTATTTTTAATATTTAAATTGCTCTCCAAACCCTTAAAAAATTTAAATTGCTGAAAACTCCCCATGAGGTGGCCGGCCATTTGATGTAGATAAGATTCAAGAATGTTCTTGAATACTTTCCCAATTTTTCACTAATTCAAAATTTTGCTAAATTCCTATTGGACAAGGTGTCCAATACTTAGGGCTTTGTTTGGCTTTAAATCTTAAAAATAGTTTCTTTTCATACTAATACATATATAACAAATACTGTTTTCCATAAAAAAATAATACTGTCCATTAAACTGCAGTCCAACATTTATCTGCATAAAAATGGACTGTGTTTAGGTTTTTCTTATAACTTAAAGCTTATTAGTCCTTATTGTCCTAAATATTGTGCTTGATTTTTCTAACATACTTCCGTACCTTAAACTTACTTATTTGTCTGTAATGATGGTTTTTCGCAGTATAATCTCTATACTGCCTGTTATACAACAGAACCATCATACGTTGACTTTTTGATCAAACTTTGACTATTTTGGTCAAACGTTGACCAACATAAAATCATAAATTTCTATCGTAACTCAGATCATTCTGGCCAATACTTTGACCGGAATTCATTCAAACATAAATCCTAATTCTGATTAGGCAGAACATATACTATTCACATAATACAAATTTTGATTCCTTGAGAAACAAGAAAATCATAATTTGTAAGAAAGTCAGTCATCACAATCTTCCCCCCTTAAAAATTTTCGTCCTCGAAAATTAGAACAAATGGGGATAATTCGCTCTCATATCCTCTTCTAATTCCCAAGTTGCTTCCTCAACATTGTGATTCCGCCACAATATTTTTACCATGGGAATTGTCCTATTTCGTAAGACCTTCTCTTCCCGATCCATGATTCGAACTGGTTTCTCTTCGTATGTCAAGTGAGTTTGAACCTCAATTGGTTCTTGACTTAACACATGGGAAGGATCAGATACATACTTCTTTAACATCGAAACGTGAAAGACGTTGTGTCCAGAAGCTAATTCTAGGGGCAAGGCAAGCTTGTAAGCTACTTTGCCAATCCTTTCCAAGATTTCGAATGGCCCTGTGTATCTAGGACTAAGTTTTCCCTTCTTGCCAAACCTCATAATCCCCTTCATAGGAGCAATCTTGAGGAAAACATAGTCTCCGACTTGGAATTCTAGGGGCCTTCGACGTCTATCGGTATAGCTTTTCTGACGACTAAAAGCTATGTCGAGTCTTTGCTTAATCTTCTTAATATCCTCTGAAGTCTTTCGGATAAAATCCGTGGTTTGAAGCTGCTTCTGTCCAACTTCTTACCAATGAATGGGAAATCGACGTTTCTTTTCATAAAACGCTTCAAATGGAACCATACCAATTGAGGCGTGATAACTATTCTCATAAGGAACTTGATCAAAGGTAGCTTCTGATCCCAGCTTCCTATGAAATCCAAAACATATGATCTTAACATATCTTCCAGTGTTTGGATGGTTTGTTCCGATTGAACATCCATTTGGGGTGAAAAGCTGCACTAAACTTTAATTTTGACCCCATTGCAGTGTGAACACTCGTCCCAATTGAGAGTTCAAACATCCACCACAATCCGAAATGATCGATTTTTTTTTTGGCACTTCATATAACCTAACAATCTGAAATACATAAATTCCGGTAAGCCTTTCTGTCGAAAAAGTGGCTTTGATGGCAATAAAGTGGGCTGATTTGGTTATTCTATCGATAATAACCCAAATCGTATCCTTCCCACTTACAGCCCTGGGCAATCATACTACTAAATCCATCGTTGTTTGTTCCCATTCCCATTATGGGAGCTCAATTTTTCTGAATGTCTCCACCTAGATGGCGGTATTTAGCCTTAACTTTCTGACAAGTTAGGCATCTTGTCACGAATTCTGTGGTCTCATTCTGCATATTTGCCACCCAAATTCTCCTTAAGATCCTTGTACATCTTGGAAACTCCGGATGTACTGTGTATGGCATTAAATGCACTTTCAACATAATCCATTTCTCAAGGAATTCAAAGTTAGGAACACAAATCCCTTCTTTGAAATAAATTACCTCATACTTAGAGGTCTTAAATTCCTTATTCTTTTCATCAAAAGTTGTACCTTTTTGCAAAAAAGATTTCTTTCCTTGATGCAACTTAATGGATTCTAGGAGTTCAGACTGAAAAGTCAGAATAGACCACTTTTCAGTTATCATCTCCATGTCAAGGTTAGTAATTTCCCTTTGAGCTGACTTAGGTAGCGTTCCTATAGACATCAGCATACTAGCTGATTTTCCACTTAAATCATTTGCTACCCTGTTTACTTTTCCAGGGTGGTCAAAGGATCTCCTAATCGTAATCTTTGACGAGTTCTAACCATCTTTGCTGCCTAATGTTGAGCTTTAATCATACATTGGATAATTTCTTTCATGACCCTTTATTTGCAGTAAGGCATAGGCAACCACCTTTCCTTTTTGTATCAAGACAGCCCCAAGTCCAACCTTAGAGGCGTCATTAAAACTTACAAAATTCTCTTCTTTGGTCACCATATGTCTTATCAAGAATGAACCTTTCCTATCCAAAATTCATACTTTGTGAATATTGGCAGAAAGTTGATTCCTTTTTTAACGTCTCTAAAACCATCCTAAGGTGCTGCTCGTGTTCCTTTATGGACTTTGAGTATACCAGAATATCATCAATAAGAACGATGACAAACTTATCTAAGTACTTTTGAACACCCTGTTCATCAAGTCTATAAATGCAACTGGAGCATTGGTCGAACCAAACGGCATAACCAAGAACTCATAATGTCCATAGAGGTTCGAAAAGTTGTCTTCAAAATGTCTCCCTCCTTAATCCTGAGTTCAGCTGGGGGCATGCGATAAGGCGCTTTGGATACCGGTGTAATTCCGGGCAATAAGTCTATCTCGAAAGAAATTTCCTGCTCGAAAGGAAATTTGGGCAATTCTTTTGGAAAGACATCCACATATTCCCTGATAATGGGAACATCTTCCGGCTTCAGTTCCACCTCTTTCTCCTTGTCCATCATGTTGGCTTAGTATCCTTGGCATCCGTTAGCCAACATTTTCCACGCGTTTAGTGCCGATACTAACCTACTTAAGGAGTTACGGGACTGGCCGTAAAAGTTGAATTCCTCCTCATCATGCAAACTAAACATAACACAACGCTTGCGACCATTTATCTTAGCGTTGTACTTGCCTAGGAAATCCGTTCCTAGAATCACATAAAAATCTTGAAGCTTGCTCGCAACGAGATCCACATACAAATTTTCTATTACAAATGACTATTGAAGCACTTCATATTCAGTAGTCAGACAGAAAATTTTCTTACAATCGAAGAAATATTCTTATAAATTACTTTAAACTACTAACTCCTAATCCTAATTTCTGGGCAACTCTATCGATACAATGGAATGAGTAGCACCAAAATCAAAAACAGTGATAGCGTTATGAGCGGTGTTAAAAAAAAAATCTAATTTGTTACTACGTGAGAAGTTCCAGCCTCGGTATCCCCTTGGTGTAGGCGTAAATCCTAGCTTGGGGTTCAGGAGCATCTATCCTCCTTGGTTCGTACGAAGTGTCCTCGATTTTGATTGGCATTGCATGTAGCTGACTGCTCGCATTCCTTTGCAGATACTGGGGGTTCTGGTTCTGATTCTGGTTATTGAGGTTGCAATTCCTCGCATAATGACCTTCCTTGCCACAAAGGTAGCAAGCATTGGTTCCCAATCTACATATTCCCAGGTGCTTCTTCCCGCATTGAGCGCACACTGGAAAGTTATTATTATTACCCTCATTCCCTCGGTTACTTCTCTTCTGAGGGTAATTTCTTTGCTGCCCCTGGCTAGCAGCATTTCCCTTTCTCTTGTTCTTTCCAAACTGCTTAGCATGCTGGGCCGCATTACTCGTCTGGCCCCTTACATATGCGTCCTGATTCTGCCTAGGCTGTAGTTGCTTCTCCGTAGCCTTCTCCTCTTTCTTAGCCTTAAATATCTGCGCCCTCGCCTCCTTCTCTTGATTAATCCAATACTCAGCCCTAATTGCCCGACTAATGCAGTCAGACACTAGGGTAGGAGGGCTGCTTCCCGCACTCACTTGTTTAGCTATATCCGTCCGAAACATCTTCATCATTCGCCTTACTTTTTCTGTTTCGGTTGGTGTGAGTTCAGGACATAGGCGGCCTAGCTGTTCAAACTTCTTAACAGCTTCCATAACTGACATTGATCCTTGCTTTAGGCTATTGAACTCGTCCTGCTGTGCGGCAAGGATCTCCCGGTTGTAGTACATCGCCTTGAACTCAGCTACAAAGTCCTGCCAACTCATGGCCGCAATATTCCTACGCATTTGCACTGTTATCCACCAATGCCTAGCATCCTTTTTCAGTGCAAATGATGCACAGAGCACTTTCTCCTACTCGGTGACTCCCATGAAATCCAAGATAACTTGGATGTCCATAAGCCAGTTATCGGCTTCTATTGGGTCTGTAAGACCCTCGAACTCAGACGCTTTCATCCGCCTGAATCGCTCGTACAGTAAATCTTCCCGAACTACTGGTGGGTTCGCCTGCATCCCTAAGGGTGCTAACGGAACTCCGAAATTTAGTGGAACCTCCTGACGAACCTCCGGTACTTGGGGCACTACCGGGGGTGCAGGGTTATCTTGAGGTGGAATTTTGTTCACGTTAGGCATCTGGTTTAATCGGGCTACCTGCTCACGTAGCCGATTTGTTTCTTGCTGCTGTTGTAGCAATTGCTGTTGCAACATGGCTACAACGTTCGCAAGATCTGGCTCTTGCGCGTTCTGGTTAGCTTGCTTTCGCGTACGCACCATCTTAACACTCCTAATAAATTTCAAGAAAAGATTTCGTTATTCTCCGAAAATCTTTCTTTTCATTCATTTTCCATAACACATCATATCATATAGAAATCCTTCGGGAGTTCTTCATAGCAAATCATATCATAAAACATTATGCAGAAATCCTTCATGATTTCTTCATAACGTATCATTTCATAAACTTATCATAGAAACTTTTTATCATGACATCATAATCATCATGATACTCGTTTCATATAAAATATATCGTTTTATACATTTTAAAAAAAAATACATCATTTTTACTATATACACAGTCAAAATAGGATGGAAGTGTCTACCACTTAACCATCATTCCTATCCTATATACAACCCTAACGTCAAAAGAACAAAAAGTCGGAGTTAGTTCTAAAACTATCTACTCGGTCATCGCGTCGGAAAATACGTCTCGATCCTCGTCGTCGAATAGCATTTCCTCCGGATCTTCCTCCTGCTCCTCGGGATTATCTAACTCCTCCTCTATATCCTCAAACTCATCCCATTCTTCCCATACCTCTTGTTCCTCATCATCACTCTCAATGAGGATTACTGGAAGATCTTCGGCATTGCCCCCTGGGTTATCCGGAGCCTCCGCAGGATCCATACCATCATCATCCGGTCCTGCTTCCGCCTCTTGCGGAGGTATCTGCTGAAGTGGGACCACCGGAATTGGATCCTCGGGCATAACCGGAACTCCCTCGAAAACTGGCTCTGGAATGCCGGCGTCGTCAACCGGATTGACATGGTAAACATCCACTGGGTCGGCCTCCTGTACCATATATGCTATTACCTCAGCCTCCATAATAGCATCTATCATGTCCTCCAAGGATATTCCCACAACTGGTGCGGGGACATAAAACTTAACTGCCGGAGGTAGGCCATCCCTGATAAGCTGTAACGTTCGCCACTGTGGATCCACGAGCTCCTGAGGTATATAGGGCAACATTGCCTCGCGGAACCTACGGCAATAGTGGCCCATGGTCTCATCCGGATAAGCATGCCATTCTACGGCGAAGTTGAGATATCGCCTCCTATTCATGTCGCCGTAAATAGCCGGGTCGCGGTACGGCGCATTAGCCCCCTCATCAGGTGGAGGTCCATATCGTGCTGTCATACGGGCATGAAAATCTGCCCATGGTATCCCGTGTATAGCCTGGTCCCCCTGCGCCATCCACCAGGCTTTAACCTCTCCCATCAAACATCTACTTGCTAATAAAACTTGAAGATGGGCTTCGATATGGCATACCCTAAAAATCACCTCCATATCGAAAAGCCATCCTGTTAGCGAGATCGTCTGTTGAGTCCCATAAAAAATATAGGGCTTCATCTTGTGGAATGCCGTAGCGGCATCTCGATCCTCATCCATACTCGAATCTCGATAATCGAATCTATCAAGTTACGAGCGCATAATAATTACTTATCTATGTACTAAAAAAAAAATTAACTCTTACTTACAACGACGGTGGCGCTGGCAGGCAGACTGTGAAACTGGAAGGCAGGATCCCGCTCTGATACCAACTCTGTCATGACCCGCCCTTACGTAGGCCGTTACAATTACTTAACTTACATATTAACTTAACATACTATAACGACCCATTCTTATGTAGGCCGTTACCGTATTTATCATACATACTAGCATAACATACTTACTTACTTATGCGGAAATAACGTACATATTTTTTTTTTCTTTTTCTTTTCTTTTTAAAACCATTTGAGTAAAAACTTTACTACTTACTTATTTACAACATACACAATACTTATTTAGTATTTACTTTTCAAAACTATAGTGACATAAAATGACTTGTACTAAACAAAGCATACACATATATATTTCAAAACGCGTAGCAGTCTCCATTCCCACGTTTCACAGACAGCCCTGCCAAGCTTCCCCGTCTTTATCAAGAATTGCCAGTAGGAAGCTTACCTACAGCATAAACGTAAGTTGTGAGCTTTGGCTCAGCAAGTACAACCTTGAACCCGCAAAACAACTTAATAAAGCAATTCATGAACCAATTATGCTTTCATTTTTGCTTTCATAGTTTTGGGCCCCTTATAAGTGTACGTACGGTGGCGCACAGTCATGGAGTGGTTGGGGCGGCCAGCCCAGTCCAACTCAAACCATGAACCAAACCTGACCTAGAGCAGGTCGGTACGACACACCATACTTAAAAACCTTTTCTTAAAACATTTCTTTCTTAAAAACATAATCTTCTTCTTACCATATGATTTATTATTTGTGAACATGCCTCATGATGTCACAATAATAAACATACATTATATATAACACATAAATGCATGATATTTTAAAAACATGCAAACTCATAAAACCATTTGCCTATGCTGTAGGCGGAGTTGTACTTACCGGTTTTGCTATATCCTGGGACTTATCGTTCCGATAGGTTACCTCAAAAGGTTACCTTCCTGTTTTCAAAAAGGGAAGTAAGGTAAGAATCATCCTATCTTACCTTAACTTATTTCATTAAATGTTGGTACCCTAACCAACATTTATCTGTGACCCTAGATATATGTCCCCCTTATATTCTTAACAATATTCTTGTTGGTTACTAAGTGTAACCCTAGGGCAAAGTCCTAATGGTAATCAAACGGTATCCTGTTTGATTACTTAATTAACTTTGGGCTTAAGGCCCAATGATCTTGGTATGGGCACCCTATTAGGTTACCATAAGTAACCTTAAATGTAGGCCCATTTTGGGTGAAATTTAAAAAGCCTGTTGGGCTTATAAGGCCCAACAATTAAGGTGGTATCCTTTAAGGTTACCTTACATAAATCTTGGACTCAAGGCCCAACATACAACCTTTGGTTCTTAATGAACTAAGCCCAATTAAATTTAGGTAACCTATATGGTTATAATAGGTTACCAATTGGCTTACCTTGCTTAATTTGCTTAATTAATTTATTTCTTGCTAAACTGAGTTTAATTAATCATTTGGAACTGCTTTTAAATAAAACTGTGTTGGTTTTATAGAAATTTGGTAAAAACAGTTAATTTGGCAGTGCATGTGCAGGAATTTCCTGTGCATGCATTGTTTCAAATTTCTGAATCAGAGCTTGCTCTACTGATTCAGTTTTACTTTAAAATCTGTTTGGATTTTGGAAAACTTTTCTTCATGACAGTTTTAGATACTGAAAAACTCTACAACTTTTATGTTTTTACAAAAACTCAGTTCTAAACTTAACTTATAATTTTTCCTTGTTGAAGCTGCCTGGCCGTGCATATAGGTCTGGGCAGTCTGGGCACGGGTTTTGGTATAAACGAAGGCCTTTACAGCCTTATTTTCAAAAACTGTCTGCGTATCCCCCTAGAATTTTCAATTTCCTACAACTTTTCTGTTTCGAGTTTTCTCAAATTCGGCCTCTAAAGGCCTCAAAATACCGTTTCCAATTAACTGCCCAGTTTTCACCCGAACTGACAGTTTTTGGTTTCGGTTCGCTCTCACGTAATTTTACGCACACCCTACCTCAAACGGTCTCAGCGTGAGCCTATGTCAAGCATGCAGTGCGTAATCTAATGTTCTCACATCCGTTCATTCAATCTCATACATTTAATTTTTTTTAATCAAACACATTTGGTGAAGTTCACCAAACTTGGGTTTTCTAAGTTTCTATAGGGTTTTCTTGAACCCTAGTTTAGCATACCAT
>CM046374.1:6795074-6844542 GCA_025413025.1 Ficus hispida
GAGTCGAACGACCTGGGATACATAGACTTCGGCCAACTTCTCCACTGAATAAGTGGCTTTGATAGCGATAAAGTGGGCAATTTGGTTAATCGGTCGACAATAACCCAAATCGTGTCATTCCCACTTGAAGTTCTTGGCAGTCCCACGACAAAATCCATGGTAATTTGCTCCCATTTCCATTCGGGAGCTCTATTTTCTGCAACTCTCCTCCAGGATGTCGGTGTTTGCCTTAACTTTCTGACAAGTTAAGCATTTGGACACAAACTTCGCTATCTGATTCTTCATATTTGGCCACCAGTAGTTCTCTCGGAGATCCTTTACATCTTAGAGGCTCCGGGATGTACTGAATACGGTGTCATGTGCGCCTCTGCTAGTATCTGATCCTTCAAAAAACTTGAAATCAGGAATGCAGATCCTTTCTTTGAAGTAGATCATGCCATCTGCAGAGGTTCTAAACTCCTTATTTTTCCCGCCAAAGAGTTGTGCCTTGATCAACTGAGAATCCTTTCCTTGAAGGTTCTTGATGGACTCCATTAAATTGGACTGGAGGGTTAAGGCGGATAACTTTCCCGTTATCATCTCAAGGTTGAAGTCAGAGATTTCCTTTTGAAGCGGCTTGGGCAGCAGTACCAAAGACATCAGCACGCCAGATGACTTCCTGCTTAAGGCGTCTGCTACTTTGTTCGCCTTGCCAGGATGGTAAAGGATCTCGCAGTCGTAGTCCTTTACGAGTTCAAGCCATCTTCGCTGCCTCATATTGAGCTCCTTCTGGGTAAAGATGTATTTGAGACTTTGGTGATCGGTGAAAATCTCACATCTATTCCCATACAGGTAGTGCCTCCAAATCTTCAATGCGAACACCACCGCAGCGAGCTCTAGATCGTGCGTCGGGTAATTCTTCTCGTGATCCTTCAGTTGTCGAGAAGCATACGCGACCACTTTACCTTGCTGCATTAGGACTGCTCCTAGTCCCGTCTTAGAAGCGTCGCTGTAGATCACGAAATTTCCTGCTTCAACATCTGGAATAATCAAAACAGGCGCACTTGTCAACTTCCTCTTAAGCTCTTGGAAATTCTCTTCGCATTTAGAAGTCCATTCGTACTTCTTTCCTTTGCGCGTAAGGTCGTGAGAGGGGCTGTTATCTTAGAAAATCCTTCAACAAAGCGGCGATAATAACCGGCTAATCCGAGGAAACTCCTTATTTCCGTTACGCTCGTGGGTCTTGACCATAAGCTAACTGCTTCTACCTTGGCTGGGTCCACAGAAATCCCTTCTTGTGACACCACGTGGCCTAAGAAATGCACCTTTTCGAGCCAAAATTCACATTTTGTGAACTTTGCGTAGAGCTGATGTCGTCGTAACATTTCCATTACCATCCTTAAATGCTGCACATGTTCTTCCTGGGACCTTGAATAGATCAGGATATCGTCGATGAAGACAATGACGAACTTGTCCAGATATTCCTTGAACACTCGGTTCATCAGGTCCATGAAAGCAGCTGGAGCATTGGTTAACCCAAAAGGCATAACCAAAAATTCGTAGTGTCCGTAGCGTGTCCGAAAAGCCGTCTTGGAGATATTGAATCTTTGATTCTGAGCTGATGATAGCCAGATCGTAGATCGACTTTCGAAAACACCTTTGCTCCTCTGAGTTGATCAAACAGATCGTCAATCCTTGGAAGAGGATACTTGTTTTTGATGGTGATCCTTGTTCAGCTCGTGGTAATCGATGCACATGCGTAACGATCCATCTTTCTTTTTCACGAATAGCACAGGTGCTCCCCACGGAGAGTAACTCTGTCGGATGAATCCTTTATCTAGCAGTTCTTGTAGTTGTACTTGGAGTTCCCTAAGTTCAGCAGGTGCCATACGGTAAGGCGCCTTCGATATTGGAGCAGCTCCGGGTATTAGCTCAATTTCGAATGAAATTTCGCGTTCCGGTGGAAGTCCTGGTAGCTCTTCCGGAAAGATATCCACATACTCCCTGATAACAGGTACATCTACCGGTGTTAGCTTCATTTCGTGCTCTTTGTCCACCATGTTAGCTAAATACCCTTGACAGCCATTAGCTAACATCTTCCAAGCTTTTATAGCCGAAACCAATCTGGTCGTTGAGTTCCGAGCTTGTCCGTAGAAACTGAACTCTTCCTCGCCAAAAGGGTTGAAAATCACACAACGCTTTCGACAGTCGATCTTAGCGTTGTACTTGCTAAGGAAATCCATACCTAATATCACATCGAAATCCTGTATCTTGATTGCGATGAGATCTACGTACAGTTCTCTGCCACAAATAATCACGGAGGTATTTCGTACCCAACAGTTGGACCACAAAACTTCTCCAGATGGCAAGGAGGTTTTAAAAGGTTGGCTTAATCTATCCACACCTCTTCCTAATTTCTGGGCGAACTCCAATGATATAAATGAATGAGTGGCACCAGAATCAAACAGGGCAATTGCTTCATAAGTGGTGATAGAGATCTGACCTGTCACCACATGTGAAGTGCCTGCTTCCGCATCTCCCCTTGTATAGGCGTAGATTCGGGCTTGAGGCTCAGGAGCTTCCAATCTTCCTTGGCCTATGGAAGGTCTTTCTAATCTAGTCTGGGCCGCATGAAGCTGACTGTTTGGGTTCCTGTTCTGGTACGGAGGGTTCTGGCCTTGCTTATTCATATTGAGTTCTTCGCAAAATGTCCCTCCTTTCCGCACAGATAGCACTCATTAGTTCCCATTCTGCAAATGCCCGGATGTTTTCTCCCGCACTTTGTACATACCGGGTAGTCAGAGTTATTACCCTCATTTCCCCTGTTGATCTTCTTCTGAGGATAATTTTGTTGCTGGCCCTGTCCAGAAAAATTTCCCTTTCTCTTGTTCCTCCCAAACTGTTTGGAACTTTGAGCAAGGTTATTATTCTGACCTTTCTGATTGGCCTCAGCACTCTGACGGGCTGGGTCTGCTTAGTAACGGCCTTTTCTTCCTTCTTGGCCTTGTAAAACTGCGCCCTTGCTTCCTTGTCCTGGTTGATCCAGTATTCAGCTCGTATTGCTCTGCTTACGCAGTCGGATACCAGGGTAGGTGGGCTACTTCCTGCACTAACTTGCTTGGATATGTCGGTCCGGAACATCTTCATCATTCTCCGAACCTTCTCTGTCTCGTTCGGTACCAACTCCGGGCACAAGCGTGCTAGCTGTTCGAACTTCTTAACGGCTTCCATCACCGTCATAGACCCTTGCTTGAAGCTGGTGAATTCGTCCTGTTGAGCGGCAAGGACTTCTCTGTTGTAGTACATACTACGAAACTCAGTCACAAAATCCTGCCAGCTCATTGCCATGACGTTCCTACGCATCTGAACGGTTATCCACCAGTGTCTCGCGTCCTTCTTAAGAGCAAAAGAAGCACATAAGACTTTCTCCTGTTCAGTAAGCCGCATAAAGTCTAGGATAACCTGGATGTCTATCAACCAGTTGTCTGCGGCTATTGGGTCTGTTGTTCCCTCAAATTCAGGCGCTTTCATCCGCCTAAACCTCTCATATAAAAATCCTCTCTTGCCGGAGGCGGATCTGCCGGTACCCCAGCAGGTGCTACTGGTACCTCAGCATGTCGCGGAACATTGGGCACTGGAGGTGGAGGCTTGTTCCGCGGGTAAGGGAACCTCGTTGACCTGGGGTCTCTGGTGTAACTGAGCTAGCTGCTCTCTCAGCTGGTTTGTCTCTTGTTGCTGCTCGAGCAACTGTCGTTGTAAATTCGCTACAAGGGTCGCTAGATCCGGCGCAGGTGGATTAACTGGTGCAGCCTTGCGCCCTCGAACCATCTTAATCTTCCTATTTAAATCATAAGAAAAGATATTATTAACTATTAATATCCTTTCTTTGCATTCATATTTTAACATATTGTAACAATATGCATTATGTCACAATATTGTCATACCATAATATTATATACTCATAATATCATATCATAAACATTTATCACATTCATACTACATCATTCATAATTGAGATTCCATACATTTTACATTCAACTGCCTTTTAATATATATACAAAAGTACATCATGTTCTTTACATCATATATACATCATCAAAAAATTTAAGATGGAAGTGTCTACCACTTTACCATCATACAAAAGTACAAGCCTATTATCAAAATAAAATAAGCTAGTACATCAGTCTCAAAACATATACATATACACGTGATCTGAGCCTAATCTAACTCCGTAACAACTGAAACATCAGAACCCGCATCTCCATCATCATCTGGAATCTCCTCAGGGTCCTCCTCGAAATCATCGCCCTCATCGAGCCATCCTCCAAATCCTGGCTCGTGATCAGGCTCCTCCTCATCATCCTCGTCATCGCTAGATATAACGATGATCAGAGGGTCCTCGGGAGCATCCATCTCCTCATCGGCATCATAACCATCATCCTCGGCCTCCTGTACCGGGTCGGGTATTGGATCCTCCTGGTCGACCGGGTCGGGCTCATAAGCGGGCTCTGGCTCATATATCGGCTCCGGCTCGTAAACCGGCTCGGGCATCTCGGCGTCATCGACTGGTACCTCATGCTCTGCTACGTGAGCATCGGCCTGTGGGTCCTGTGCAAGGATCTCCGCAGCTAATATGTACTCAATCATATGGGCCACTGACATGATCTGCGTTGGTATGGGCGTATGCTGACGGATCTGTGCAGGCAATCCATTCCGCAGGACCACTAAAGCCTGTAGTCCTGGGTTTGGTATGTCCATGGGAATGTGAGGCAACATAGCCTCCTGGAATCTCCGACAATAGTGATCCATCGGCTCATGGGGGTACGCTTGCCAGTACTCGGCCATCATGTCGTATCGCTCGTGCTGCATCTCCCGATAAATATTGGGATCTCGATAATGCTCGTCTATCCCATCGTCCAGCACCGGTCCATAGCGGTTAGTCATGCAGACACGAAAATGTGCCCATGTACGAGCAGGTAACGTCCCCTCGCCGATCGTCATCCACCATAACCGTGCATCGGCTGCCAAACATCGACTGGCCAAAGAAACATGTAGATGTGCCTCTATGTGGCAAAGGAGGAAAATCCTCTCCAGATCGTAGAACCAGACCGATAATGCCACCGTCCGGGGTGTTCCATCGAATAGTAGAGGCCGTGACTCGTAGAACGCTGAAACCGCGCGTCGGTCCCCTTCTACGGGCTCCGGATCCATAATCGTAAATCTAATCATACATATTCGCATAATAATTATTAACATATGAAAATAAAATTTTAACTTACAATGATGGAGGCGATGGCAGGCTGACTGTGAAATTTAGTCGCAGGAAACCGCTCTGATACCAACTCTGTAACGACCCGCCTAGCACAGGCCGTTACCGTACATACATACATACATACTTACGTACTTATACGTAAAACAGCGGAATATATATATATATATATTTTTTATTTTATAAGCCGTATAAATATATATACGCACCTACGTAAATAATTATACTGAATAATTAAAACGTTGTGTAGGTATAAATAAAGCTTGTAAAATATTAACATAATAAACAAAACGTGTGGCGGCATTATTCCCACATTTCACAGTCCGCCAATCCATGCCCTCCATCTTGCATCAAGAATTATTTCCAGGCTGCTTACCTACAGCACAGACGTAAGACAGTGAGCGAAAGCTCAGCAAGTACAACTATTAATACCGCAATATTAAAAACACAGCATAATCTAACCTAATATAACATTGGGTAACATAACATGGCATACCATTTCATAACCTTTCTTAATCATAACATGGCATAACATTTCATAACCTTTCTTAATCATAACATGGCATAACATTTCATAACATAACTTGACATATCGTATGCATGATCCGTTTATGCTTCTTTATGCTCTCTTATCTCTTCATAACTTTCTTAACTTAACTTTACTTTTGGGCCCCTTAACATGAGTGTTCGTACCGGGAGCGCTCTATGGACTTACTCTTGCCATAGCTCAACCCGACCTGACGCGGGTCGGTACGACACAGGCAATTGCTTGCCATCATAACTTAATCTTTTATTTGTTAATTAGTGAACATGCATCATGATGTTTCACTCAATTAATCTTAACATAACTTAACCCTAATCATGCTTCTATAGACCATAGCATACAAAACATACGTTCATAACATAGAATCATAGCATTCCTAAGCTAATCTATAACACTGAGCATGTAACATATAGCATTCATAACTAGCAATCATACTTAGGCAAGTATTCACAACAAGCCTATGCTGTAGGCGGAGTTGTACTTACCTCGTTCGTAAATGCGGTGTCCAATCGTGGAGTTAGGTTCCGCTGGGACACCTCGTCGTGCAACGTTCTGAAATTAAATAAAAGTAAGGGTTAGAACTGTTGGTAGTATAACCAACATTCTTTTATAACCTTAGTTATAAGCCCTTACTTATTTTTACGTTATCCTAACTGTTACTTTGGTAACCCTATTCGGGTTGTTTTTAACTTTAGTTTTAAAATCTCATTTTTAGGAAATGAAAACCTTAATTTTTTTGTATATAAACCCTTTTGTTTAATTTTAAGGATTGAAAATCTTAAAACGAGACTTATAAATTTATTGACTATTGGAAACTGCCTTTGGAACAGTTTCTCAATGTCCATTTGCAGTGAAACTGCAAAAATATGCATTTTCTGTGTCAACTTTGTAAATCCTGTACAGGATTTCCATAATTCCTGTACAGTTCTCCGAAATTCATTTTCATCTTAAAATCCAGACTGAATCTGTAAAACTTGTCTTCATAAAGTTGTAAACATTTAAAAACTCTACAACTTTTATGTTTTGGGTAAAACCCAGTTCTGGCGTTTTCGTGGTCAAAACCCCTGAGGAACTTGTCCTGGCCGTGCTCGGGTCCTGGGCACCTTAGGCACGGGTTTTGGTAAAAACCGAGGCCATTTGAGCCTCATTTTACAAAACTGTCCGCGCTGTCCTCTAGGAAAAACTCTACTTAAAAACTTTCATGTTTTGAGTTTTCCTTGATTCGGCCTCTAGAGGCCTCAAAAACAGTTTTTCCCGAAACTGGCCAATTTCTACCCGAGTTGGCAGTTTTCGGTTTAAAATTTCGTTTATGTCCTAAAACGTTCACCCTACCTCAACCGAACTCAGCGGGAGCCTATATCAGACATGCATAACGTTTCTAACGTTCAAATTTCAACATGCAAGCCAAATTGAACGTAAATCATAATCCTACAAAACCCTAAGCATTCAATCAAACACTTATCATGCACAATATGCACATAAATGAACCACCAAACCCTAAGCTTAAACAAATCAAGCACATGCACATAATGTACCAACTAGAGCAGAATTTAAAAGTGGGCTTCAACCCTTACAAACCATAGCTTAAATACATTTAAATTTCTCCACACGAAATTTAAATGAAAGCTTGAATCGGTTAGGATTTTACCTCACTTTCTTGGCTCAAGGTGGGCTCGGTTTCCTCCCTTTTTCTTAACCAACAGCCGCTGGTCTTGCTTGGCTAAAAGGGTCCGAAATTTCCAGCCTTCTTTCCCTTGAAGTCCGGTCACCAACTTGCACCAAAAATTCCAGCCAATTGCTCCAAAATCCGGTTTGGATTCTTGGCTTGGTTCTCCCCCCCTACAACCGGCCTTTTTTAAGGATTTGGGTTCCAAAATTTTCTCCAACTTTTTGCTTGGTCATTAACCTAAATCCGACCACCCTAAGGCCTCCCACACACTTGGTTTTGCAAATCTTTCTTGCCTTTCTCTTCTCCCTTAAGTCCGGATTTTTGTGAAGGAAAAATGCAAGAGTTTGGCTAAGTTTTTCTTTAATTGTGAACAAAGGCCACCCCTATTTATAGAGGTTGGAAACTTCTCCTAATTGCACACTTTAGTCCTCAAAAAATCAGAAAATTGGACATTGGAGGGGGCATGTGGCCGGCCATGGGCTAAGGTGGATGCCAACTATTTTTTTCCAATTTTTTCTTAAATCACTTAATGATGTCAAAATCAAAAAGGTGATGAGGTAAGCCAAAGCTTAAGCTTGTTTGACTCTTTTGCTAATAAGCAGTCCCTATTTAAGTCATCACAGGTATGTTCAATACTGGTTATACTTATGCACAGTATTGGTTTACCGAACTGCAGTCCAAAATTCATCCGCGTAATACTGGACGGTATGAAATTTTTCTTATTTCATCAAACTCTTTTGCCCTAAGCTTTAACTTGATGTGCTTGATTTTCTAAGGTGGTTCTCATATCTTAAACATAACTTTTTATCTGCAAAAAGGCACGGGTTTACCCGGTGCAATTTATACAGATCAATATCTAAACATAAAGTCATTTCTTAAACTTTTCGGGTCAACCATCGACTTTCTTGTCAATTAGGGACCTTCTTGTCAAGTTTTGACTTTCATGGTCAACAGTTGACTTTTGGTCAACCGCGACGGTTTTGGTCAAACTTTGACTTTTTGTAAAATTTCAAGATTTTGCTCCATATTTCCTAAAAAGGTCACTTTCTTAATTACATAATCATTTTTGAGTCTTATAAAGCCATAAAACTCACAAAACATAATTAAAAACCCTTAACTGGGCTTTTTCCATAAATACTTTTACGGTTCAATGTACAATTGTACATAGAATCGTTCAGACATAAGAAAATCAGGTATTACAGTAAAACTGCGCCCTTGCTTCCTTGTCCTGGTTAATCCAGTATTCAGCTCGTATTGCTCTGCTCACGCAGTCGGATACCAGGGTAGGTGGGCTGCTTCCTGCACTAACTTGCTTGGATATGTCGGTCCGGAACATCTTCATCATTCTCCGAACCTTCTCTGTCTCGTTCGGTACCAGCTCCGGGCACAAGCGCGCTAGCTGTTCGAACTTCTTAATGGCTTCCATCACCGTCATAGACCCTTGCTTGAAGCTGGTGAATTCGTCCTGTTGAGCGGCAAGGACTTCTCTGTTGTAGTACATACTACGAAACTCAGTCACAAAATCCTGCCAGCTCATTGCCATGACGTTCCTACGCATCTGAACGGTTATCCACCAGTGTCTCGCGTCCTTCTTAAGAGCAAAAGAAGCACATAAGACTTTCTCCTGTTCAGTAAGCCGCATAAAGTCTAGGATAACTTGGATGTCTATCAACCAGTTGTCTGCGGCTATTGGGTCTGTTGTTCCCTCAAATTCAGGCGCTTTCATCCGCCTAAACCTCTCATATAACAGATCCTCTCTTGCCGGAGGTGGATCTGCCGGTACCTCAGCATGTCGCGGAACATTGGGCACTGGAGGTGCCACTGGAGGTGCTTGCTCCGCGGGTAAGGGAACCTCGTTGACCTGGGGTCTCTGGTGTAACTGAGCTAGCTGCTCTCTCAACTGGTTTGTCTCTTGTTGCTGCTCGAGCAACTGTCGTTGTAAATTCGCTACAACGGTTGCTAGATCTGGCGCAGGTGGATTCCCTGGTGCAGCCTTGCGCGTGCGAACCATTTTTAAATTCCTATTTAAATCATAAGAAAAGATATTACTAACCATTAATATCCTTTCTTTGCATTCATATCTTAACATATTATATCACAATATTGTCATATCATAATATAATATACTTATCATATCGTATCATAAACATTCATATCATATCATTCATAACTTGCTATTTCATATATTTTTCTTGTAAACTGTCTTTTTGTAGACTCACAAAAAGTACATCATATTTACTTAACTTGTAATTACTTTTCTTTACATCATGCATATCATACTTACATTATCACATTTACATTTCTTATACATATACAAAGTCAAAACTTTGAGATGGAAGTGTCTACCACTTTACCATCGTACAAAAGTACAAGCCTAATATCAAAATAAAATAAGCTAGTACATCAGTCTCTAAACATATACATATACACGTGATCTGAGCCTAATCTAACTCTGCTACCGTAACGGTGGAGATATCGGAGTCGTCCTCTCCGTCATCGTCTGGGATCTCCTCGGGATCCTCCTCAAAATTATCTCCCTCGTCGGGCCATCCTACGAATCCTGGCTCGTCATCGTCATCATCCTCATCGAGCCATCCTCCGAATCCTGGCTCGTGATCGGGCTCCTCGTCATCATCCTCGTCATCACTAGATATGACGATGATCGGAGGGTCCTCGGGCGCATCAGCATCCATGTCCTCATCAGCATCATAACCATCATCCTCGGCCTCCTGTACCGGGTCGGGTATTAGATCCTCCTGGTCGACCGGGTCGGGCTCATAAGCGGGCTCTGGCTCATATATCGGCTCCGGCTCGTAAACCGGCTCAGGCATCTCGGCATCATCGACTGGTACCTCATGCTCTGCTACGTGAGCATCGGCCTGCAAATCCTGTGCGATGACCTCCGCAGCTAAAATGTACCCGATCATATGGGCCACTGTCATAATCTGCGTCGGTATGGGCGTGTGCTGACGGATCTGTGCAGGTAGTCCGTCCCGCAGAATCACTATAGACTGTAATCCTGAATGCGGTATGTCCAACGGAATGTGAGGTAACATAGCCTCCTGGAATCTCCGACAATAGTGATCCATCGGCTCATGTGGATAGGCTCGCCAGTCATCGACCATCATGTAATACCGCTCGTGCTGCATATCCCGATAAATCTCGGGATCTCGATAATGCTCGTCTATCCCATCGTCCAGCACCGGTCCATAGCGGTTAGTCATGCAGACACGAAAATGTGCCCACGTACGAGCAGGTAACGTCCCCTCGCCGATCGTCATCCACCATAACCGTGCATCGGCTGCCAAACATCGACTGGCCAATGAAACATGTAGATGTGCCTCTATGTGGCAAAGGAGGAAAATCCTCTCCAGATCGTATAGCCAAACTGATAGAGCTACCGTTCGGGGTGTGCCGTCAAAAAGCAGGGGCCGTGACTCGTAGAACGCTGAAACCGCGCGTCGGTCCTCTTCTATGGGCTCCGGATCCATAATCGTAAATCTAATCATACATAATCGCATAATAATTATTAACATATGAAAATAAAATTTTAACTTACAATGATGGAGGCGATGGCAGGCTGACTGTGAAATTTAGTCGCAGGAAACCGCTCTGATACCAACTCTGTAACGACCCGCCTAGCACAGGCCGTTACCGTACATACATACATACATACTTACGTACTTATACGTAAAACAGCGGAATATATATATATATATATTTTTTTTATAAGCCGTATAAATATATATACGCACCTACGTAAATAATTATACTGAATAATTAAAACGTTGTGTAGGTATAAATAAAGCTTGTAAAATATTAACATAATAAACAAAACGTGTGGCGGCATTATTCCCACATTTCACAGTCCAGCACACCTCGCCTTCCATCTTGTATCATTGGTTGCTGACAGGCTGCTTACCTACAGCATAGACGTAAGACAGTGAGCGAAAGCTCAGCAAGTACAACTATTAATACCGCAATATTAAAAACACAGCATAATCTAACCTAACATAACATTATATAACATAACATAGCATACCATTTCATAACCTTTCTTAAACATAACATGGCATAACATTTCATAACATAACTTGACATATCGTATGCATGATTCGTTTATGCTTCCTTATGCTCTCTTATCTCTTCATAACTTTCTTAACTTAACCTTACTTTTGGGCCCCATAACATGAGTGTTCGTACCGGGCGCGCTCTATGGACTTACTCTTGCCATAGCTCAACCCGACCTGACGCGGGTCGGTACGACACAGGCAATTGCTTGCCATCATAACTTAATCTTTCATTTGTTAATTAGTGAACATGCATCGTGATGTTTCACTCAATTAATCTTAACATAACTTAACCCTAATCATGCTTCTATAGACCATAGCATACAAAACATACGTTCATAACATAGAATCATAGCATACCAAACATACGTTCATAAAATCATAGCATTCCTAAGCTAATCTATAACACTGAGCATGTAGCATGTAGCATTCATAACTAGCAATCATACTTAGGCAAGTATTCACAACAAGCCTATGCTGTAGGCGGAGTTGTACTTACCTCGTTCGTAAATGCGGTGTCCAATCGTGGAGTTAGGTTCCGCTGGGACACCTCGTCGTGCAACGTTCTGAAATAAAAGTAAGGGTTAGAACTGTTGGTAGTATAACCAACATTCTTTTATAACCTTAGTTATAAGCCCTTACTTATTTTTACATTATCCTAACTGGTTACTTTGGTAACCCTATTCGGGTAGTTTTTAACTTTGGTTTTAAAATCTTATTTTTAGGAAATGAAAACCTTAATTTTTTTGTATATAAACCCTTTTGTTTATTTTTAAGGATTGAAAATCTTAAAACGAGACTTATAAATTTATTGACTATTGGAAACTGCCTTTGGAACAGTTTCTCAATGTCCATTCGCAGTGAAACTGCAAAAATATGCATTTTCTGTGTCAACATTGTAAATCCTGTACAGGATTTCCATAATTCCTGTACAGTTCTCCGAAATTCATTTTCATCTTAAAATCCAGACTGAATCTGTAAAACTTGTCTTCATGAAAGTTGTAAAAATTTAAAAACTCTACAACTTTTATGTTTTGGGTAAAACCCAGTTCTGGCGTTTTCGTGGTCAAAACCCCTGAGGAACTTGTCCTGGCCGTGCTCGGGTCCTGGACACCTTAGGCACGGGTTTTGGTAAAAACCGAGGCCATTGGAGCCTCATTTTACAAAACTGTCCGCGTTTTCCTCTAGGAAAAACTCTACTTAAAAACTTTCATGTTTTGAGTTTCCCCTAATTCGGCCTCTAGAAGCCTCAAAAACTGTTTTTCCCGAAACTGGCCAATTTCTACCCGAGTTGGCAGTTTTTGGTTTAAAATTTCGTTTACGTCCTAAAACGTTCACCCTACCTCAACCGAACTCAGCGGGAGCCTAAAACAGACATGCATAACGTTTCTAACGTTCGGGTTCCAACATGCAAGCCAAATTTACGTTCATCCATAGCATATAAAAATCCTAGGCATTCACACAAACACCTAGCATGCACATAATCAACCACCAAACCCTAAACCTAAACAAATCAAGCACATGCTCATAAATTACAAGCTAAGGCAGAATTTAAAAGTGGGCTTAAACCCTTACAAACCATAGCTTAAATACATTTAAATTTCTCCATATGAAATTTAAATGAAAGCTTGCTCGGTTAAGGTTTTTACCTTACTCGGTTTGGCTTGGTTAGCTCGGGTTTCCACTTCCTTCCTCCTCCTAAATTCACCGGCTGTTTTGGTGATTGGCAAGTGCAAACTTGCTGCCTTCCTTGCCCCAAATCCAGCCACCAAATTGCACCAAATCTGGCTGCCTCCAACTCCAAAACCGGTTTGGATCAAGCTTGGTTTCTCCCCCCCTAGAACCGGCCTTGCTAGGGAAAATGGGCACCAAATTTTTTTCCAACTTTTTGCTTGGTTACTAACCTAAATCCGACCACCCTAAGGCCTCCCACACACTTGGTTTTTGCAAATTTTTCTTGTCTCTCTCTTTCACACAAAGTTCGGATTTTGTGGAACAAAATTGCAAGAGTTTGGCTAACATTGCTAAATTGTGAACAATGCTCCCCCTATTTATAGAGGTTGGAAATTTCTCTTAATTGCACAATTTAGTCCTCAAAAAAATCAGAAATTGGACTTTGAGGGGGGGCATGTGGCCGGCCATTAACTAAGGTGGAAGACAACTAATTCTTCCAATTTTTCTTAAATCACTTAATGATGTCATAATCAAAAAGTTAATGAGGTAAGCTTATCTTAGGCTTGTTTGGCTCTTCTTGTTATGTGCAGCCCATTTTTAAGTTAATTCAGGTATTTCCAATACTGGATTTACTTAAACTCAGTATTGGTTTACCGAAATGCAGTCCAAAATTTACCGGCGTAAAAATGGACGGTATAGAACTTTTCTTATTTCGTAAAACCCTTATTGCCCTATACTTGAACTCAATGTACTTGATTTTCTAGGGTGGTTCTTAAGTCTTAAACATTTCTTATTATCTGAAAAACCGGTTTTCGTCCGGTACAATTTCCATACGGTTTCTTAATAAATCGTACAGACTCGAAGCATCATTTCTTGAACTTTTTGGATCAACCATCGACTTTCTTGTCGATTAGTGACCTTTTTGTCAAATTTTGACTTTCATGGTCAACAGTCGACTTTTTGGTCAACCGTGACGTTTTTCGATCAGAGTTTGACTTTTCAAGAAATTTTGCCATATTGCTCCTTTTGACTTAAAAGGTTGTTTTCTTAATTAATTAATCCTGTTTGAGTCTTATATAACCATAAAACTCACAAAACATAATTAAAAACCCTTAACTGGGCTTTTTCCATAAATGCATTTACGGTTCAATGTAAGTTTTATACAAAGAATCGTTCAGTCATAAAAATCAGGTATTACACCTTAATCGCAATAAAGTGAGCCGATTTGGTTAATCTATCAACAATCACCCAAATCGTGTCACTTCCGTTTGTAGTCTTGGGTAGTCCTACTACGAAATCCATAGTAATCTGCTCCCATTTCCACTCAGGAAGCTCTATCTTCTGCAGTTCTCCGCCCGGATGTCGATGTTCAGCCTTAACTTTCTGACAAGTTAGGCATTTCGACACATATTCTGCTACCTCATTCTTCATATTGGGCCACCAGAAACTTTCTCGGAGGTCTTTGTACATCTTGGAAGCTCCTGGATGTACTGAGTATGGCGTCATATGTGCTTCCAACAAAATCTAATCCTTCAAGACTTCGAAGTTGGGAACACAGATTCTCTCCTTGAAGTAGATGACGCCATCTGCAGTGGTTCTAAACTCATTGCTTTTTCCTCCAAAAAGCTGAGTTTTCATCAAAAAGGAATCCTTTTCTTGGTGAGACTTAATGGATTCCATCAAATTAGACTGAATGGTTAGAGAAGATAATTTCCCCGTTATCATCTCCAAATTAAACTCAGAAATCACCTTTTGTAGTGGCTTAGGAAACATTCCAATAGACATCAACATGCCTACGGATTTCCTGCTTAAGGCATCTGCTACTCTATTCGCCTTTCCAGGATGATAAAGGATCTCACAGTCATAATCCTTAACAAGTTCCAGCCATCTACGTTGTCTCATATTGAGCTCCTTCTGAGTAAAAATATACTTAAGGCTCTGGTGATCAGTGTAGATTTCACACTTATTCTCATACAAATAGTGTCTCCAAATCTTAAGTGCGAAAACTACTGCCGCGAGCTCTAAATCGTGCGTGGGATAATTCTTTTCGTGAATCTTTAACTGTCGAGATGCATAGGCCACTACCTTGCCATCCTGCATCAAGACAGCTCCTAATCCATTCTTAGAAGCGTCACTATAGATCACGAAATTTCCTGCATCTACATCAGGAATAATCAACACAGGCGCACTCGTCAGCCTTTTCTTGAGCTCCTGGAAATTCTCCTCACACTTCTGAGTCCATTCAAAAGTCTTTCCTTTCCTGGTAAGAGCAGTGAGGGGTGTAGCGATCTTGGAAAATCCCTCGACGAATCGTCGGTAATAGCCAGCTAATCCAAGGAAACTCCTTATTTCCGTAACATTTTTGGGTGCTGGCCATGCACTAACCGCCTCCACCTTAGCAGGGTCTACTGAAATTCCTTCCTTTGATACAACATGACCCAAGAAATGAACCTTTTCCAACCAAAATTCACATTTTGTGAATTTGGCATACAACTGATTCCTTCTCAACGTCTCCATCACCAATCTAAGGTGATGTTCATGTTCCTCTTTGGACCTTGAGTAGATCAGAATATCGTCAATAAAAACAATGACGAACTTATCCAGATACTCCTTGAATACTCGATTCATAAGGTCCATAAATGCTGCCGGGGCATTGGTTAGTCCGAATGGCATAACCAAAAACTCATAGTGCCCGTAACGTGTTCGAAAGGCCGTCTTGGAGATATCTGCCTCCTTGATCCTGAGCTGATGATAGCCTGAACGTAGATCGACCTTCGAAAATACTACTGCTTCTCTGAGTTGATCGAAGAGATCGTCAATCCTTGGAAGGGGATACTTGTTCTTGATCGTAATCTTATTCAACTCGCGGTAGTCGATACACATACGCAATGATCCATCTTTCTTCTTTACGAACAGCACTGGTGCTCCCCATGGGGAGTAACTCTGTCGGATGAATCCTTTGTCAAGCAGTTCTTGTAACTGCACTTGCAATTCCCTAAGCTCAGCTGGTGCCATACGGTAAGGCGCTTTGGAGATCGGTGCAACTCCAGGTAGTAATTCGATTTCGAACAAAATCTCGCGTTCTGGCGGAAGTCCGGGTAAATCCTTCGGAAAGATATCCACATATTCCTTTATAATGGGAACATCTTCCGGCATCAACTCTACTTCACAATCCTTATTCATCATGTTAGCTAAATATCCTTGACAACCATTAGCTAACATCTTCCAAGCCTTCATTACTGAAACCAGTTTGGTTGCTGAATTCCGAGATTGTCCATAGAAATTAAACTCCTCCTCTTCGTACGGGTTAAACGTTACACAATGCTTTCGACAGTCGATCTTGGCGTTGTATTTGCCTAAGAAGTCCATCCCTAAGATCACATCGAAATCCTGAAGCTTGATCACGATGAGATCTACAAACAATTCTCTGCCACAGATAGTCACGGAAGTATTTCGTATCCAAAAATTGGACCACAAAATCTCTCCGGATGGCAAAGAAGTTTTAAAGGGTTGATCTAAACTATCCACACCTCTTCCTAACTTCTGGGCGAACTCCAAAGATACAAATGAGTGAGTAGCCCCAGAATCAAACAAAGCAACAGCATCGAAGGTGGCGATAGAAATCTGACCTGTCACCACATGTGAAGTCCCAGCTTCAGCATCACCCCTGGTGTAGGCATAGATCCTGGCTTGAGGTTCAGGAGCCTCTAATCTGCCTTGAGTGATTGAGGGTCCTTCAAGCTTAGCTTGGACTGCATGCAGCTGCCTGTTGGTGTTCTGACTCGGGTACGAAGGGTTTTGGCCTCGGTTATTCAAATGGCAGTTCTTCGCATAATGCCCTTCCTTACCACACAGGAAGCAGGCATTTGACCCCATTCTACAAACTCCTGGGTGTTTCCTTCCACACCTAGTACACGTGGGGTAATCAGTACTAGTACCCTCATTTCCTCTATTGTTCTTCTTCTGAGGGTAATTCCTTTGCGGACCCTGGCCAGAGAAACTCCCTTTTCTCTTGTTCCTCCCAAAATGTTTGGAACCTTGGGCCGGGCTACTTATCGGGCCTTTCTGACTCAACTCTAGACCTTGACGGGGCTGCGTCGGCTTTACTACGGTTTTCTCCTCCTTTCTGGCCTTAAAAATCTGAGCCCTTGCTTCCTTGTCCTGGTTTATCCAATACTCGGCTCTCATTGCCCGACTCACACAGTCAGATACCAGGGTAGGTGGACTACTGCCAGCACTAACCTGCTTGGCAATATCAGTACGGAACATCTTCATCATCCTTCTCACCTTTTCCGTTTCATTGGGAACCAACTCCGGACACAACCGGGCTAACTGATCAAATTTCTTGACAGCCTCCAATACTGTCATTGACCCTTGTTTCAAACTGGCGAACTCATCCTGCTGAGCTGCCAGGATTTCCCTGTTATAGTACGTAGCGCGGAACTCCGTCACAAAGTCTTGCCAGCCCATGGTGGCAACATCTCGACGCATCTGGACAGTCCTCCACCAGTGTCTAGCGTCTTTCTTGAGTGCGAAGGAAGCACATAGAACTTGTTCTTATTCCGATAGCCTCATAAAGTCCAAGATAACTTGGATATCGATTAACCAATTATCCGCAGCTATCGGGTCCATTAGTCCTTCGAATTCAGGTGCCTTCATTCGCCTAAATCTTTCGTACAGTAAATCCTCCCGTACTGGCTGCATGTTTACTGGAACTTCTGCAGGTACTAACGGAACTCCAAAATTCCGTGGATTTTTCTGGCTGTACCTCTGGTTGAACTTCTGGTTCCGGAGGTACTCTATTCTGTTGTAGAGGAACTTCCTCAGCTCGAGGTCTCTGGTTCACATGAGCTAGTTGCTCCCGCAATCTATTCGTTTCTCGCTGCTGTTCCAGCAGCTGCCGTTGCAAATTCGTTACAACAGTTGCGAAATCTGGTTCTGGCTGATTTACAGGTACCGTACGACGAGTACGAACCATTTTCTAGTTCCTATCAAATCACAAGAAAAGATATTATCATACTAGGAATATCCTTTCTTTCATACCTTTCTTATTATAATATAACATATTATGTTACATCAGAACGTTATTACTGTATCATATCAGAACGTTTTCATCGTATTATAGCACATACAACTCGTAATATGCCTTTCATAATCATATCATATCATCTCATATTTGAACCGACTTTTTACATTCTTATAAAAAGTACTTCATATTTACAATCTTGTAAATACATTTTAACACGATCACTGTACATACATAACCATAACTTCTGATGGAAGTGTCTAACACTTTCTCATCATATAACAGTACAAGCATATCGTCAAAAGGACACAAAAAGATAAGCTAGTACATATTAGTCGTAAACTACTCAAAATACATATACACGATTAGTCTATTCTTGGTGTTCGATCGTAACCACCGAGGATGTGTCGGAATCTGACTCCTCAGCTCCGTTATGAAACACAATCTCTTCGGGGTCTTCGCCATAATCAAACACATCATCATTCTCTAGCCAGCCCGCATGCTCAATTTCTGGCGCTGGCTCTAATTCTTCCTCGTCGTCACTAGAAATGTCAATAATCAGGGGATTAGGATCTAATGGCTGATCCTCCAAGACAACTAGGAAGTTATCAAACTCATTTACGGCCATATCGGCCTCGGCGTCTTGGGGTGGTGCTGGATCGGCCTCGAAAGGCGGCTCTTCCATTCCAACCTCATCGACTGGTGCTTGCGGACCACCCGCAACCTCAGCAACCTGCATGGCTTGCATGACAGCCTCAGCCTCTAAAATATCATCAATCATGTTCCCCACCGTCGTGCCAGGCATCGGTATAGGAACATACTGCCGGATCTGATGAGGCAGTCCATCTCGAAGCGTCTGTAATGCCAATGTCACCGGGTTAGCCAAGTCCTGGGGGACATATGGCGATAACTCCTCCTGGAACCTCCGACAATAGTGGCTCATAGGCTCCTGCGGGTAGACGTGCCAAACCACTGAAAAACTCAGATATCGGGAGTGGTACATACTCCGGTACATCGCAGGATCACGATAGGGCTCATCTGCCCCCTCATTTGGTATCGGTCCATAGCGTGCAACTAGTAACGCACGGAAATGCGCCCAGGTCCGACTCGGCATTTCTCTCTCTCCTATCGTCATCCACCAAAGTCGAACGTCTACTGCGAAACATCGACTGGCTAATGAAACCTGTAATTGCTCCTCGATATGGCAAAGATGGAAAATCAATTCCATGTCATATAGCCATGCTACTAACGACACCGTCCGTCTAGTGCCATCAAAAATCATAGGATGCGACTCGTAGAAAGACATCACTGCACGCCGATCCTCATTGACATGCGCGGGATCCATCTCGTCGCGTCTAGCATAACATAATTACGTAATAAGTATTTACTCATAAAATAAAATTACTTACAATGATGGTGGCGATGGCAGGCATACTGTGAAATTGGATAGCAGGAAACCGCTCTGATACCAACTCTGTAACGACCCGACTTGCACAGGCCGTCACCATACATACATACATACATACATTCTTACTTATTTAACGTAAACAGCGGAAATTTTTTATTTTTTTTATATACATAACGCGTATGAGCGATTAGCCATATATATACGGCGCGGATAAGCGGAAAGCATAGTAATGTCAGGATGTTCGGAATACAAAATCATATACATATAAAGAAACAAAACGCGTAGCGGCTATTAATCCCACATTTCACAGTTCGCCCTGCCACTGTAACGACCCGCCTAGCACAGGCCGTTACCGTACATACATACATACATACGTACTTACATGCATACATACTTATACGTATAATAGCGGAATAATTTTTTTTTTTATAAGCCGTATAAACGTATTTGCACATACGTAAATAATTATACTGATTAATTAAAACGTTGTGCAGGCATAAATAAAGCTTATAAAATAATCATATAACAAAACAAAACGCATGGCGGCATTGGTCCCACATTTCACAGTTCAGCACACCTCGCCCTCCATCTTGCATCACGGGTTGCTACTAGGCTGCTTACCTACAGCATAGACGTAAGACAATGAGCTAACGCTCAGCAAGTACAACTATTAAATACCGCAATAACATAAACACAACACAATCTAACCTAACATAACATTTCATGACATATCATAACATGACATTCCTTATCATAACTTATCATAACATAACATTTCTTATCATGTCTTATCATAACATAACATTTCTTATCATGACTTATCATAACATAACATTTCTTATCATGACTTATCATAACATAACATTCCTTATCATGACTTATCGTAACATAACATAACTTATCATGACTTATCGTAACATAACATAACTTACCATAACATAACATTTCTTATCATGACTTATCATAACATATGCATGAATCGTTTATGCTTTGTTATGCTTTCTTAACTTATCTTTACTTATGGGCCCCATAACATGAGTGTTCGTACCGGGCGCGCTCTATGGACTTACTCTTGCCATAGCTCAACCCGACCTGACGCGGGTCGGTACGACACAGGCAATTGCTTGCCATCATAGCTTAACCTTTCTTTTGTTAATTAGTGAACATGCATCGTGATGTTTCACTTAATTAATCTTAACATACCTTAACCCTAATCATGCTCCTATAAATCATAGCATACTTAACATTTCATACATCATGACATACATTCATAACATAAAATCATAGCACTTATCATTCATATAAAATCATAGCATTCCTAGGATATTCTATAGCACTTAGCATGTAACATTCATAAATAGCAATCATACTTAGGCAAGTATTCACAACAAGCCTATGCTGTAGGCGGAGTTGTACTTACCTTGTTTGTAAAAGCTGTGTCCAATGTGGAGTTAAATTCCGCTGGGACACTTCCGCGTATAACGTTCTGAGATAAAATGAAAGTAAGGGTTAGAACTGTTGGTAGTATAACCAACATTCTTTCATAACCTTAGTTATAGGCCCTTACTTATTTTTACGTTATCCTAATTGGTTACTTTGGTAACCCTAATCGGTTTGTTTTTAACTTTGGTTTTAAAATCTTTTTCCTAAAAAAGAAAACCTTAATTTTTGGTATAAAAATCCTTTTTGTTTAACTTTAAAACTGAAAATCTTAAACTGAGACTTATAAAATTATTGACTATTAGAAACTGCCTTTGGAACAGTTTCACAATGTCAATTTGCAGTGAAATTATGGAATTACACTTTTTCTGTGTTAATTTATAAATCCTGTACAGAGTTTTCCATAATTCCTGTACAGTTTTCCGAAATTCATTTTCATCTTAAAATCAAGACTGATTCTGAAAAACTTGTCTTCACAAAAGTTTTAGATATTGAAAAGTTCTACAACTTTAGTGTTTTGGATAAAACCTAGTTCGGACGTTTTCGTGGTCAAAAACCCTGTGGAACTAGTCCTGGCCGTGCACGGGTCCTGGGCACTTTAGGCACGGGTCCTGGGCACTCAGGCACGGTTTTTGGTAAAAACCGAGGCCATTGGAGCCTCATTTTACAAAACTGTCCACGATGTCCTCTAGGAAAAACTCTACTTAAAAACTTTCATGTTTTGAGTTTTCCCTGATTCGGCCTCTAGAGGCCTCAAAAACTGTTTTCCCCGAAACTGGCCAATTTCTACCCGAGTTGGCAGTTTTCGGTTTAAAATTTTGTTTGCATCCTAAAACGTCCACCTTACCTCAACCGAACTCAGCGGGAGCCTAAATCAGTCATGCATGACATTTCTAACGTTCAGATTTCAACATGCAAGCCAAATTGAACATCATTCATAATCCTACAAAAATCCTAAACATTTAATCAAGCATCTAACATGCACACAAGCACATAATTGAACCACCAAACCCTATACCTAAACAAATCAAGCACATACTCATAATTTACAAGCTAGGGCAGAACTTGAAAGTGGGCTTATACCCTTACAAACCATGGTTAAATACATTTAAATTTCTCCATATGAAATTTAAATGAAAGCTTGATTGGTTAAGGTTTTTACCTTACTCGGTTTGGCTCGGTGAGCTCGGGTTTCCACTTCCTTCCTCCTCCTCAAATCACCGGCTGTTTTGGTGATTGGCAAGTGCAAACTTGTGACGCCCCGACTTCCCAAGCCGGGTCGACACCATACTTACTTGTACTTATCTTACTTGAAAATTTGAGAATAATTTTTTTTTTCTAAAACATATTTACATAAGTTATCTTGTAGAGAAAAACTTATCATGTATACATACTATACTGAAGATATCTTCTTAAGTCTTTAAACTTCATACATATTGCATAACATAATTTACTTTTGAGATTCAAAAGCGGTTGCGGAAAATTTTGCGTAGTGGTATCCCACACCGCCCTTCACCCGCCGCATCGTCCGCATAGCCCACCATTTAAGCTGCAGGCTTTTTACCTACAGTATGAAATATAAGAGTGAGCTTTCGCCCAGCAAGTACAAACATAATCTCACAAAAATAATTTAATCATCTTTAAAACATGTCAATCATCATGTAACTTATGCATGAGCCATTTATGATTGATTGAAAGTCTTATGCTTCATTTTAGACTCAATCTTTAACTTATCTTGTCTCAACATGTGGGCCCATAGTGTACGTACCGAAAGCGCGCAGCCTCCAGACAAAGCTAGGGTTTGCAAGGCCCTAACAGTTCTGGGAATTAAAACGTGACCCTCACGCATCAACGAGAGGTAAATGTCACAACTGGTTTTAAACATGTATCCTCCTCGATCACGGGAGGTTGGTACGACACCTTCCTTGATTATCTTACCATATGATTTAACATTAGTGAACATGCTTCATGATGTCACTATGTCATATTCAAACTTTAACATTTGCCATATCATGGCATTCTTGAAAACATGACATTTTTAAAACCATGACATTTTAGAAAACATGGCATAATATGTAACATGTTATAGCATATCATCACATAACATCATTTAACATCATACAACATAGCATGTACATTTTAACATAGCATATATGAAAATAGTATTTACTATTTTCATACTGTAGGTGAGGTTCGATACTTGCCTGAGATACTATGTCTGGGGTTTCGTTGCTTTAACTCAGATTGCAACCGCAGGTTACCTCCTGCTATTAAAAAGAACATAGGATAAGGATCCTATAAGATATTGGTAACCTGTTCAATATTCTAATTATATGTCCCCCCCCCCCACACCGGGCTTGATCATTACTAGGTTACTAATCGTAACCCTAGAGTTTGTGGTTAACCAAACTTGATCCATTACTTGTTAGGTTACTTGAGGTAACCTCGGGTATTAAACTCATGTATGTATAGTATCAAGTTACTATTCCTATTATTGGGCCTAATCTTTAGTAACTCGGGTATCTTTCCCGGTTATCATCCGTTAACAACTTGTTACTACACTTTAGCTTTTAAATCCAATTTGGAAAATTGGCTAGAAAATCTTTTGTTTTACTTCAAAATTCGAGGTTTTCAAAGTAAAACTTTATAAAACTCATTTAAGGCTGAAAACTGCTTTTGAAATAGTTTTCATAGTCAAAACAGGAAATGTTGATGTAAAAATACAGTTTTTCCGTATGTTTGTAGAAAATCCTGTACAGGAATTTCTTGTTCTCTGCACAGTTTTTATAGTTCAGGTTGTATTTAAAAATCCAAATGGAATTTGAAAAACTTGTCTTCACGAAAGTTCTTGCTCTTGAGAAATTCTAAAACTTTCATGTTTTAAGAAAAACCCAGTTCTGCTTGGATTCGTACCAGTTTTAATTTGAAACCCACTGATCGTGTAAACTAGGTCTGGGCAGTTTAGTCTCGGATTTTCGTAAAAACGGAGGCCATTGGAGCCTCATTTTGCAAATCCATCCGCGTTGCCCTCTAGGAAAAACTGTTCTGAACAACTTTTGTGTTTTAAGTTTTGCCTAATTCGGCCTCTAAAGGCCTCAAAATCGGCTTGCCGTAAAACTGGTCAGGATCCACCCGAGCCTGGCAGTTTTTCGGTTTAGAATTCGTTTTACGTCCTAGACGTGGAATCTAGCTCGACCAGCCACCGCGGGAGCCCTAATATCAATCATGCAGCGGTTTCTAACGTTCAATATTCAACATGCAAGCCAATTTGAACAACATTCATAACCATGCAAAATCCTAAGCATTCAATCAAACACAAAGCATGCATATAAAACCACCAACCATAAAATCCTAATTAACCAAGCACATAACCTAAATTTCTTAACTAAGGCAGGGAATTAAAGTGAGCTTATGCTCTTACAAACTTTGCTTGAAATACATTTAAATTTCTCAATTGAAATTTAAATGAAAAGTGTTGGGTTTGAGGGGATTTACCTAGCTTCCACCCAAGGGTTTGGCTTGCTAGATTTGATTCTCCCTTGGTCCCTCCTTGCTGCCACTAGGTCCGGCCCTTTGGCTTGCTTGGCTCCAAACTTTTTCAGCCACTCTAGCACCAAGATCCGGTCACCACAACCTCAAAAATCCGGCCTCCAACTTGGTTAACTCCTCCCTTTTTCCTTTCCCTCTACAGCCGGCCTCTTGGCCAAAAGATTGTCCAAAAATTTTCCAACTCTTTCTTGCTTGCTCTTCACACAAAATCCGACCACCCTAGGCTCTAATCACTCTTGGTTTTGGCAAAATTTCCTTTCTCTCCTTCCTTCTCACTCTCGGTTTTTGGTGAAGAAAATTTGGCAAGGGTTTGGTTGCTTTTCTCTAATTTTTTTGAATTATGGGGTCACCTATTTATAGAGGTGGGGGAAGTTTCAAAAATTGGAATTTGACCCCAAAAAAAACAAGAAATCACACAATGGGGGGGTATAGGTGGCCGGCCAAGGGGGTTCTAGAACCACCAAAATTACTTTCCAAATTTTTGCTAAATCCTTAATGATGTCATTAATCAAAAGGTGGTGATATCACACTAAGGCTTTGTTTGGCTTTTCCTTAATGTAGTCCACTTTAATTCTAGCACAGATATTTCTAATACTGCTTTCACTAATACACAGTACAATTTAGTACTGTTATTTTAAACTGCAGTACAAAATTCATCTGTGTAGAAATGGACTGTATAAAATTTTTCTTATACAATCAAACTTCTTGGCCAAAGATAACCTAACTAATGTGCTTGATTTTCTATGGTGGTTTTTGAATCTTAAACATACCATTTTATCCGAAAAAAATGGTTTTTACACGGTACAATTTTTATACTGAAAAATATTTAACCGTACCGCCTCATTTTCGATTTTTCGGGTCAACCATTGCTTTCTTGTCAATCATTGACTCTCTTGTCAAAATTTGACTATCATGAATTCATGAAATTTCGTCATACCTTTTTACTTAAAAGGCCTATCATGAAGTCTCGTAATTAATTTACCGAGAACTCAATCATATACTGATAAAATCATGAATTTTGTATTAATATTCATAATTTTCATAAAATTGCACATAAACACATAATATGAACTATAAATTTCTTATTTACAAGAAAATTGTGAGTTCGTGAAAATTTCGATTATTACAATCTACCCTCCTTAAAGAATTTTCGTCCTCGAAAATCAGAACAATTCGGGGTAGCTTTTCTTCATCTCATCCTCGCGTTCCCAGGTTGCCTCCTCAATCTCATGATTTCGCCATAGGACCTTAACTAAAGGTATAACCTTGTTCCTTAGCACCTTTTCTTCTCGTGCCAAAATTCGAACCGGTTTCTCCTCATATGTCAGATCTTCGTGAACCTCAATTGGTTCGTGGTCCAATACATGGGATGGATCCGAGATGTACTTCTTTAGCATCGACACATGAAATACATTGTGTACATATGCTAATTCTTGGGGCAAAGCCAACCTATAGGCCACGTTGCCAATTCTTTCCAATATTTCGAATGGCCCTATGTATCGTGGACTCAATTTCCCCTTCTTTCCGAATCTCATAACTCCCTTGAATGGAGCAATTTTGAGGAAAACCAAGTCTCCTACTTGGAATTCTAGAGGCCTTCTGCGTTTGTCGGCATAGCTCTTTTGTCGACTAAATGCAGTTTCCATCCGTCGGCGTATAAGTTTCACGGCCTCAGTGGTTTTTTGAACAAAATCCGTGGACACAAGTTCCTTTTCTCTGGTCTCGTACCAATGGACTGGAGATCTGCACCTTCTTCCGTATAGAGCTTCGTAAGGAGCCATTCCAATTGAAGCTTGGAAACTGTTGTTGTACGAGAATTCAATCAAAGGGAGCTTTTTATCCCAAGTTCCTTTGAAATCCATCACAGACGCTCGCAACATGTCTTCCAGGGTCTGAATGGTCCTCTCGGATTGCCCGTCCGTTTGAGGATGAAAAGCTGTACTAAAGGTAAGCTTGGTACCCATGGCTTGATGTACACTTCTCCAGAACTTAGAAGTGAAACGACCATCACGATCAGAGATGATTGTCTTTGGAATCCCATGGTAGCGAACAATCTGGCGACGTATAGTTCCGCCAGCTGTTCACCGAAAAGCTAAGCTTGATGGCGATGAAGTGTGCAGACTTCGTCAAACGATCAACAATCACCCATATAGCATCATTGCCACTGGAAGTTCGGGGTAGTCCAACCACGAAATCCATCGTCACTTGGTCCCATTTCCATTATGGGATGGAAATTTTCTGCAACTCTCCCCCCGGACGTTGGTGTTCTGCCTTCACCCTTTGACATGTAAGGCATTTGCTGACGAATGTAGCGACGTCATTCTTCATTCTGGGCCACCAAAAACTTTCCTTCAAGTCTTGGTACATCTTTGTAGCTCCTGGATGGACGGAATACGGAGTCTCATGAGCTTCCTTCATGATTTGTTCCTTCAACTTGTCGTCGTTAGGGATGCATAATCTATTTTTCCGATAGAGTATGCCCTCATCCGATATGTTGAAGTCTGACTCCTTTTCTTCCAGGACTTCGTTCCTTGTTCTGAGCAGCGAGGCATCTCCTTCTTGTCGCTCTTTCATACCATCTAAAATGGTAGGTTGGAAGGTTAGGGCAACTAAACTTCCCGTAATAAGTTCTATTCCAGCTTCTATTAGCTCCTTCTGAAGAGGTTCGGTCAATGGCTGTATTGACATCAACGAGGAAGACGACTTCCGACTAAGGGCATCAGCTACTTTGTTAGCCTTCCCTGGATGGTAACGGATGTCTATGTCATAATCCTTCACCAATTCGAGCCATCTTCTTTGCCTCATGTTAAGCTCTTTTTGTGTGAAGATATACTTCAAACTCTGATGATCTGTGTAGACTTCACACTTACTGCCGTAAAGGTAGTGCCTCCAGATTTTGAGCGCAAATACTACCGCCGCAAGTTCCAAATCATGCGTCGGGTAGTTCTTCTCATGATCCTTTAGCTGGCGTGAAGCATAAGCGATCACCTTTCCATTTTGCATGAGTACGGCTCCCAATCCTATTTTAGAAGCATCGCTGTATATCACGAAGTTTCCTTCTTCCACATTCGGAATTATGAGAATCGGAGCGCGAGTCAGCCTGTTTTTCAGCTCTTGGAAGTGCTCTTCACACTTTGCAGTCCATTCGTACTTCTTTCCTTTCCGTGTAAGTGCGGTGAGCGGCGCTGCAATTTTAGCAAATCCTTCAACAAAACGTCGGTAGTAGCCCGCCAAGCCGAGGAAACTACGTACTTCGGTGATGTTTGTCGGAGCTGGCCATTCACTTACTGCCTCAATCTTGGCCGGATCTACAGATATGCCATCCTTGGAGACCACATGTCCTAAGAAATGGACCTTTTTCAACCAAAATTCACACTTTGTGAATTTAGCGTAGAGCTGGTTTTGCTTTAAAATTCGTAAAGCAATCCTTAAATGCTCCTCATGCTCCTCCTTTGATCTTGAATAAATCAAGATATCATCTATAAAGACGATAACAAATTTATCCAAGTAATCCTTGAATACTCGATTCATTAGGTCCATAAAGGCTGCTGGAGCATTTGTCAGTCCGAATGGCATAACGAGGAACTCGTAATGTCCATATCGCGTACGAAAAGCTGTCTTGGGAACGTCTCCTTCCCTAATTCGAAGCTGGTGATATCCGGATCGCAGGTCAATCTTCGAGAAAATTGAAGCTCCTCTCAGCTGATCAAACAGATCGTCGATCCGAGGCAAGGGATACTTGTTCTTGATAGTTATCTTGTTTAATTCCCGATAGTCAATGCACATCCTAAGAGTGCCGTCCTTCTTTTTAACAAACAGAACTGGAGCTCCCCATGGCGAGTAGCTCTGACGAATGAATCCTCGATCCAAAAGCTCTCGTAACTGAATCTGCAGTTCCTTAAGTTCGGCAGGCGCCATCCTATAAGGTGCCTTAGATACTGGTGCCGATCCAGGAAGTAACTCAATCTCAAAGGAGATCTCTCGTTCTGGTGGCAGTCCTGGCAACTCTTCAGGAAAAACCTCTATAAATTCTCTGACTATTGGTACTTCCTCCGGTCTGCTCTCGGTTTCAAGCGTCTTATCCACTATGTTGGCTAGAAATCCCATACATCCTTCTGCCAACAATTTCCTAGCCTTCAGCACAGAAATGAACATTTTCGGCTATTTTGGAGTCGATCCTCTAAACATAAACTCCTTGTCTCCAACTGGCTTGAACGTGACCGTTCGTCGTGGACAGTCGATCACCGCGTTGTATTTCCCCAAGAAATCCATTCCCAAGATGACGTCGTAGTCGAATAGGTCTATGATGATCAGGTTGACATACATTTCCCTACCACATATAATTATTGGAACATGACGTACCCAATAATCAGACAACAGAATCTCCCCGGAGGGTAATGCAGTCCTAAATGTTTTTCCGATCCTATCACTTGCTCTACCTAGTTTCTTAGCGAATCTAGGCGATGTGAATGAATGCGTAGCTCCAGAATCAATTAACACATAGGCATCTTGTTGAGCAAAAGGAAGCTGACCTGTCACCACTGTGGAAGGTCCAGCTTGAGCATCCTCCTTTGTATAGGCGTAAATACGTCCTTGCGGTTCTGGAGCTTCCAACCTGCCTTGGGAGATTTCGGGTCCCTCGAGCTTCATCTGTGCCGCATGAAGTTGAGGTCCCTGTCCTCTCTGTTGGTTCTGTGGACTCTGGGGGTTAAGATTGCAGCTTCTAGCATAGTGGCCTTCCTTGCCACAAAGAAAACAGCGACCGTTTCCAACACGGCACTCTCCCGGGTGCTTTCTCCCACATTTCTGACAAGTGGGATTATTGTTGTTATCAGGAGTATTTCTCTTTTGGGGAAAATTCTGTTGATTCCCCTGACCTCCTGCATTCCACTTCCTCTTCTGCTGGTTGTTGCCGTACTGCCTGTTGTTGTTGTTGTTCTGGCCCGAAGGTCCTCCTTGACCTTTCTGTTGCGGAGTTTGGCCCTGCTTGGTCTGGTTCTGTTTGGCCTGGGCTTTTTCTTCCCTCTTCTCCTGGAAAAATTTAGCCCTTTGCTCCTTGTTCTGACCCACCCAATATTCAGCTCGAATTGCCCTGCTGACACATTCAGCAACAGTGAGTGGTGGATGGGGGCCACTGCTGATTACTACTGCTAAATCTGAGCGGAACATTCTCATCATTCTTCTTACTTTGTCCCTTTCGGAACTGATGAGGTGAGGGCAGAGACGTGCTAGCTGCTCAAACTTTTTGACAGCTTCGGCTACTGACAGATTTCCTTGGCGGAACTTGTCGAACTCGTCTTGTTGAGCCTCCATGACCTCAGTATTGAAGTACTTTTCCTTAAATTCCTCCACAAAGTCCTCCCAAGTCATCTGAGTCACATCTCGCTGGATCTGAACTGTTTCCCACCAGAGGCGAGCATCTTTTCGTAACATATATGATGCACAAAGGACTTTCTCCTGATCGTTGAGTCTGAGGAAATTTAGGGCGACCTGGAGGTCAATCAACCAGTTGTCAGCCTCGATTGGGTTCGTGGACCCCTCGAATTCCGGTGCCTTCATTCGCCGAAATCTGTCATAAAGTTCTTCTGGAGTTCGAACCAGAGGTGCTGGTGGCACAGCTGCAGGCGCAACAGGTACTTCAGGGGCTATGGGGTTCTCTGGGATCACCGGGACATCATCAGGAATTTCCGGTGCAGCAGGCTGATTCATAGGTGCTGGTGGTACCTCAGCATTTGGAGGTCCCTGATTCTGCTGAGCTATCTGAGCTCTAAGTCCTCCTATCTCCTGCTGTTGTGCTAACATCATCTGCCTTAGCTCATTCAGCTGAGCCGCAAGGTCAAAGTCTTGGGTCGGTACTCTTCTACGCTTTGGTGGCATGGTTCTGTACGGAAATAAGGAAATAAATTCAGTTTCTTGAAATCATGCCTTTTATATAGAACCATAATCTTTATTCCATATAAAAGCATAACATGAACATATCTGAATTCATCATGTTCTCGTTCGTATCTCCTTCACAACAGGAGTACCTAACCATAACATTTGGGGAAGATATAAAACTTTCCCATCATTTCCGTACGTCACCTAGTTATCGCCACCAAGCTAAGACACCACCCAACGTCATCCCTGTATCCAACATTCTCCAGCATGGCCGTTGAAGAAAATACTTACTACGCACATAAAATCTTAACTAATCCTAATCGTAAGAAAATAACATAACTTACTTGGGCCGTTGCAGAAGCGATGTGAGGCGAAGTGAAGTAGGCTGGCAGGATACTGCTCTGATACCAAACTGTGACGCCCCGACTTCCCAAGCCGGGTCGACACCATACTTACTTGTACTTATCTTACTTGAAAATTTGAGAATAATTTTTTTTTTCTAAAACATATTTACATAAGTTATCTTGTAGAGAAAAACTTATCATGTATACATACTATACTGAAGATATCTTCTTAAGTCTTTAAACTTCATACATATTGCATAACATAATTTACTTTTGAGATTCAAAAGCGGTTGCGGAAAATTTTGCGTAGTGGTATCCCACACCGCCCTTCACCCGCCGCATCGTCCGCATAGCCCACCATTTAAGCTGCAGGCTTTTTACCTACAGTATGAAATATAAGAGTGAGCTTTCGCCCAGCAAGTACAAACATAATCTCACAAAAATAATTTAATCATCTTTAAAACATGTCAATCATCATGTAACTTATGCATGAGCCATTTATGATTGATTGAAAGTCTTATGCTTCATTTTAGACTCAATCTTTAACTTATCTTGTCTCAACATGTGGGCCCATAGTGTACGTACCGAAAGCGCGCAGCCTCCAGACAAAGCTAGGGTTTGCAAGGCCCTAACAGTTCTGGGAATTAAAACGTGACCCTCACGCATCAACGAGAGGTAAATGTCACAACTGGTTTTAAACATGTATCCTCCTCGATCACGGGAGGTTGGTACGACACCTTCCTTGATTATCTTACCATATGATTTAACATTAGTGAACATGCTTCATGATGTCACTATGTCATATTCAAACTTTAACATTTGCCATATCATGGCATTCTTGAAAACATGACATTTTTAAAACCATGACATTTTAGAAAACATGGCATAATATGTAACATGTTATAGCATATCATCACATAACATCATTTAACATCATACAACATAGCATGTACATTTTAACATAGCATATATGAAAATAGTATTTACTATTTTCATACTGTAGGTGAGGTTCGATACTTGCCTGAGATACTATGTCTGGGGTTTCGTTGCTTTAACTCAGATTGCAACCGCAGGTTACCTCCTGCTATTAAAAAGAACATAGGATAAGGATCCTATAAGATATTGGTAACCTGTTCAATATTCTAATTATATGTCCCCCCCCCCCACACCGGGCTTGATCATTACTAGGTTACTAATCGTAACCCTAGAGTTTGTGGTTAACCAAACTTGATCCATTACTTGTTAGGTTACTTGAGGTAACCTCGGGTATTAAACTCATGTATGTATAGTATCAAGTTACTATTCCTATTATTGGGCCTAATCTTTAGTAACTCGGGTATCTTTCCCGGTTATCATCCGTTAACAACTTGTTACTACACTTTAGCTTTTAAATCCAATTTGGAAAATTGACTAGAAAATCTTTTGTTTTACTTCAAAATTCGAGGTTTTCAAAGTAAAACTTTATAAAACTCATTTAAGGCTGAAAACTGCTTTTGAAATAGTTTTCATAGTCAAAACAGGAAATGTTGATGTAAAAATACAGTTTTTCCGTATGTTTGTAGAAAATCCTGTACAGGAATTTCTTATTCTCTGCACAGTTTTTATAGTTCAGGTTGTATTTAAAAATCCAAATGGAATTTGAAAAACTTGTCTTCACGAAAGTTCTTGCTCTTGAGAAATTCTAAAACTTTCATGTTTTAAGAAAAACCCAGTTCTGCTTGGATTCGTACCAGTTTTAATTTGAAACCCACTGATCGTGTAAACTAGGTCTGGGCAGTTTAGTCTCGGATTTTCGTAAAAACGGAGGCCATTGGAGCCTCATTTTGCAAATCCATCCGCGTTGCCCTCTAGGAAAAACTGTTCTGAACAACTTTTGTGTTTTAAGTTTTGCCTAATTCGGCCTCTAAAGGCCTCAAAATCGGCTTGCCGTAAAACTGGTCAGGATCCACCCGAGCCTGGCAGTTTTTCGGTTTAGAATTCGTTTTACGTCCTAGACGTGGAATCTAGCTCGACCAGCCACCGCGGGAGCCCTAATATCAATCATGCAGCGGTTTCTAACGTTCAATATTCAACATGCAAGCCAATTTGAACAACATTCATAACCATGCAAAATCCTAAGCATTCAATCAAACACAAAGCATGCATATAAAACCACCAACCATAAAATCCTAATTAACCAAGCACATAACCTAAATTTCTTAACTAAGGCAGGGAATTAAAGTGAGCTTATGCTCTTACAAACTTTGCTTGAAATACATTTAAATTTCTCAATTGAAATTTAAATGAAAAGTGTTGGGTTTGAGGGGATTTACCTAGCTTCCACCCAAGGGTTTGGCTTGCTAGATTTGATTCTCCCTTGGTCCCTCCTTGCTGCCACTAGGTCCGGCCCTTTGGCTTGCTTGGCTCCAAACTTTTTCAGCCACTCTAGCACCAAGATCCGATCACCACAACCTCAAAAATCCGGCCTCCAACTTGGTTAACTCCTCCCTTTTTCCTTTCCCTCTACAGCCGGCCTCTTGGCCAAAAGATTGTCCAAAAATTTTCCAACTCTTTCTTGCTTGCTCTTCACACAAAATCCGACCACCCTAGGCTCTAATCACTCTTGGTTTTGGCAAAATTTCCTTTCTCTCCTTCCTTCTCACTCTCGGTTTTTGGTGAAGAAAATTTTGCAAGGGTTTGGTTGCTTTTCTCTAATTTTTTTGAATTATGGGGTCACCTATTTATAGAGGTGGGGGAAGTTTCAAAAATTGGAATTTGACCCCAAAAAAAACAAGAAATCACACAATGGGGGGGGTATAGGTGGCCGGCCAAGGGGGTTCTAGAACCACCAAAATTACTTTCCAAATTTTTGCTAAATCCTTAATGATGTCATTAATCAAAAGGTGGTGATATCACACTAAGGCTTTGTTTGGCTTTTCCTTAATGTAGTCCACTTTAATTCTAGCACAGATATTTCTAATACTGCTTTCACTAATACACAGTACAATTTAGTACTGTTATTTTAAACTGCAGTACAAAATTCATCTGTGTAGAAATGGACTGTATAAAATTTTTCTTATACAATCAAACTTCTTGGCCAAAGATAACCTAACTAATGTGCTTGATTTTCTATGGTGGTTTTTGAATCTTAAACATACCATTTTATCCGAAAAAAATGGTTTTTACACGGTACAATTTTTATACTGAAAAATATTTAACCGTACCGCCTCATTTTCGATTTTTCGGGTCAACCATTGCTTTCTTGTCAATCATTGACTCTCTTGTCAAAATTTGACTATCATGAATTCATGAAATTTCGTCATACCTTTTTACTTAAAAGGCCTATCATGAAGTCTCGTAATTAATTTACCGAGAACTCAATCATATACTGATAAAATCATGAATTTTGTATTAATATTCATAATTTTCATAAAATTGCACATAAACACATAATATGAACTATAAATTTCTTATTTACAAGAAAATTGTGAGTTCTTGAAAATTTCGATTATTACAATTTGCTGCCTTTCTTGCCTTAAATTCAGCCACCAAATTGCACCAAATCCGGCTGCCTCCAACTCCAAAACCGGTTTGGATCAAGTTTGTTTCCTCCCCCCCCTAGAACCGGCCTTGCTAGGGAAATGGGCACTAAATTTTTTTCCAACTTTTTGCTTGGTTTCTTACTTGAATCCGACCACCCCTAAGCCCTACACACTCTTGGTTTTGCAAATTTTTCTTGCCTTTCTCTTCCACTCAAAGTTCGGATTTTGTGGAGCAAAAATGCAAGAGTTTGGCTAACAATCTTAAATTGTGAACAATGCTCCCCCTATTTATAGAGTTTGTGAATTTCTTGTAATTGCACAATTTAGTCCTCAAAAAAATCAGAAATTGGACTTCTAGGGGGGCATGTGGCCGGCCATCAAGCTAGGTGGAAGACAACTAATTTCTTCCAATTTTCCTAAACCAACTTAATGATGTCAAAATTCAAAAAGGCAATGAGGTAAGCAAGGCTTAAGCTTGTTTGGCTCTTTTTCTCTTTTTCTTGCTATTAAGCAGTCCATTTTTAAGTTATCACAGGTATTTTCAATACTGGATTCACTTATGCACAGTATTGGTTTACCGAACTGCAGTCCAAAATTCATCCGTGTAAAAATGGACGGTATGAAATTTTCCTTATTTCTTAAAACCCTTTTGCCCTATACTTAACTTAATGTGCTTGATTTTCTAGGGTGGTTCTTATATCTTAAACATAACTTTTTATCTGTAAAAACACGGTTTTACCCGGTGTAATTTTATACAGATAAACATTTAAACATACAGTCATTTTCTTGAACTTTTCGGGTCAACCATCGACTTTCTTGTCAATTAGGACCTTCTTGTCAAGTTTTGACTTTCATGGTCAACAGTTGACTTTTTGGTCAACCGTGACGTTTTTGGTCAAACTTTGACCATTTTACAAAATTTCATGATTTTGTTCCTTATTACTTAAAAAGGTCGTTTTCTTAAATACATAACCATTTTTGAGTCTTATAAAGCCATAAAACTCACAAAACATAATTAAAAACCCTTAACTGGGCTTTTTCCATAAATTCCTTTACGGTTCAATGTAAATTTATACATAGAATCGTTCAGACATAAAAATCAGGTATTACAATCTACCCTCCTTAAAGATTTTCGTCCTCGAAAATTAGAACAAGCCGGGGTAGTTCTTTCTCAATTCATTTTCTAATTCCCAAGTGGCTTCTTCTACTTTATGGTTTCGTCATAAAACCTTTACCATGGGAATTGTCTTATTTCTTAGAACCTTCTCTTCTCGATCTAGGATTTGTATCGGCTTCTCTTCATAGGTCAAGTCTGTTTGAACCTCTACCGGTTCTTGACTAAGAATATGTGAAGGATCTGGCACATACTTCTTGAGCATTGATACATGGAAGACATTATGCATAGATGCTAACTCTGGCGGTAGGACAAGCTTGTATGCTACTTTTCCAACCCTCTCTAGGATTTCAAAAGGTCCAGTATACCTTGGGCTAAGCTTCCCTTTCTTTCCAAATCTCATTACTCCCTTCATAGGAGCTATCTTGATAAAAACTGCATCTCCAGTTTGAAATTCCAAAGGCCTTCTTCGCTTATCAGCATAGCTTTTCTGACGACTGAAAGCTATGTCGAGCCTTTGCTTAATTTTCTTGATATCTTCAAAGTCTTTCTGATGAAATCTGAGTCTGAAGCTGCTTTTGTCCAACTTCTTGCCAGTGAATAGGGGATTGACATTTTCTTCCATATAGTGCTTCGAACGGAGCCATACCAATTGAAGCATGATAGCTGTTGTTGTAAGAAAATTCAATCAAAGACAGCTTCTGATCCCAGTTTCCTTGAAAATCCAGAACGCAAGATCTCAGCATATCTTCTAGTGTCTGGATAGTTCGTTCTGACTGTCCGTCGGTTTGGGGATGAAATGCCGTGCTGAACTTCAGTTTCGACCCCATAGCAGTGTGTACGCTTGTCCAAAATCGGGAAGTGAAACGTCCGTCTCGATCTGAGATGATCGATTTTGGTACTCCATGTAGTCGAACAACCTGGGATACATAGACGTCGGCCAATTTCTCCACTGAATAAGTGGCTTTGATAGCGATGAAGTGGGCAGATTTGGTTAATCGATCAATAATAACCCAAATCGTGTCATTCCCACTTGAAGTTCTGGGCAGTCCCACGACAAAATCCATGGTAATTTGTTCCCATTTCCATTCGGGAAGCTCTATTTTCTGCAATTCTCCACCAGGATGTCGATGTTCTGCCTTAACCTTTTGACAAGTTAAACACTTTGACACGTACTTCGCTATCTGATTCTTCATGTTTGGCCACCAATAGTTTTCTCGGAGATCTTTATACATCTTGGAGGCTCCTGGATGTACTGAATACGGTGTCATGTGAGCCTCTGCCAGTATCTGATCCTTTAAAAACTTGAAATTAGGAACGCAAATTCTCTCTTTGAAGTAGATCATGCCATCTGCAGAGGTTCTAAACTCCTTATTTCTTTCGCCGAAGAGTTGTGCCTTGATCAACAAGGATCCTTTCCTTGAAGGTTCTTGATGGACTCCATTAAATTTGACTGGAGGGTTAAAGCGGATAACTTTCCCGTTATCATCCTTAGGTTGAAATCGGAGATTTCCTTTTGAAGCGGCTTGGGCAGCAGTACTAAGGACATCAACATGCCCGATGACTTCCTGCTTAAGGCATCTGCTACTCTGTTTGCCTTGCCAGGATGGTAAAGGATCTCGCAGTCGTAGTCCTTTACGAGTTCAAGCCATCTTCGCTGCCTCATGTTGAGCTCCTTCTGGGTAAAGATGTATTTGAGACTTTGATGATCTGTGAAAATCTCACATCTATTCCCATACAGGTAGTGCCTCCAAATCTTCAATGCGAATACCACCGCAGCGAGCTCTAGATCGTGCCTCGGGTAATTCTTCTCGTGATCTTTCAGTTGTCGGGAAGCATACGCGACCACTTTGCCTTGCTGCATTAGGACTGCTCCTAGACCCGTCTTAGAAGCGTCGCTGTAGATTACGAAATTTCCTGCTTCGACATCTGGAATAATCAAAACAGGCGCACTTGTCAGCTTCTTCTTGAGCTCTTGGAAATTCTCCTCGCATTTGGACGTCCATTCATACTTCTTCCCTTTGCGTGTAAGGGCCGTAAGAGGGGCTGCTATCTTAGAAAATCCCTCAACGAAGCGGCGATAATAACCGGCTAATCGAGGAAACTCCTTATTTCCGTTACGCTCTTAGGCCTTGGCCATAAGCTCACTGCTTCCACTTTAGCTGGGTCCACAGAAATCCCTTCTTGTGACACCACGTGGCCTAAGAAATGCACCTTTTCCAACCAAAATTCACATTTAGTGAACTTTGCATAGAGCTGATGTCGTCGCAACATTTCCATCACCATTCTTAGATGCTGCATATGCTCTTCCTGGGACCTTGAATAGATCAGGATATCGTCGATGAAGACAATAACGAACTTGTCCAAATATTCCTTGAACACTCGGTTCATCAGGTCCATGAAAGCAGCTGGAGCATTGGTTAGCCCAAAAGGCATAACCAAAAATTCATAATGTCCGTAGCGTGTCCGAAAAGCCGTCTTGGAGATATCTGAATCTTTGATTCTGAGCTGATGATAGCCATATCGTAGATCGACTTTCGAAAACACCTTTGCTCCTCTGAGTTGATCGAACAGATCGTCAATCCTTGGAAGAGGATACTTGTTTTTGATGGTGATCTTGTTCAGCTCGCGGTAATCGATGCACATACGTAAAGATCCATCTTTCTTTTTCACGAATAGCACAGGTGCTCCCCACGGAGAGTAACTCTGTCGGATGAATCCCTTATCTAGCAATTCTTGCAGTTGTACTTGGAGTTCCCTAAGTTCAGCAGGTGTCATACGGTAAGGCGCCTTCGATACTAGAGCAATTCCGGGCATTAGCTCAATTTCGAATGAAATTTCGCGTTCCGGTGGAAGCCCTGGTAGCTCTTCCGGGAAGATATCCATATACTCCCTGATAACAGGTACATCTTCCGGTGTTAGCTTCATTTCGTGCTCTTTGTCTACCATGTTAGCTAAATACCCTTGACAGCGATTAGCTAACATCTTCCAAGCTTTCATAGCCGAAACCAATCGGGTTGTTGAGTTCCGAGCTTGTCCGTGGAAACTGAACTCTTCCTCGCCATAAGGGTTGAAAATCACACAACGCTTCTGACAGTCGATCTTAGCGTTGTACTTGCTAAGGAAATCCATGCCTAAGATCACATCGAAATCCTGTAGCGTGATTGCGATGAGATCTACATACAGTTCTCTACCGCAGATAATCACGGAGGTATTTCGTATCCAAAAATTGGACCACAAAACTTCTCCGGATGGCAAGGAGGTCTTAAAAGGTTGGCTTAATCTATGCACACCTCTTCCTAACTTCTGGACGAACTCCAATGATATAAATGAATGAGTGGCACCAGAATCAAACAGGGCAATTGCTTCATAAGTGGTGATAGAGATCTGACCTGTCACCACATGTGAAGTGTTTGCTTCCGCATCACCCCTTGTGTAGGCGTAGATTCGAGCTTGAGGCTCAGGAGCTTCCAATCTACCTTGGACAATGGAAGGTCCTTCTAATCTGGCCTGGGCCGTATGAAGCTGACTGCTTGTGTTCCTGTTCTGGTACGGAGGGTTCTGGCCTTGCTTGTTCATGTTGCAATTCTTCGCAAAATGTCCCTCCTTCCCGCATAGATAGCACGTGTTGGTCCCCATTCTGCAGACACCCGGATGTTTTCTCCCGCACTTAATACATACCGGGTAGTCAGAGTTATTACTCTCATTTCCCCTGTTGTTCTTCTTTTGAGGGAAATTTTGTTGCTCGCCCTGTCCTGAGAAATTTCCTTTCCTCTTGTTCCTCCCAAACTGTTTGGAACTTTGAGCAGGGTTATTGTTCTGGCCTTTCTGATTCGTCTCAGCACTCTGACGGGGCAATGTCTGCTTAACAACGGCCTTTTCCTCTTCTTGGCTTTGAAAAACTGCGCCCTTGCTTCCTTATCCTGGTTAATCCAATATTCTGCCCTTATCGCTCTGCTCACGCAGTCAGATACCAGGGTAGGTGGGCTGCTTCCGGCACTAACTTGCCTAGCTATGTCTGTCCGGAACATCTTCATCATTCTCCGGACTATTTCAGTTTCGCTCGGTACCAGCTCCGAGCACAAGCGTGCTAACTGTTCAAACTTCTTAACGGCTTCCATCACCGTCATAGTCCCTTGCTTAAAGCTGGTGAATTCGTCTTGTTGAGTGGCAAGGATTTCTCTGTTTAGTACATACTACGAAACTCAGCCACAAAATCCTGTCAATTCATTGCCATGACATTTCGACGCATTTGAACAGTTATCCACCAGTGTCTCGCGTCCTTCTTGAGAGCAAACGAGGCACATAGAACTTTTTCCTGTTCGGTGAGCCGCATAAAATCCAGGATGACTTGGATATCTATCAACCAGTTGTCTGCGGCTATTGGGTCTGTCGTCCCCTCAAATTCAGGCGCTTTCATCCGCCTAAATCTCTCATACAATAAGTCTTCTCTTGCTGGAGGTGGATCTGCCGATACCCCAGCAGGTGCTATTGGTACCTCAGCATATTGCGGAAAATTGGGCACTGGAGGTGCCATTGGAGCTGCTTGGTCTGCGGGTAAGGGAACCTCATTGACCTGGGGTCTTCGATTTAGCTGATCCAGTTGTTCTCTCAGCCGGTTCGTCTCTTGTTGTTGCTCTAGCAACTGCCGTTGTAAATTGGCTACAACGGTCGCTAGATCTGGCGCAGGTGGATCAACTGGTGCAGCCTTGCGCGTACGAACCATCTTAATCTTCCTATTTAAATCATAAGAAAAGATATTATTAACTATCAATATCCTTTCTTTGCATTCATATCTTAACATATTGTAACATTATACATTATGTCACAATATTGTCATACCATAATATCATATACTTATCATATCATATCATAAACATTCATCAATTCATATCATATCATTCATAATTGAGATTTCATACATCTCACATTTAACTGCCTTTTTATATCTATATAAAAAGTACATCATATTTACTTTACTTATAATTACATTCTCTTACATCATATATACATTGTCAAAAATTTAGATGGAAGTGTCTACCACTTTACCATCATACATAGGTACAAGCCTATTGTCAAAAATAATAAGCTGGTACATATAGTTTCAAAAATAAAAACATACATATTCGGTCGAGTGATCTAAACCTAATCTAACTCCGCTACTGTAACAACCGAAACATCGGAGCCATCATCATCATCATCATCTGGGATCTCCTCGGGGTCTCCTCGAAATCGTCGCCCTCATCGAGCCATCCTCCGAATCCTGACTCGTGATTAGGCTCCTCCTCATCATCCTCATCATCGCTAGATATAACGATGATCGGAGGGTCCTCGGGAGCATCTAAATCCTCATCAGCATCATATCCATCCTCATCGGCCTCCTGTACCGGGTCGACGGGTATCGGGTCCTCCAGGTCGGCTGGGCCGGGCTCATATACTGGCTCTGGCTCGTATGCTGGCTCGGGCTCATAAACCGGCTCGGGCATATCAGCGTCGTCACTGGTATCTCAGGCTCCGCTACATGGGCATCGGCCTGTGGATCCTGTGCAAGCATCTCCGCGGCTAAAATGTACCCGATCATATGGGCCACTGTCATAATCGGCGTCGGTATGGGCGTGTGCTGACGGATCTGTGCAGGTAGTCCGTTCCGCAGGACCACTAAAGACCGTAATCCTGGGTTTGGTATGTCCATGGGGATGAGAGGCAACATAGCCTGCTGGAACCTCCGACAGTAATGGTCCATCGGCTCGTGGGGGTACGCTCGCCAGTAATTGGCCATAATGTAGTATCGCTCATGCTGCATTTCCCGATAAATATCGGGATCTCGATAGTGCCCATCCGCTCCATCATCCAGCACTAGTCCGTAGCGGTTAGTCATACAGACACGAAAATGTGCCCACGTACGGTCTGGCAAAGTCCCCTCGCCGATCGTCGTCCACCACAGTCGCGCGTCAGCTGCCAGGCATCGGCTAGCCAGCGAGACGTGCAATGTGCCCCTACATGGCAAAGGTGGAAAATCATCTCCAGATCGTATAGCCAGACTGATAAAGCTACCGTCCGGGGTGTGCCGTCAAATAGCAGGGGCCGCGACTCGTAGAACGCTGAAACCGCTCGTCGGTCCTCCTCTACGGGTGCCGGGTCCATACTCGTAAATCTAATCATACATAATCGCATAATACATATTAACATATGAAAATAAAATTATAACTTACAATGATGGCGGCGATGGCAGGCTGACTGTGAAATTTAGTCGCAGGGAACCGCTCTGATACCAACTCTGTAACGACCCGCCTAGCACAGGCCGTTACCGTACATACATACATACATACGTACTTACATGCATACATACTTATACGTATAATAGCGGAATAATTTTTTTTTTTATAAGCCGTATAACTATTTGCACATACGTAATAATTATACTGATTAATTAAAACGTTGTGCAGGCATAAATAAAGCTTATAAAATAATCATATAACAAAACAAAATGCATGGCGGCATTGGTCCCACATTTCACAGTTCAGCACACCTCGCCCTCCATCTTGCATCACGGGTTGCTACTAGGCTGCTTACCTACAGCATAGACGTAAGACAATGAGCTAACGCTCAGCAAGTACAACTATTAAATACCGCAATAACATAAACACAACACAATCTAACCTAACATAACATTTCATGACATATCATAACATGACATTCCTTATCATAACTTATCATAACATAACATTTCTTATCATGTCTTATCATAACATAACATTTCTTATCATGACTTATCATAACATAACATTTCTTATCATGACTTATCATAACATAACATTCCTTATCATGACTTATCGTAACATAACATAACTTATCATGACTTATCGTAACATAACATAACTTACCATAACATAACATTTCTTATCATGACTTATCATAACATATGCATGAATCGTTTATGCTTTGTTATGCTTTCTTAACTTATCTTTACTTATGGGCCCCATAACATGAGTGTTCGTACCGGGCGCGCTCTATGGACTTACTCTTGCCATAGCTCAACCCGACCTGACGCGGGTCGGTACGACACAGGCAATTGCTTGCCATCATAGCTTAACCTTTCTTTTGTTAATTAGTGAACATGCATCGTGATGTTTCACTTAATTAATCTTAACATACCTTAACCCTAATCATGCTCCTATAAATCATAGCATACTTGACATTTCATACATCATGACATACATTCATAACATAAAATCATAGCACTTATCATTCATATAAAATCATAGCATTCCTAGGATATTCTATAGCACTTAGCATGTAACATTCATAAATAGCAATCATACTTAGGCAAGTATTCACAACAAGCCTATGCTGTAGGCGGAGTTGTACTTACCTTGTTTGTAAAAGCTGTGTCTAATGTGGAGTTAATTCCGCTGGGACACTTCCGCGTATAACGTTCTGAGATAAAATAAAGTAAGGGTTAGAACTGTTGGTAGTATAACCAACATTCTTTCATAACCTTAGTTATAGGCCCTTACTTATTTTTACGTTATCCTAATTGGTTACTTTGGTAACCCTAATCGGTTTGTTTTTAACTTTGGTTTTAAAATCTTTTCCTAAAAAGAAAACCTTAATTTTTGGTATAAAAATCCTTTTTGTTTAACTTTAAAACTGAAAATCTTAAACTGAGACTTATAAAATTATTGACTATTAGAAACTGCCTTTGGAACAGTTTCACAATGTCAATTTGCAGTGAAATTATGGAATTACACTTTTTCTGTGTTAATTTATAAATCCTGTACAGAGTTTTCCATAATTCCTGTACAGTTTTCCGAAATTCATTTTCATCTTAAAATCAAGACTGATTCTGAAAAACTTGTCTTCACGAAAGTTTTAGATATTGAAAAGTTCTACAACTTTTGTGTTTTGGATAAAACCTAGTTCGGACGTTTTCGTGGTCAAAAACCCTGTGGAACTAGTCCTGGCCGTGCACGGGTCCTGGGCACTTTAGGCACGGGTCCTGGGCACTCAGGCACGGTTTTTGGTAAAAACCGAGGCCATTGGAGCCTCATTTTACAAAACTGTCCGCGATGTCCTCTAGGAAAAACTCTACTTAAAAACTTTCATGTTTTGAGTTTTCCCTGATTCGGCCTCTAGAGGCCTCAAAAACTGTTTTCCCCGAAACTGGCCAATTTCTACCCGAGTTGGCAGTTTTCGGTTTAAAATTTCGTTTGCATCCTAAAACGTCCACCCTACCTCAACCGAACTCAGCGGGAGCCTAAATCAGTCATGCATGACGTTTCTAACGTTCAGATTTCAACATGCAAGCAAATTAACATCATTCATAATCCTACAAAATCCTAAACATTTAATCAAGCATCTAACATACACAAGCACATAATTGAACCACCAAACCTATACCTAAACAAATCAAGCACATACTCATAATTTACAAGCTAGGGAAGAACTTGAAAGTGGGCTTATACCCTTACAAACCATGGCTTAAATACATTTAAATTTCTCCATATGAAATTTAAATGAAAGCTTGATTGGTTAAGGTTTTTACCTTACTCGGTTTGGCTCGGTGAGCTCGGGTTTCCACTTCCTTCCTCCTCCTCAAATCACCGGCTGTTTTGGTGATTGGCAAGTGCAAACTTGCTGCCTTTCTTGCCTTAAATTCAGCCACCAAATTGCACCAAATCCGGCTGCCTCCAACTCCAAAACCGGTTTGGATCAAGTTTGTTTCCTCCCCCCCTAGAACCAGCCTTGCTAGGGAAATGGGCACTAAATTTTTTTCCAACTTTTTGCTTGGTTTCTTACTTGAATCCGACCACCCCTAAGCCCTACACACTCTTGGTTTTGCAAATTTTTCTTGCCTTTCTCTTCCACTCAAAGTTCGGATTTTGTGGAGCAAAAATGCAAGAGTTTGGCTAACAATCTTAAATTGTGAACAATGCTCCCCCTATTTATAGAGTTTGTGAATTTCTTGTAATTGCACAATTTAGTCCTCAAAAAAATCAGAAATTGGACTTCTAGGGGGGCATGTGGCCGGCCATCAAGCTAGGTGGAAGACAACTAATTTCTTCCAATTTTCCTAAACCAACTTAATGATGTCAAAATTCAAAAAGGCAATGAGGTAAGCAAGGCTTAAGCTTGTTTGGCTCTTTTTCTCTTTTTCTTGCTATTAAGCAGTCCATTTTTAAGTTATCACAGGTATTTTCAATACTGGATTCACTTATGCACAGTATTGGTTTACCGAACTGCAGTCCAAAATTCATCCGTGTAAAAATGGACGGTATGAAATTTTCCTTATTTCTTAAAACCCTTTTGCCCTATACTTAACTTAATGTGCTTGATTTTCTAGGGTGGTTCTTATATCTTAAACATAACTTTTTATCTGTAAAAACACGGTTTTACCCGGTGTAATTTTATACAGATAAACATTTAAACATACAGTCATTTTCTTGAACTTTTCGGGTCAACCATCGACTTTCTTGTCAATTAGGACCTTCTTGTCAAGTTTTGACTTTCATGGTCAATAGTTGACTTTTTGATCAACCGTGACGTTTTTGGTCAAACTTTGACCATTTTACAAAATTTCATGATTTTGTTCCTTATTACTTAAAAAGGTCGTTTTCTTAAATACATAACCATTTTTGAGTCTTATAAAGCCATAAAACTCACAAAACATAATTAAAAACCCTTAACTGGGCTTTTTCCATAAATTCCTTTACGGTTCAATGTAAATTTATACATAGAATCGTTCAGACATAAAAATCAGGTATTACAGCCACGCTCGCCATCTGTATCAACAACTGCCCATAGGTTGCTTACCTACAGCATAGACGTAAGACGTGAGCTTTCGCTCAGCAAATACAACATAATTATCCGCGACAATACAACTCAAAACATAATTCATCACAATCTTATAACATAGCATCTCATATCATAACATATCATACTCTACATAGCATCTCATATCATAGTATTTCCTACTTATCTCATCGTATCGTAACATCTCATACATAACATATCATAGCGTTGCATAATATATGCATGAACCGATTATGCTCGTATTATGCCATCATATGCATTCTTAACTTATCTTGTTTATGGACCCCATAACATAAGTGTACGTACCGGGCGCGCTCTATGGGCTTACTCTTGCCATAGCTCAACCCGACCTGACGCGGGTCGGTACGACACGGCAAGCTCGCCTGCCATCATACTTGCTTTTCATAATCTCATAATTGATCTTGTTAGTGAACATGCTTCGTGATGTCACTAAACTTAAGTCATACTTATATCTAACATCATGCCTTATCTCATAATCATAAACTTGATATCATCATAATAATCATAAGCTTAATATCATAATAATCATAATATCGCATCAAACAATTCTAGCATACATTTATATCACATTCTAATAGCGATCATTCATCATACTTGGGTAAGTATACAACGAAAAGTCTATGCGTAGACGGAGTTGTACTTACCAGTTTCTAACTCCCAAATTTAGCGTTTCTCCTAACCGAGTGGTTTTCCTGTTTTCACAGAAAAATCATAGGATGAGAATCATCCTATCATAGTATCATACAACCCTAGTTATTAACTTATCTCAGTATAAGGATATCAAAACATAGCATAAACATTAAAATCTTACTATCCTTTAAAACACTAAAATTCTTGAAAACAAATTATATTTGAAGTCAGTCTTTTATTTGATCCTTTCTAACAAATTTGTTCCGAATTTGAAAATATTTCCTTCATGAAAGTTGTAGACCTTGAAGGTTCCTACAACTTCTGTTTAAACTTAAAATCCAAATCTGACTTAAACATGCTTGTTTCTGCCTTGAAAATTCTTCGACCATTTTTCTTAACCTTGAAATAGGTCTCGGGTTTTTGTAAAAACGAAGGTCTTAGAGGCCTTATTTTCAAAAACTGTCCAAGTTGGCCCCTAGGATTTCCCTTCTCTACAACTTGTAGTTTAAACTTTTTCATGATTCGGCCTCTAAGGGCCTCGAAATTTTCTTTCCAAAATACTGTCCAATTTACCCCGAAACTGGCAGTTTTTTGTTCGGTTTGGTTTTTAGGTAACTAACGTGCACACTACCTCAAACGGTTACCCCGTGAGCCTATATTAAGCATGCAGGCGTTACCTAACCATTCATACTCATACAATCAGATCTTACTCATATAATTTTGTAAAACAAAAATCCTACACTTGCATAAAAACCTATTTCGAAACTAGCATATAAAACCGAAAACTATCAACTACACATAAGCATAGTACTTGAATTTACTTTTCATAAACTCATGCTTATACATAACATCACACTCATAATCTTCTATCAAAAACGTGAATGAAAACTAGAGTAAAGAGTTTGCCTCAAGCTTCACAAACAATTCTAGCTTAAGGTTTTGGAGGTTCTTTCTCACTAGACCAACACCACAAAACGAATTGTTTCAACTCTTTCTCTCACTTTGGTTCGGTCCTAGGAAAAGAAGAAGCAGATAATGAGCTGCCAATCTATGGTTTATTGTCCAAAAGATCATATATGTTCGTACCACCTCCTATTTATGGTGAATGTTTGTTCTACCTTGCTAGTTAGTCCTCCAAAATCTTCATTTTGCACACAACCCTTGTGTGTTGGCCGGCCATCCTTGGCCCTAGACATGAGTAAGCACAGCTAAGGTACTATTCACCAAAGCTTACCAGCTATGTGGCATGTTCTCAAGATGGTGGCCATATAGGTGATGAGGTTGCCAAAATCAGCTAGTCAGGAGGCAAAACTTGATTGGTTAAGCAAACTAACCAGGTGTTCATTCACCCATTGGCCGGTTTGGTGCTGAATTTTGCAAGCCTTGGCTTGCCAAAGAAGAAGGCAAATGATGACTCATCAAGCTAAGAGCTTAGTCATCAAAGCTAGAAATTGGATGTGTGTTTTCCTTGTGATGGCCGGCATATTGGCAACATAAGCTTGGTTTTATCAAGCCAAGCAAGCAAGGCTATAAGCTTGCTCACCAAAGCTATAAACTACACTTGTCATTCTCTCTAAAACTTTGAGAAATTATGACTTCTAAGCTGCATATTAATCCCCAAGAGTAACATATTTACTCAATGGAATCATGTGGTGGCCGGCCATGGAGAATTCAAATGGAAGAAAATAGTTAGATTAACTAAGTTAACAAACCTAGTTACTTTCTTGGTTTTAACATAACTATGGTAACTAAATTTTGTAACCAATCCTTGGCTTAGTTGAATTTGAATGCTTAGTAAGAAAATCTATCATAATTTTCTTGAAATTCTTCATAAGGTGGCCGGCCATACCTTGCTAAGTGTGAAAGTTGCAAAATGCAACATAGCTTAGTATACAAAACTACTTTGCTTACTAGGCAAGGTTAAAATTGTGTGGTATCAAATTCTAATGAACTTCAAATTTTTCATACCTTGCCTATTGGTCCTTAAGAGCAAAATATCAGCTCATTAACCCTTAATGTGGCCGGTTCCCTTAAGTATAAGTGTAGGCAAATGATTGGTCAATTTTGAACCAATCTAAACCTAACTTGATTCCTTGATTTCCAACTAGGTTAACCAAATTTAAAAATCATCATAAACTAAATTGAACTAGGAAATCTAACTAGAAAAATCCGTAGTTCCATAAATTTACAAATTTATCTATCAAATCACAATTTTTCACAAAATTGCATTTTGGCCCCTAAAGGCAAAATATTTGCACTTTAGTCCCTATAGGGTGACCAATTTTCAAAGTGAGATTTGTCATTCTTTTTAAGACAAGGTATCACCGATTAAGACCTTACTTGGCTTAACTCCTAAACACAGTTCATTTCATACTGGCATACATATTCAGATACTGTTTTCAACTGATAACAGTATACTTGCACTGGACCATTATCCAGAATTTATCTGAACTGCGTCTAGGGTTCTCTTAATATTAGAAACTACTAACAGAGAATCATATATCATAGATTTGCCTTTTACTACAAAAAGGTCTTTCAAAGAATCTAACATAACACATAAACATTTCTTAATTACAAACTTTGATTATTCATAACAGAAATCAAAATTTGTAAACAAGCTGATCATTACGTTTTATACCATTTTACTCAAAAGGTCACTTGCTTTACAAAGCAATAATTTTTTTGGAGTCTTATAAAAACATAAGAACTCATAATATCTAATAAAAACCCTAAGCTGGGCTTTTCATAAATACCTTCAGGGCATAATTCAAATATCTGTACAAGACATTATGACGTTGGGAAATTCTAGTTATTACAAATTCACTCAAAGATCCTAAAATCAAAACTAAAATATACAAAACCTAAAATCATAAGTCTAAATATGGGAGAAAAAAAGTTAGTGATCACTTAAATTAACACGCATTGTGCAATTAACTCAAAGATCCCTAAAAACAAAACTAAATATAGAAAACATAAAATCTTAAGTTTTAATAAACGAAAAAAATAACAAAAGAAGTTAGTGATCACTTATAAGAGGGGAGATGGATGGTAGATGGTGGTGGCGATGTCCAATTGTGGTTGAGTGACTATCTCGGAGCATTCTGATCTGATTTTTGTTATTACAGCATATGGTGTTGATATAGAAAAATGAGGGCCGGATTCAGTCTCATGGGTATTTGTCGTAAAGATTCCATGACGATTTTTAAAAAATGGTCGTGGAAGCCAAACATTCCATGACTGTTTTTAAAAGCAGTCGTGGTATCCGAAGCTTCCATGATGATTTTAGAAAATGGTCGTGGAATCTAATGTTTCCCAACTATTTGTGAAAACCATTATGGAAGCTTTGGCTTCCACGACTGTTTTCAGAATCTAGTTTTGCTCCATATTTTGGCATACTTTCCATGACCGTTTTTAAACAAAGTTCATGAAAGCTCTGTCGTGGAATCCACATTTTGTAGTAGTACAGGCTTTCCTAGGAGTATTACTATAAGCCACTTTCCATATGGGAGGTCCTCAGAAT
>CM046374.1:6844642-6944553 GCA_025413025.1 Ficus hispida
TCTAATCACTCTTGGTTTTGGCAAAATTTCCTTTCTCTCCTTCCTTCTCACTCTCGGTTTTTGGTGAAGAAAATTTTGCAAGGGTTTGGTTGCTTTTCTCTAATTTTTTTGAATTATGGGGTCACCTATTTATAGAGGTGGGGGAAGTTTCAAAAATTGGAATTTGACCCAAAAAAAACAAGAAATCACACAATGGGGGGGGTATAGGTGGCCGGCCAAGGGGGTTCTAGAACCACCAAAATTACTTTCCAAATTTTTGCTAAATCCTTAATGATGTCATTAATCAAAAGGTGGTGATATCACACTAAGGCTTTGTTTGGCTTTTCCTTAATGTAGTCCACTTTAATTCTAGCACAGATATTTCTAATACTGCTTTCACTAATACACAGTACAATTTAGTACTGTTATTTTAAACTGCAGTACAAAATTCATCTGTGTAGAAATGGACTGTATAAAATTTTTCTTTTAAATCAAACTTTTGGCCTTTAATACCTATTTATGTGCTTGATTTTCTATGGTGGTTTTAAAACTTAATTTGCCATCTTTCTGTAAAGACAGTTTTCAGGCAATATTTTATACTGATATCATTTAACATACCGCTAGGTTTGACCATTCGGTCAACCTCTTGACTTGTCCGATCAAAATTTTGACTATCATAAATTCATGAAATTTCGTCATACCTTTTTACTTAAAAGGCCTATCATGAAGTCTCGTAATTAATTTACCGAGAACTCAATCATATACTGATAAAATCATGAATTTTGTATTAATATTCATAATTTTCATAAAATTGCACATAAACACATAATACGAACTATAAATTTCTTATTTACAAGAAAATTGTGAGTTCGTGAAAATTTCGATTATACATCTTCTCCCTCAAATCAGGCTGTTTGGGATTGCAGTGCAAACTTCTGCCTTTCTTGCCTTAATCCAGCCACCAAATGGCACGAATCTGCTGCCTCCAACTCCAAAACCCGGTTTGGATCCAAGCTTGTTCCTCCCCCCTAGAACCGGCCTTGCTAGGAAATGGGCACTAAATTTTTTTCCAACTTTTTGCTTGGTTTCTTACTTGAATCCGACCACCCTAAGCCCTACACACTCTTGTTTTGCAAATTTTCTTGCCTTTCTCTTCCACTCAAAGTTCGGATTTTGTGGAGCAAAAATGCAAGAGTTTGGCTAACAATCTTAAATGTGAACAATGCTCCCCCTATTTATAGAGTTTGTGAATTTCTTGTAATTGCACAATTTAGTCCTCAAAAAAATCAGAAATTGGACTTCTAGGGGGGCATGTGGCCGGCCATCAAGCTAGGTGGAAGACAACTAATTTCTTCCAATTTCCTAAACCAACTTAATGATGTCAAAATTCAAAAAGGCAATGAGGTAAGCAAGGCTTAAGCTTGTTTGGCTCTTTTCTCTTTTTCTTGCTATTAAGCAGTCCATTTTTAAGTTATCACAGGTATTTTCAATACTGGATTCACTTATGCACAGTATTGGTTTACCGAACTGCAGTCCAAAATTCATCCGTGTAAAAATGGACGGTATGAAATTTTCCTTATTTCTTAAAACCCTTTTGCCCTATACTTCAACTTAATGTGCTTGATTTTCTAGGGTGGTTCTTATATCTTAAACATAACTTTTTATCTGTAAAAACACGGTTTTACCCGGTGTAATTTTATACAGATAAACATTTAAGCATACATCATTTTCTTGAACTTTTCGGGTCAACCATCGACTTTCTTGTCAATTAGTGACCTTCTTGTCAAGTTTTGACTTTCATGGTCAACAGTTGACTTTTTGGTCAACCGTGACGTTTTTGGTCAAACTTTGACCATTTTACAAAATTTCATGATTTTGTTCCTTATTACTTAAAAAGGTCGTTTTCTTAAATACATAACCATTTTTGAGTCTTATAAAGCCATAAAACTCACAAAACATAATTAAAAACCTTAACTGGGCTTTTTCCATAAATTCTTTTACGGTTCAATGTAAATTTATACATAGAATCGTTCAGACATAAAAATCAGGTATTACAATCTACCCTCCTTAAAGATTTTCGTCCTCGAAAATTAGAACAAGCCGGGGTAGTTCTTTCTCATTTCATTTTCTAATTCCCAAGTGGCTTCTTCTACTTTATGGTTTCGCCATAAAACCTTTACCATGGGAATTGTCTTATTTCTTAGAACCTTCTCTTCTCGATCTAGGATTTGTACCGGCTTCTCTTCATAGGTCAAGTCTGTTTGAACCTCTACCGGTTCTTGACTGAGAATATGCGAAGGATCTGGACATACTTCTTGAGCATTGATACATGGAAGACATTATGCATAGATGCTAACTCTGGCGGTAGGGCAAGCTTGTATGCTACTTTTCCAACCCTCTCTAGGATTTCAAAAGGTCCAGTATACCTTGGGCTAAGCTTCCCTTTCTTTCCAAATCTCATTACTCCCTTCATAGGAGCTATCTTGATAAAAACTGCATCTCCGTTGAAATTCCAAAGGCCTTCTTCGCTTTCAGCATAGCTTTTCTGACGACTGAAAGCTATGTCGAGCCTTTGCTTAATTTTCTTGATATCTTCAGAAGTCTTTCTGATGAAATCTGGAGTCTGAAGCTGCTTTTGTCCAACTTCTTGCCAGTGAATAGGGGATTGACATTTTCTTCCATATAGTGCTTCGAACGGAGCCATACCAATTGAAGCATGATAGCTGTTGTTGTAAGAAAATTCAATCAAAGACAGCTTCTGATCCCAGTTTCCTTGAAAATCCAGAACGCAAGATCTCAGCATATCTTCTAGTGTCTGGATAGTTCGTTCTGACTGTCCGTCGGTTTGGGGATGAAATGCCGTGCTGAACTTCAGTTTCGACCCCATAGCAGTGTGTACGCTTGTCCAAAATCGGGAAGTGAAACGTCCGTCTCGATCTGAGATGATCGATTTTGGTACTCCATGTAGTCGAACAACCTGGGATAAATAGACGTCGGCCAATTTCTCTACTGAATAAGTGGCTTTGATAGCGATGAAGTGGGCAGATTTGGTTAATCGATCAACAATAACCCAAATCGTGTCATTCCCACTTGAAGTTCTGGGCAGTCCCACGACAAAATCCATGGTAATTTGTTCCCATTTCCATTCGGGAAGCTCTATTTTCTGCAATTCTCCACCAGATGTCGATGTTCTGCCTTAACCTTTTGACAAGTTAAACACTTTGACACGTACTTCGCTATCTGATTCTTCATGTTTGGCCACCAATAGTTTTCTCGGAGATCTTTATACATCTTGGAGGCTCCTGGATGTACTGAATACGGTGTCATGTGAGCCTCTGCCAGTATCTGATCCTTTAAAAACTTAAATTAGGAACGCAAATTCTCTCTTTGAAGTAGATCATGCCATCTGCAGAGGTTCTAAACTCCTTATTTCTTTCGCCGAAGAGTTGTGCCTTGATCAACAAGGATCCTTTCCTTGAAGGTTCTTGATGGACTCCATTAAATTTGACTGGAGGGTTAAAGCGGATAACTTTCCCGTTATCATCCTTAGGTTGAAATCGGAGATTTCCTTTTGAAGCGGCTTGGGCAGCAGTACTAAGGACATCAACATGCCCGATGACTTCCTGCTTAAGGCATCTGCTACTCTGTTTGCCTTGCCAGGATGGTAAAGGATCTCGCAGTCGTAGTCCTTTACGAGTTCAAGCCATCTTCGCTACCTCATGTTAAGCTCCTTCTGGGTAAAGATGTATTTGAGACTTTGATGATCTGTGAAAATCTCACATCTATTCCCATACAGGTAGTGCCTCCAAATCTTTAATGCGAACACCACCGCAGCGAGCTCTAGATCGTGCGTCGGGTAATTCTTCTCGTGATCTTTCAGTTGTCGGGAAGCATACGCGACCACTTTGCCTTGCTGCATTAGGACTGCTCCTAGACCCGTCTTAGAAGCGTCGCTGTAGATTACGAAATTTCCTGCTTCGACATCTGGAATAATCAAAACAGGCGCACTTGTCAGCTTCTTCTTGAGCTCTTGGAAATTCTCCTCACATTTGGACGTCCATTCATACTTCTTCCCTTTGCGTGTAAGGGCCGTAAGAGGGGCTGCTATCTTAGAAAATCCCTCAACGAAGCGGCGATAATAACCGGCTAATCTGAGGAAACTCCTTATTTCCGTTACGCTCTTAGGCCTTGGCCATAAGCTCACTGCTTCCACTTTAGCTGGGTCCACAGAAATCCCTTCTTGTGACACCACGTGGCCTAAGAAATGCACCTTTTCCAACCAAAATTCACATTTAGTGAACTTTGCATAGAGCTGATGTCGTCGCAACATTTCCATCACCATTCTTAGATGCTGCATATGCTCTTCCTGGGACCTTGAATAGATCAGGATATCGTCGATGAAGACAATAACGAACTTGTCCAAATATTCCTTGAACACTCGGTTCATCAGGTCCATGAAAGCAGCTGGAGCATTGGTTAGCCCAAAAGGCATAACCAAAAATTCATAATGTCCGTAGCGTGTCCGAAAAGCCGTCTTGGAGATATCTGAATCTTTGATTCTGAGCTGATGATAGCCAGATCGTAGATCGACTTTCGAAAACACCTTTGCTCCTCTGAGTTGATCGAACAGATCGTCAATCCTTGGAAGAGGATACTTGTTTTTGATGGTGATCTTGTTCAGCTCGCGGTAATCGATGCACATACGTAAAGATCCATCTTTCTTTTCACGAATAGCACAGGTGCTCCCCACGGAGAGTAACTCTGTCGGATGAATCCCTTATCTAGCAATTCTTGCAGTTGTACTTGGAGTTCCTAAGTTCAGCAGGTGCCATACGGTAAGGCGCCTTCGATACTGGAGCAATCCGGGCATTAGCTCAATTTCGAATGAAATTTCGCGTTCCGGTGGAAGCCCTGGTAGCTCTTCCGGGAAGATATCCACATACTCCCTGATAACAGGTACATCTTCCGGTGTTAGCTTCATTTCGTGCTCTTTGTCACCATGTTAGCTAAATACCCTTGACAGCATTAGCTAACATCTTCCAAGCTTTCATAGCCGAAACCAATCGGGTTGTTGAGTTCCGAGCTTGTCCGTGGAAACTGAACTCTTCCTCGCCATAAGGGTTGAAAATCACACAACGCTTCGACAGTCGATCTTAGCGTTGTACTTGCTAAGGAAATCCATGCCTAAGATCACATCGAAATCCTGTAGCGTGATTGCGATGAGATCTACATACAGTTCTCTGCCGCAGATAATCACGGAGGTATTTCGTATCCAAAAATTGGACCACAAAACTTCTCCGGATGGCAAGGAGGTCTTAAAAGGTTGGCTTAATCTATGCACACCTCTTCCTAACTTCTGGACGAACTCCAATGATATAAATGAATGAGTGGCACCAGAATCAAACAGGGCAATTGCTTCATAAGTGGTGATAGAGATCTGACCTGTCACCACATGTGAAGTGTTTGCTTCCGCATCACCCCTTGTGTAGGCGTAGATTCGAGCTTGAGGCTCAGGAGCTTCCAATCTACCTTGGACAATGGAAGGTCCTTCTAATCTGGCCTGGGCCGCATGAAGCTGACTGCTTGTGTTCCTGTTCTGGTACGGAGGGTTCTGGCCTTGCTTGTTCATGTTGCAATTCTTCGCAAAATGTCCCTCCTTCCCGCATAGATAGCACGTGTTGGTCCCCATTCTGCAGACACCCGGATGTTTTCTCCCGCACTTAGTACATACCGGGTAGTCAGAGTTATTACTCTCATTTCCCCTGTTGTTCTTCTTTTGAGGGAAATTTTGTTGCTGGCCCTGTCCTGAGAAATTTCCTTTCCTCTTGTTCCTCCCAAACTGTTTGGAACTTTGAGCAGGGTTATTGTTCTGGCCTTTCTGATTCTTCTCAGCACTCTGACGGGGCAATGTCTGCTTAACAACGGCCTTTTCCTTCTTCTTGGCTTTGAAAAACTGCGCCCTTGCTTCCTTATCCTGGTTAATCCAATATTCTGCCCTTATCGCTCTGCTCACGCAGTCAGATACCAGGGTAGGTGGGCTGCTTCCGGCACTAACTTGCCTAGCTATGTCTGTCCGGAACATCTTCATCATTCTCCGGACTATTTCAGTTTCGCTCGGTACCAGCTCCGAGCACAAGCGTGCTAACTGTTCAAACTTCTTAACGGCTTCCATCACCGTCATAGTCCCTTGCTTAAAGCTGGTGAATTCGTCCTGTTGAGTGGCAAGGATTTCTCTGTTATAGTACATACTACGAAACTCAGCCACAAAATCCTGTCAATTCATTGCCATGACATTTCGACGCATTTGAACAGTTATCCACCAGTGTCTCGCGTCCTTCTTGAGAGCAAACGAGGCACATAGAACTTTTTCCTGTTCGGTGAGCCGCATAAAATCCAGGATGACTTGGATATCTATCAACCAGTTGTCTGCGGCTATTGGGTCTGTCGTCCCCTCAAATTCAGGCGCTTTCATCCGCCTAAATCTCTCATACAATAAGTCTTCTCTTGCTGGAGGTGGATCTGCCGATACCCCAGCAGGTGCTATTGGTACCTCAGCATATTGCGGAAAATTGGGCACTGGAGGTGCCATTGGAGCTGCTTGGTCTGCGGGTAAGGGAACCTCATTGACCTGGGGTCTTCGATTTAGCTGATCCAGTTGTTCTCTCAGCCGGTTCGTCTCTTGTTGTTGCTCTAGCAACTGCCGTTGTAAATTGGCTACAACGGTCGCTAGATCTGGCGCAGGTGGATCAACTGGTGCAGCCTTGCGCGTACGAACCATCTTAATCTTCCTATTTAAATCATAAGAAAAGATATTATTAACTATCAATATCCTTTCTTTGCATTCATATCTTAACATATTGTAACATTATACATTATGTCACAATATTGTCATACCATAATATCATATACTTATCATATCATATCATAAACATTCATCATATTCATATCATATCATTCATAATTGAGATTTCATACATCTCACATTTAACTGCCTTTTTATATCTATATAAAAAGTACATCATATTTACTTTACTTATAATTACATTCTCTTCACATCATATATACATTGTCAAAAATTTAGGATGGAAGTGTCTACCACTTTACCATCATACATAGGTATAAGCCTATTGTCAAAAATAATAAGCTGGTACATATAGTTTCAAAAATAAAAACATACATATTCGGTCGAGTGATCTAAACCTAATCTAACTCCGCTACTGTAACAACCGAAACATCGGAGCCATCATCATCATCATCATCTGGGATCTCCTCGGGGTCCTCCTCGAAATCGTCGCCCTCATCGAGCCATCCTCCGAATCCTGGCTCGTGATTAGGCTCCTCCTCATCATCCTCATCATCGCTAGATATAACGATGATTGGAGGGTCCTCGGGAGCATCTAAATCCTCATCAGCATCATATCCATCCTCATCGGCCTCCTGTACCGGGTCGACGGGTATCGGGTCCTCCAGGTCGGCTGGGCCGGGCTCATATACTGGCTCTGGCTCGTATGCTGGCTCGGGCTCATAAACCGGCTCGGGCATATCAGCGTCGTCACTGGTATCTCAGGCTCCGCTACATGGGCATCGGCCTGTGGATCCTGTGCAAGCATCTCCGCGGCTAAAATGTACCCGATCATATGGGCCACTGTCATAATCGGCGTCGGTATGGGCGTGTGCTGACGGATCTGTGCAGGTAGTCCGTTCCGCAGGACCACTAAAGACCGTAATCCTGGGTTTGGTATGTCCATGGGGATGAGAGGCAACATAGCCTGCTGGAACCTCCGACAGTAATGGTCCATCGGCTCGTGGGGGTACGCTCGCCAGTAATTGGCCATAATGTAGTATCGCTCATGCTGCATTTCCCGATAAATATCGGGATCTCGATAGTGCCCATCCGCTCCATCATCCAGCACTAGTCCGTAGCGGTTAGTCATACAGACACGAAAATGTGCCCACGTACGGTCTGGCAAAGTCCCCTCGCCGATCGTCGTCCACCACAGTCGCGCGTCAGCTGCCAGGCATCGGCTAGCCAGCGAGACGTGCATATGTGCCCCTACATGGCAAAGGTGGAAAATCATCTCCAGATCGTATAGCCAGACTGATAAAGCTACCGTCCGGGGTGTGCCGTCAAATAGCAGGGGCCGCGACTCGTAGAACGCTGAAACCGCTCGTCGGTCCTCCTCTACGGGTGCCGGGTCCATACTCGTAAATCTAATCATACATAATCGCATAATACATATTAACATATGAAAATAAAATTATAACTTACAATGATGGCGGCGATGGCAGGCTGACTGTGAAATTTAGTCGCAGGGAACCGCTCTGATACCAACTCTGTAACGACCCGCCTAGCACAGGCCGTTACCGTACATACATACATACATACGTACTTACATGCATACATACTTATACGTATAATAGCGGAATAATTTTTTTTTTATAAGCCGTATAAACGTATTTGCACATACGTAAATAATTATACTGATTAATTAAAACGTTGTGCAGGCATAAATAAAGCTTATAAAATAATCATATAACAAAACAAAATGCATGGCGGCATTGGTCCCACATTTCACAGTTCAGCACACCTCGCCCTCCATCTTGCATCACGGGTTGCTACTAGGCTGCTTACCTACAGCATAGACGTAAGACAATGAGCTAACGCTCAGCAAGTACAACTATTAAATACGGCAATAACATAAACACAACACAATCTAACCTAACATAACATTTCATGACATATCATAACATGACATTCCTTATCATAACTTATCATAACATAACATTTCTTATCATGTCTTATCATAACATAACATTTCTTATCATGACTTATCATAACATAACATTTCTTATCATGACTTATCATAACATAACATTCCTTATCATGACTTATCGTAACATAACATAACTTATCATGACTTATCGTAACATAACATAACTTACCATAACATAACATTTCTTATTATGACTTATCATAACATATGCATGAATCGTTTATGCTTTGTTATGCTTTCTTAACTTATCTTTACTTATGGGCCCCATAACATGAGTGTTCGTACCGGGCGCGCTCTATGGACTTACTCTTGCCATAGCTCAACCCGACCTGACGCGGGTCGGTACGACACAGGCAATTGCTTGCCATCATAGCTTAACCTTTCTTTTGTTAATTAGTGAACATGCATCGTGATGTTTCACTTAATTAATCTTAACATACCTTAACCCTAATCATGCTCCTATAAATCATAGCATACTTGACATTTCATACATCATGACATACATTCATAACATAAAATCATAGCACTTATCATTCATATAAAATCATAGCATTCCTAGGATATTCTATAGCACTTAGCATGTAACATTCATAAATAGCAATCATACTTAGGCAAGTATTCACAACAAGCCTATGCTGTAGGCGGAGTTGTACTTACCTTGTTTGTAAAAGCTGTGTCTAATGTGGAGTTAAATTCCGCTGGGACACTTCCGCGTATAACGTTCTGAGATAAAATGAAAGTAAGGGTTAGAACTGTTGGTAGTATAACCAACATTCTTTCATAACCTTAGTTATAGGCCCTTACTTATTTTTACGTTATCCTAATTGGTTACTTTGGTAACCCTAATCGGTTTGTTTTTAACTTTGGTTTTAAAATCTTTTTCCTAAAAAAGAAAACCTTAATTTTTGGTATAAAAATCCTTTTTGTTTAACTTTAAAACTGAAAATCTTAAACTGAGACTTATAAAATTATTGACTATTAGAAACTGCCTTTGGAACAGTTTCACAATGTCAATTTGCAGTGAAATTATGGAATTACACTTTTTCTGTGTTAATTTATAAATCCTGTACAGAGTTTTCCATAATTCCTGTACAGTTTTCCGAAATTCATTTTCATCTTAAAATCAAGACTGATTCTGAAAAACTTGTCTTCACGAAAGTTTTAGATATTGAAAAGTTCTACAACTTTGGTGTTTTGGATAAAACCTAGTTCGGACGTTTTCGTGGTCAAAAACCCTGTGGAACTAGTCCTGGCCGTGCACGGGTCCTGGGCACTTTAGGCACGGGTCCTGGGCACTCAGGCACGGTTTTTGGTAAAAACCGAGGCCATTGGAGCCTCATTTTACAAAACTGTCCGCGATGTCCTCTAGGAAAAACTCTACTTAAAAACTTTCATGTTTTGAGTTTTCCCTGATTCGGCCTCTAGAGGCCTCAAAAACTGTTTTCCCCGAAACTGGCCAATTTCTACCCGAGTTGGCAGTTTTCGGTTTAAAATTTCGTTTGCATCCTAAAACGTCCACCCTACCTCAACCGAACTCAGCGGGAGCCTAAATCAGTCATGCATGACGTTTCTAACGTTCAGATTTCAACATGCAAGCCAAATTGAACATCATTCATAATCCTACAAAAATCCTAAACATTTAATCAAGCATCTAACATGCACACAAGCACATAATTGAACCACCAAACCCTATACCTAAACAAATCAAGCACATACTCATAATTTACAAGCTAGGGAAGAACTTGAAAGTGGGCTTATACCCTTACAAACCATGGCTTAAATACATTTAAATTTCTCCATATGAAATTTAAATGAAAGCTTGATTGGTTAAGGTTTTTACCTTACCCGGTTTGGCTCGGTGAGCTCGGGTTTCCACTTCCTTCCTCCTCCTCAAATCACCGGCTGTTTTGGTGATTGGCAAGTGCAAACTTGCTGCCTTTCTTGCCTTAAATTCAGCCACCAAATTGCACCAAATCCGGCTGCCTCCAACTCCAAAACCGGTTTGGATCAAGTTTGTTTCCTCCCCCCCCTAGAACCAGCCTTGCTAGGGAAATGGGCACTAAATTTTTTTCCAACTTTTTGCTTGGTTTCTTACTTGAATCCGACCACCCCTAAGCCCTACACACTCTTGGTTTTGCAAATTTTTCTTGCCTTTCTCTTCCACTCAAAGTTCGGATTTTGTGGAGCAAAAATGCAAGAGTTTGGCTAACAATCTTAAATTGTGAACAATGCTCCCCCTATTTATAGAGTTTGTGAATTTCTTGTAATTGCACAATTTAGTCCTCAAAAAAATCAGAAATTGGACTTCTAGGGGGGCATGTGGCCGGCCATCAAGCTAGGTGGAAGACAACTAATTTCTTCCAATTTTCCTAAACCAACTTAATGATGTCAAAATTCAAAAAGGCAATGAGGTAAGCAAGGCTTAAGCTTGTTTGGCTCTTTTTCTCTTTTTCTTGCTATTAAGCAGTCCATTTTTAAGTTATCACAGGTATTTTCAATACTGGATTCACTTATGCACAGTATTGGTTTACCGAACTGCAGTCCAAAATTCATCCGTGTAAAAATGGACGGTATGAAATTTTCCTTATTTCTTAAAACCCTTTTTGCCCTATACTTTAACTTAATGTGCTTGATTTTCTAGGGTGGTTCTTATATCTTAAACATAACTTTTTATCTGTAAAAACACGGTTTTACCCGGTGTAATTTTATACAGATAAACATTTAAACATACAGTCATTTTCTTGAACTTTTCGGGTCAACCATCGACTTTCTTGTCAATTAGGGACCTTCTTGTCAAGTTTTGACTTTCATGGTCAATAGTTGACTTTTTGATCAACCGTGACGTTTTTGGTCAAACTTTGACCATTTTACAAAATTTCATGATTTTGTTCCTTATTACTTAAAAAGGTCGTTTTCTTAAATACATAACCATTTTTGAGTCTTATAAAGCCATAAAACTCACAAAACATAATTAAAAACCCTTAACTGGGCTTTTTCCATAAATTCCTTTACGGTTCAATGTAAATTTATACATAGAATCGTTCAGACATAAAAATCAGGTATTACAGCCACGCTCGCCATCTTGTATCAACAACTGCCCATAGGTTGCTTACCTACAGCATAGACGTAAGACGTGAGCTTTCGCTCAGCAAATACAACATAATTATCCGCGACAATACAACTCAAAACATAATTCATCACAATCTTATAACATAGCATCTCATATCATAACATATCATACTCTTACATAGCATCTCATATCATAGTATTTCCTACTTATCTCATCGTATCGTAACATCTCATACATAACATATCATAGCGTTGCATAATATATGCATGAACCGATTATGCTCGTATTATGCCATCATATGCATTCTTAACTTATCTTGTTTATGGACCCCATAACATAAGTGTACGTACCGGGCGCGCTCTATGGGCTTACTCTTGCCATAGCTCAACCCGACCTGACGCGGGTCGGTACGACACGGCAAGCTCGCCTGCCATCATACTTGCTTTTCATAATCTCATAATTGATCTTGTTAGTGAACATGCTTCGTGATGTCACTAAACTTAAGTCATACTTATATCTTAACATCATGCCTTATCTCATAATCATAAACTTGATATCATCATAATAATCATAAGCTTAATATCATAATAATCATAATATCGCATCAAACAATTCTAGCATACATTTATATCACATTCTAATAGCGATCATTCATCATACTTGGGTAAGTATACAACGAAAAGTCTATGCTGTAGACGGAGTTGTACTTACCAGTTTCTAACTCCCAAATTTAGCGTTTCTCCTAACCGAGTGGTTTTCCTGTTTTCACAGAAAAATCATAGGATGAGAATCATCCTATCATAGTATCATACAACCCTAGTTATTAACTTATCTCAGTATAAGGATATCAAAAACATAGCATAAACATTAAAATCTTACTATCCTTTAAAACACTAAAATTCTTGAAAACAAATTATATTTGAAGTCAGTCTTTTATTTGATCCTTTTCTAACAAATTTGTTCCGAATTTGAAAATATTTCCTTCATGAAAGTTGTAGACCTTGAAGGTTCCTACAACTTCTGTTTTAAACTTAAAATCCAAATCTGACTTAAACATGCTTGTTTCTGCCTTTGAAAATTCTTCGACCATTTTTCTTAACCTTGAAATAGGTCTCGGGTTTTTGTAAAAACGAAGGTCTTAGAGGCCTTATTTTCAAAAACTGTCCAAGTTGGCCCCTAGGATTTTCCCTTCTCTACAACTTTGTAGTTTTAACTTTTTCATGATTCGGCCTCTAAGGGCCTCGAAATTTTCTTTCCAAAATACTGTCCAATTTACCCCGAAACTGGCAGTTTTTTTGTTCGGTTTGGTTTTTAGGTAACTAACGTGCACACTACCTCAAACGGTTACCCCGTGAGCCTATATTAAGCATGCAGGCGTTACCTAACCATTTCATACTCATACAATCAGATCTTACTCATATAATTTTTGTAAAACAAAAATCCTACACTTGCATAAAAATCCTATTTCGAAACTAGCATATCAAAACCGAAAACTATCAACTACACATAAAGCATAGTACTTGAATTTACTTTTCATAAACTCATGCTTATACATAACATCACACTCATAATCTTCTTATCAAAAACGTGAATGAAAACTAGAGGTTAAAGAGTTTGCCTCAAGCTTCACAAAACAATTCTAGCTTAAGGTTTTGGAGGTTTTCTTTCTCACTAGACCAACACCACAAACCGAATTTGTTTTCAACTCTTTCTCTCACTTTTTGTTCGGTTCCTAAGGAAAAGAAGAAGCAGATAATGAGCTGCCAATCTATGGTTTATTGTCCAAAAGATCATATATGTTCGTACCACCTCCTATTTATAGGTGAATGTTTTGTTCTTACCTTGCTAGTTAGTCCTCCAAAAATCTTCATTTTGCACACAACCCTTGTGTGTTGGCCGGCCATCCTTGGCCCTAGACATTGAGTAAGCACAGCTAAGGTGACTTATTCACCAAAGCTACCATGCTATGTGGCATGTTCTCAAGATGGCTGGCCATTAGGTGATGAGGTGCCAAAATTCTAGCTAGTCTAGGAGGCAAAACTTGATTGGTTAATGCATAAACTAAGCCATGGTGTGTCATTCACCCATTGGCCGGTTTTGGTGCTGAATTTGCAAGCCTTGGCTTGCCAAAGAAGAAAGCTAAATGGATGACTCATCAAGGCTAAGAGGCTTAGTCATCAAAGCTAGAAATTTGATGTGTGTTTTCCTTGTGATGGCCGGCCATATGTGGCAACATAAGCTTGGTTTTATCAAGCCAAGCAAGCAAGGCTATAAGCTTGCTCACCAAAGCTATAAACTACACTTGTCATTCTCTCTAAAACTTTGAGAAATTATGACTTCTAAGCTGCATATTAATCCCCAAGAGTAACATATTTACTCAATGGAATCATGTGGTGGCCGGCCATGGAGAATTCAAATGGAAAAAAATAGTTAGATTAACTAAGTTAACAAACCTAGTTACTTTCTTGGTTTTAACATAACTATGGTAACTAAATTTTGTAACCAATCCTTGGCTTAGTTGAATTTGAATGCTTAGTAAGAAAATCTATCATAATTTTCTTGAAATTCTTCATAAGGTGGCTGGCCATACCTTGCTAAGTGTGAAAGTTGCAAAATGCAACATAGCTTAGTATACAAAACTACTTTGCTTACTAGGCAAGGTTAAAATTGTGTGGTATCAAATTCTAATGAACTTCAAATTTTTCATACCTTGCCTATTGGTCCTTAAGAGCAAAATATCAGCTCATTAACCCTTAATGTGGCCGGTTCCCTTAAGTATAAGTGTAGGCAAATGATTGGTCAATTTTGAACCAATCTAAACCTAACTTGATTCCTTGATTTCCAACTAGGTTAACCAAATTTAAAAATCATCATAAACTAAATTGAACTAGGAAATCTAACTAGAAAAATCCGTAGTTCCATAAATTTATAAATTTATCTATCAAATCACAATTTTTCACAAAATTGCATTTTGGCCCCTAAAGGCAAAATATTTACACTTTAGTCCCTATAGGGTGACCAATTTTCAAAGTGAGATTTGTCATTCTTTTTAAGACAAGGTATCACCGATTAAGACCTTACTTGGCTTAACTCCTAAACACAGTTCATTTCCATACTGGCATACATATTCAGATACTGTTTTCAACTGATAACAGTATACTTGCACTGGACCATTATCCAGAATTTATCTGAACTGCGTCTAGGGTTCTCTTAATATTAGAAACTACTAACAGAGAATCATATATCATAGATTTGCCTTTTACTACAAAAAGGTCTTTCAAAGAATCTAACATAACACATAAACATTTCTTAATTACAAACTTTGATTATTCATAACAGAAATCAAAATTTGTAAACAAGCTGATCATTACGTTTTATACCATTTTACTCAAAAGGTCACTTGCTTTACAAAGCAATAATTTTTTTGGAGTCTTATAAAAACATAAGAACTCATAATATCTAATAAAAACCCTAAGCTGGGCTTTTCATAAATACCTTCAGGGCATAATTCAAATATCTGTACAAGACATTATGACGTTGGGAAATTCTAGTTATTACAAATTCACTCAAAGATCCTAAAATCAAAACTAAAATATACAAAACCTAAAATCATAAGTCTAAATATGGGAGAAAAAAAGTTAGTGATCACTTAAATTAACACGCATTGTGCAATTAACTCAAAGATCCCTAAAAACAAAACTAAAATATAGAAAACATAAAATCTTAAGTTTTAATACGAAGAAAAATAACAAAAAGAAGTTAGTGATCACTTATAAGAGGGGGAGATGGATGGTAGATGGTGGTGGCGATGTCCAATTGTGGTTGAGTGACTATCTCGGAGCATTCTGATCTGATTTTTGTTATTACAGCTATGGTGTTGATATAGAAAAATGAGGGCCGGATTCAGTCTCATGGGTATTTGTCGTAAAGATTCCATGACGATTTTTAAAAAATGGTCGTGGAAGCCAAACATTCCATGACTGTTTTTAAAAGCAGTCGTGGTATCCGAAGCTTCCATGATGATTTTAGAAAATGGTCGTGGAATCTAATGTTTCCACAACTATTTGTGAAAACCATTGTGGAAGCTTTGGCTTCCACGACTGTTTTCAGAAATCTAGTTTTGCTCCATATTTTTGGCATACTTTCCATGACCGTTTTTAAACAAAGTTCATGAAAGCTCTGTCGTGGAATCCACATTTTGTAGTAGTACAGGCTTTCCTAGGAGTATTACTATAAGCCACTTTCCATATGGGAGGTCCTCAGAATTCAAAGGTTCCCAGAATGAATTGGTACGATACTGCATCATGACATGACAATGATTCCACACAAGAAACAATAATACGTAATTCGTTCATATTTAAGAAAGGTCCAAACTTGTGACCAGATGAACCCAAACAAACTGGAGTGCCTCTGTGTTTGGGTTTTAGAATGTTAATCAAAACCCTAACTCGTATGAATGGCTCAATGCACCTACCATCCTTATCCGTATCAACCTTGAGACAAATGCCAATGCCGTCCCCAATGATAGTGCTGATCTTCTCAATCATGCTAGTAGAGGGAAGGTTATGAACCTGAACCCATAGATGAACAAATTGGAGCTCACCAATATCGCCCAAATTCACATCATGTACATCTTTCAACAACAAAAATGATTTGTTGAAAGTTCATGGCTCTATTGAGAGAATCCTCTCAATCTCCTTATCATCCTTGATGATAAAAAGATAGATGTCCTCCTTAATTTCCTGGATCTCAAAACCACTAACAATCTTCCAAAGGTTAGCGATTGTCCTTAAAATGCCTCTTATTATAGGGGCGGCGAGAGAGCAATTTCCCAACAAGGGCCTTGGGGGATTTTTCCTTGCCTTTAAGCACCAAATCATCACCCACTCCGATGACCTCCTCTTCCTTGTCAGTAATAGCCAAGGAACGCCATCTATCCACATCTCCTTCATGACAAAACCTCACCGTGCTCTCCAACCCAGAAAATTCACAAAACAATATGATTGACTAACCGCACCATGTACTAAGACACGTCAAAACTCTCACAACCCTAGCAAAGAGAGAAGGAGAGACATATAGAATCAAATCATTAATTTTACACTATATTGAAGATTTGTATTAATGTTTATGTTAGATTTTGAAAATTAATGGAAAAAGGTAACAAAAAAATTATTCCATATAGGATACATTGCAAAAATTTAATATATTTAGGGGATAAATTATCAAAAGTAGAAGTTTAACAGGAAAGTTGATAAAATATGACAAGTTTGAAGGCTATCAATGCCAAATGTCCTATGTGTCACTAGGGTTTTCTAAAAGTAAATAGTAAATGTAAGCAAACTTTCTAAATTCAAGTGAATCACAAGGGCCTGTTTGGGGGCATATCTCCAAAAACATATTCTTTTTTTTTTTTTGGATCCAAAACTAATTTTCACTATTCGCATCCCCAAATGTATATAGGAAATTCAAACATTAAATGTTCATATTTTTGTTATTTCACATTAGATTGAAAGACTCGGAATGGATAATGTATACTTAAAATGATTATTTTGGAAGCTTAGTATTGAATCGATCAAGATTCTTCATGTGGTTAAGAATGTTCTTCCTAAGATAAATAATGATATTACTGGACCTTTTTTCATATCAAGCACAATAAAGTTAGCAGGAAATATGTATTTGTCCACCTTGACCAAGACATCTTTAATTTGATAATTTAATTATTAAACTTTTTTTTCCTGATAATCAGCACCCTGAATTTATAATTTTTAATACTGTCACTCCTTTATTTTTTGCTTGTTTTATATATTTGATCAACATATAAAATTAAATAAGAAAAAATGAAACATGGTTTAATTATAGAACAATATTTCTTGATAGAAAATGTCTAACGTATACATAACATATATAAACTTAGAGCATTATAACTCCTAACACAAACTACATCTGGAAGCAAAGTGAAAACATACTTTATGAAGATTATGATCACCCGCTCGCAACCTACCATGCAAAATCTGCCAAAGAATCATAGATCTCCTTGGCAAGTCAATTATATTTTAATCCACGCCTAATTTATGCTATTTCCCTCTTTCTCCCTATATAATTATACTTATAGGTTCTTACGATGACGAGTTTAAGGGGGAAATCAAAAAGGAAAAAGAAAAAGAAAAGTCAAAAGTATTATTAGACACAAACAATTAACTCGACCATTATAGTTATATGACTTGAAGTTATAATCTCTTTAGCATAATGCTCTAACTCTTATATTGATTTCCGCTGGAAAATCAAACTAATCAAGCAAAGAAAAGTTATTAAATCAGTTTTGTGATGTCTCTTTTTTTTTTTTTTTTTTTCCGTTGAAACATCTTTACCTTTTTTCCGTGTACTCTATAAATATAAAAGTATACATACACATAAATAGGTATATATAAATTGCATGCATATGATAAAGAGATACACCACGAAATCCACTAATTACATTAATTACAACAAACCATCACATGTAAAACAAGTTTTTATTCATAGATAAAAAGCGAATAATATGAGCTCCCAACTAGCTCTTATTAAAAATAGGTCATGACAAAGAATAATGGAACTTTATTACATGGGACACATTTAGACATAACGGTGGAGAGAAACGAAAATGAGGGAAAATGTAGTCACAATGGCTCCAGCAAACGTCAAAGACGGAGCGCCAGAGGAGTCGTCCCCTACCGATGATGGCACCGAGATGCTAGAGGTGTTGGTCGGAGATCCGACAGTGATGATCATTTTCATCCCAAGTTCGCATTGGTTATCGACGGTGGAAAGGAAGAAGCGAGAGCCATTGGCAATGAGATTGGCTGTGAAACCACTGCCAAAGACGATTCCTGGTTTGGTGCAGTTTTCATATTCGGCTAGGGTTGACGTTTCAGCTACATTGTGATCCCATGTTCCAGTCCAATTGAACACTAAAATTACAGGGAAAAATGAGAGAAAAGACCAAATAATTAAACACATTATACTAGTAAAATGATATTTTTCTTTAAATTTTTTTTTCAAATAATGTTATATCTACTTATAACAAAGCTTTAATTTAATAAATTATTAAATTAAATATATTTAAATATTTTTTGTTATAAGCTAAGATCTCTCATTGTTATAAAATAAAATAAAATGTATTTGTCGATATAATAAAAAAACGATCCAATTAGAGATGATTTTCCAATTTTAACCCATAGTGATTCAAAGAAAGTTTTATTTTTTAATGAAACACCGATAATGAGATCCACTAAAATAAGGTGAGAACTAAAAGGAACTACGAGAATTTTTATGAAAGCCTTTCATTTGCTTATCTATTACCCTTAAATACCAATTTTTCAATATTAAAGTTAACGTGTATATGAGTTAATTTTATTTACCAAAAAAAAAAAGTGTTAAATGGTGCGATATGTCGTTCTATAATTTCCGTATTATTACTAACAAATGATATGTTGGAATTAAATGTTCAACAAAAAATAGTAGAACCTACCAATTGGCATATTTTGTAGTAAACAACATTTTTATGAACATAATTAAAATAAATAGCAAGATTTTAAAATATTAGAGGTAAATAAAAAATTTAATAGATAAATAAAAAAATTATGAGGTAAATAGAAAACTACTAAGTAACTAACATAGTTACAACTACATTTGTTATTTACTGCTATTTATTCCAAATGTTTTAACAATAGGTTATTTATTTCAATTAATTTTTGAAAACTGCTGTTTACTTCTTTCTCACTTTAGTATTATTCTCTTTCCACTAAGTGACTGGATAATAATTGTTTTCCTTACACTGTTATGCTAGTTATCTCATCTCGTAATATTAAATTTAAAATCATAATTCAAATATAAAATTTAAAATTTTTGTGAAGATAAAATATCGTTAAAAAGAAAGTTGAATAATAAATTTAAAACATAATATTACAAACCGGAGCTAACAGGTGACTCCATTGTTTTCTTTTAAGACATGAAGTACTCCTTACGTGAACAAGACAATTACTTCATATAATCAAAATTTTATCTTCATCGTGTATTTATTTTTCAATTAACGGGAGGAGACATGCAAAAATATTAAAAAAAAAAAAATAGAGTGGCCCACTTTTCCAAAAGAGTGAAAGGCAATTTCAACAATTTTACCTCCCGCATTTTTTCTCGTGGAAAGATATTTTATCATGGCAATTTTTTGACAAGTAAAAGGATGATGAGTAGTGTCCTTCACAATTTTTGTTCAATACCATTAAAAAATAATATATTAGGAAGCGAAATGGAGAAAATTCTAATCTTGAGGTTTCATCATATATTAATAAGAGTCTCCTAACACAAAGTTTATATTAAGAGACAGATGCATAATGACAAGAAAATTTGAATGATAGAAAAATTTCTCACCATCATGTCACCATATCATAATTTTATCATAGCATTTCTGAAAATGCCACAGGTTACGGCCAGCCCAATTAACAACTAGCTAGCGATTTTTTTTTTTTTTTCATTGGGTTTTACAATGCCTTATTAATGATATACTAATACTCTATGATTGCGTTATAATGGACGAACTAATGACACATCACTAACAGATCGAAATATCATTACTTTGTATTGGTTAACGACCTATATTAAAATCTATACTATCAAATATAGAAAAACAGCCATTTTCTCAAACTAAAAAACTTAGGGACAGGACGTAGAAAAGGTACTTTTTCCTATAAATCCCTGGTGCCTTTTAACTTTGTTAAAGATTAAAGTACAAAAGAAAAGCTTACAAAGTTGGTCGCCAATTTGGAAAGTCTTGGAGCTAGCCCACTCAGAGTAAAAAGAGATATTTGGTGGAACAGTCCAGCCCAAGTCATCTCCAACCACATAGAATTCTGCAGTTGCACCCTTCAGCGTTAATGCAACCATTATGATCAATAGGCACCCCATTTGCCCTGCCATTTTCATCATACACACACACACACACTATATATAATTTTCAGACGCAAGAGAAGGGATAATTTGAGCTGTTGATTAATTTAGGCTATGGTAAAACGTAGTTTGAAGGTTATTGTTGGTGGAAGATATTTGAGCAAGAGGGGATATATATAGGGTAAGGATACGGATAGATATAGACGGCATTAAATTTTCAAACCATACTTTTCAATGTTGTTCCCCCTTTGAAAGATATACTTTTCAATTTCTATAATAACTTCACGTGCCTATTTTGTTGTATTCTTCGATAACGAAAATTATCATACATATTTTAATCTCAAAATATAGAATTTAAATCCTACACTTATAAGTTAAGAAAAATACATATAAATGTATTTATGTGACATATGCAAATTAATTAATAAATATAAAAAAAGTTATGAGTCTCTTATTCAACATCCTACAAGTTTAGTATATGTAACAGTTTTTTTCAGATTCATATAACTATTAATTGATCTGTATGTTATATGTTGGGGCCGGTAAGGTAGCTAGACAAGAATCTTTCTGTGTAAGTATAATATGAAATCAAACGCAAATCTACATACAGAGAGAGAAAACGTAATTGTATTAAACTTGTGTTCTTACCGTCTAAATTAATTATATGCTGCTACAATTATTTGATTGAGGCACCTTTTTATTTTTGACACGTTCAAATGCACACGTAGCTAATACTAATTCAAAGCACATTGTTTTATATTTTGGGGGCAAGTTTGTCATTTCATACTTTTAGTTTGACCAAAGACCTAATTAAGACAAACTTTTTGGTGGTCGTACGCATAGCTTAATTAATTTTAATTCCTCATAATATGATGCATAATTAATATTAAATTAGTTCCATTTAATCCTTTCAATTAAAAATATAACTAGAAAAAGAGGAAAACTAGACTAACTTAACCCCTATTTATTAGAATTTCGGTAAGTAATAAAAGAAAATGTTCACATGATAACACTAACTCTTTTTTTTTTTTTTTGGGTGTTTTTGATTAATATTCTAATTAATCGAATTTAAAGGTACTAGTTCAAAAATTGTTGATCAAAATGAGAGTTCTTAAAGTTTAGGTGGGCAACTTAAGAATATCCCTAAATTTAAGGGGTACAAAAGAGAATATTCTTTTATTTTATTTTACTAATTTACTTTTAAATAAAGCGTCATAGATCTGTTTACAAATATATTGCTGTCATTTCTCTGAGATAAATGTCGTTATTGATGCTCCTGTTGTTTTTTCATGCTCTTTTTTTTTTTAATTGCTAAAACTTTTTATGCACTTGTCGTTCATCAGATTTCTTTCTCGTTTTCTTTTGTTTGTTTGTTTTTTTTTTTTTTTTTTTTCTGCATTACTTTCCAATCTTTAATGGTTGTGATTTTTCTACATGTGTTGTCCTCTGACCGGTTTTAAATTGAATTTATCGTTTATTTATTTGATGTCGTTTTCTGCTTTCTTCTTGTTTGACCCGTCGGTGTCTGGTTTTTGGAGTTTTTGTAGTTAATTCAATAGTCTTTTCCAGCTTCGTGTCATTTCCCTAGTCAATGCCCTTTTTTACGTTCTTGTAGTCGTTTGAAAACGGGTATTTTTAGGTTATTTTTGTTTCATTAATTGCTGTCGTTTTGACGTTCTTGTCGTTTTCTCCATAGCCATCCTTTTCATTTTTTACATTGCCCCCGTTTTCTTTAATATTTGTTTTTGTTGTTTTGAGAAGGATTAATTTTAAAAAATTCCATCCAATTATACCACGTGTAATAATTTGGTTTCCATATTCAAACGCAACATCTATTTCTTATAAAATTGGAAATGCTATAAAACGCTTCTTCTGTTAGTGTTTTAAACGAAAATTAGATCACCTGCTAACTTGTGATACATAATTGACGTATTTTAGTAACTCTTTCTAGTGTCAAGTCTAATATGAGTTTAACATTCTAATTAGTAAAAAAAGAAACTTAAATTAATAGTTAAAAAAAATCCAATCTCTCCGTGTGGGAGAGGAGATCTCGCGGCATGGCAAGGGGATCGCATGATGGGGTGAGGGGACAGGACCAGAGCCAACTTTTTAGAACTTTTGTTATGAAAGAAAACCATATCATTCTAGGTTTATTTATATAGCTCTCAACATGTTGACATTGGGACGATCAGGACTAAGGTTGAGGAGGTGTTGGAGTTTGATTGAAACTCAGAGTAAGTCGAGGAATGAAAGCAAGCATGGAACTTGGAGTAAGGTGAAGCCTGAAGATGAGCTATAGACTTGGAGTTATTATTGATAAGTGAGTTTATCTTTAACTTGATATTTTTTTGGTTTTTGGGCATTTTGTTAGCATTTCACATGTGTTTTGTGTTATTTTGCAGTTTAGGACGAAAATTGGCATTCATGGTTAATGTACGAGGCATATAGCATAAGAAAAGAGTAACAAAAAAAATCATCCTCCATGCACGTGGAGCACCACAGCATTTCATGGATGCACCATAGCGCTATGCCTTAATTAAGTCTCCGAACCACAAATTTGGAGCGCCCAGGCGCCCACAAGCCAGTGCCTAGGCACTGACGGAAGAAGTTGGGAGAGCACCTAGGTGCTTACAGCTGCAGCGTCCCAACCATTATGGAAGAGCGCCTAGGTGCTTAAGGAGGAGCGCCTATGCACTCAAATGTGGGAGTGGAGTTTTAAAAGGCCAATTTTTCAAATAAAAGCCCTAATTGAATTTAAGACTTGGAGCCTATAAATAGAACCATCTAAGGTTCATGAGGGATTTCTTCTGATGGCTGAAAACAAAGGAGAGGACTTAGTTGGAGAAAGAGAAAAACTGCAAGACCCGGAAATAGAGATAGCATGATTCAACTTCAAAATTATAAATTTCTTCTCTCTCTTTCTTTCACCATATCTAAGACCATGATTAGGAGTTTATTTTGTTCAATTATGTTCCATGTTTCTTTTTTAGGTATTTGATTTGAGACTAATAAGTGATAATTGAATAAGCCCTTATTTAATCTACCACGAGATTGTCATAAGCTAAAAATAGTTATGAAACTTGCGTAGCATCATGAATTTCTTGTTTTAAATGAAATATGAAAAGTTATTTGAGGTCAAGAGGTGATAAGGCCTATTCTAATAAATTGTTAATGCTTAAGAAAGATTAATGAATATATTAGAGAGATTCGCTAGCGACATAGGGAATAGATGCTGATTAATTCAATTAGAGGATTTGAATATGATTAAACCTAAGTTTTTAACGCCGTTGCTGGGGACTGTTAGTTTTACTAATATCACTGTTAGTTTTACTAATATCAATACTAAATAACCTTATACTGTTTAATTTTACTAATATCAATTAATACTAAATAACCTTTAGTTTTAATTTGAACTTTTATTTTTTTCTTTTACTTATCGTTGTCTTCGGTTCTGCTTTTCAAGCATGCAGCAGTGATTTGTTTCCTTTTGATTCTAAGATCGAGCGTACTTGTCGAAGAAACAGGAAAGAGAAGAGAAGCCGCTAGATAAACACAGGAAACTATGAATAACGTCGCAGGAGAGGCATTAACAACGAAGCATATGCTGGAAAAATTGAGGAGAATAACCGTGTTCTCCAAGACTATGTACTACCAAGTGTGACTAGAATGTACTTGGCCATTCGGAATCCGGCTATTAATGCCAACAATTTCGAGATCAAGCTGGCAACTTTGCAGATGGTCCAAGCTCTGCAGTTATATGGGTTGGCTAATGAAGATCCCAATGCTCATATCAAAAATTTCATTGGGATTTGCAATACTTTCAAGTACAATTGTGTGAATGATGATGTTATTTGCCCTCGACTTTTCTTGTTCTCTTTTAGGGATAAAGCTAAGAACTGGTTGGACTCGTTGCTTACTACTTTGATCTTTACTTGGGAAGAGTTAGCTCATAAATTCCTTGGTAAGTTCTACCCACTTTCCAAAACTGTGAAGATGCGCATCGAGATCAATAATTTCACACAGTATGTAGGTGAAAACATTTTACGATGCTTGGGAGAGGTACAAGGAGCTCTTGAGGAAGTGTCCACATCATGGGTTACCAAAGTGGATGCAAGTTTAGAATTTCTACAATGGTGTGGGTGGTTCTACGAGGATGGTGATTGATTTAGCTACAGGAGGAGCGTTCATGAGTAAAAATTGAAGATGCAGCTTATGAGTTGTTGGAGGAATTGGCCATGAATGATTATCAATGGCCCAATGAGGGAATCATTCAAAAGAAGCCTATTGGGGTACATGAGGTCGATGCTATAACTGCTTTGAAGGCTCAGGTGCTCTTCTCACTGGGCAACTTTATAATAGTCAACCGGGTGTTAATTCTGATCAAATTCCTCCATGGATTTGTGACTTATGCCAAAGGAATCGTCCTAGTGAAGGGTGCAAAACAGCCCTTACTCTTAGCCTCCAACAGAACAAGCTCATTTTGTGGGGAACTATAGCCGGCAGTAGAATAATCAGAACTCCAACTTCTTCAATCAAGCATAGTGTAATTATTTTTTTTCCTTCAATTTTCTTTGAATTTCATATTTGAGCTTAAAATGCAAAATTTTTGTCTTCCAAGTCTCAAAACAACTGGCCATGTGGAGAGTTTTAACCCAAAAAAAAACTTCTTATACTTATTTTTTAATTATTTCCATAAAATCAATAAATCCCAAAATTGCATAATTATCTACAATTACTTTGCATCCAATTAATGCCATGTTTGGCATTCCCTCATAATATGCAATCCATTTTCTTAACAATCCATATAGTAAAAATATTGTTTTAACTATCAACAGTCTAGTAATATTAAACTGCAGTCCATAATTTATCTGCACATAACTGGACCACGTAAAGGTTTTTCTTAGGACTTGAAGCCACTTAATTTTTATTACTCCAAATATTATTCCTGATTATTCTAGAGTGATCCTAATCCTTATTCTCAATTCTGTTTCCGTAATGATGGTCGGCCAAGAATTTCAATACTGCTTATTATAATGTAGTACCATCTTAATCATGTCATAAGCTATCCTGATTATTTATTGGCCAGAACAAAATCATAAATCATGATTTTGCATTTTTCACCAAGGCCTCATACTTGATTCGATGAACTGTCATTAAGTCTTATAACACTATAAGAATTCAAATATATTCTGATAATCAGATCATGAATTTCATATTGATATCTATAATTTTCAAGAAACATCACAATAACACAAAATACGAACTTAAATTTCCTTATATATATAAGGAAATTGTGAGTCCATAAAAATTCGGTTATTACACCACCCCTAATTTATGCTAGTTACCTCTTTCTCCCTTTATAATTATACTTATAGGTTCTTACTATAACGAGTTTAAGGGAAAAGAAAAAGAAAAAGAAAAAGAAAAAGAAAAAGAAAAAAAAAGTCATAAGTATTATTAGACACAAACAATTAACTCGACCATTATAGTTATATGACTTAAAGTTATTATCTCTTTAGCATAATGGCCTAACACTTATATTGATTTCCGCGTGGAAAATCAAACTAATCAACCACAGAAAAGTTATTAAATCAGTATAGTCTCTTTTATTGTTTATGATGTTCCACCCACCCCCCCCCCCCCCCCCCCCCCCCCCCCCCCTTTTGTCGAAACATCTTTACCGTTTTTTCGTGTACTCTATAAATATTAAAGTATTACATACACATAAATAGGTATATATAAATTGCATGCATATGATAAAGAGATACACCACGAAATCCACTAATTAGGGAATCAACTAATTACATTAATTACAACAAACCATCACGTAAAACAAGTTTTTATTCATAGATAAAAAAAGAATAATATGAGCTCCCTGCGAGCTCTTATTAAAAAAGGCCATGACAAAGAATAATGGAACTTTATTACATGGGACACATTTAGACATAACGATGGAGAGAAACGAAAATGAGGGAAAATGTAGTCACAATGGCCCCAGCAAAGGTCAAAGACGGAGCGCTAGAGGAGTCGTCCCCCACCAAGACGCTAGAGGTGTTGGTCGGATCTATCCGACAGTGACGATCATTTTCATCCCAAGTTCGCATTGGTTATCGACGGTGGAAAGGAAGAAGCGAGAGCCATTGGCATGCAGGATGGCTATGAGACCATTGCCAAAGACGATTCCTGGTTTGGTGCATTTTTCATATTCGGCTAGGGTTGACACGTCAGCCCAATTGTGATCCCATGTTCCAGTCCAATTGAACACTAAAATTACAGGGAAAAAGGTGAGAAAATAACAAATAATTAAACACATTATATTAGTAAAATGATCTTTTTCTTTAACTTTTTTTTTTTTTTCAAAAAATGTTATATCTACTTACCCTTATACCAAATTTTCAATACTCTAGTTAACGTGTATATATATGAGTTAATTTTCAAGTATTAAGTGGACCCAACGATGCCCTTTTTTATTTACCAAAAAAAAAAAAAAGTGTTAAGTGGTGCGATATATCGTTCTATAATTTCCATAACATTACTAACAAATGATATGTTAGAACTTAAATGATAAACAAAAAATAGAAGAACTAACCAATTGGCATGTTTTGCCGTATATAGAAATTATAGTAAATATCATTTTTATGCATATATTTAAAATAAATGGCAAGATTTTAATATATTTAAAGTAAATAAAATATTTCATAGATAAATAAAAAATTTACTAGGTAAATAGCAAATTACTAAATAAATAACATAGTTACAACTAAATTTGTTATTTATTGTTATTTACTCCAAATGTTTTAACAATCTGCTATTTATTTCAATTAATTTCTAAAAACTGTTGTTTACTTCTTTCTCACTTTAGTATGGCTCTCTTTCTAGTAAATGACTGGATAATAATTGTTTTCCTTACAGTGTTATGCTAGTTATCTCATCTCATAATATTAAATTTAAACTCATAATTCAAATATAAAATTTAAAATTTTTGTGAAGATAAAATATCGTTAAAAAGAAAATTGAATAATAAATTTAAAACATAATACCAAACCGGAGCTAACAGGTGACTCCTTTGTTTTCTTTTAAGACATGAAGTACTCTTTACGTGAACAAAACAATTACTTCATATTATCAAAATTTTATCTTCATCGTGTATTTATTTCTTAATTGACTGGAGTTTTTTTTTTTTTTTTTTTTTAAATAGAGTGGCCTACTTTTCCAAAAAAGTGAAAGGTAATTTCAACAATTTTACCTCCCGCATTTTTTCTCGTGGAAGGTTGTTTTTTCATGGCATTTTTTTGACAAGTAAAAGGATGATGAGTAGTGTCCTTCACAATTTTCGTTCAATACCATTAAAAAATAATATATTAGGAAACGAAATGGAGAAAATTCTAGTATTGAGCTTTCAACAGATATTAATAAGAGTCTCCTAACACAAAGTTTATATTAAGAGACAGATGCATACTGACAAGAAAATTTGAATGATAGAATTCAGGTCTCCAAATTTCTCACCATCATGTCACCATAACTTATTGTAATTTTATTATAGCATATCAGAAAATGCCAGATGTTACGGCCAATCCAATTAACAACTAGCGGAGATTTTGTTTTTGTTTTTGTTTTTGTTTTTTTTTCTAACTGGATATATTAATGATATAGAAATAGTCTATGATTGTTTTAGAATAGACGAACTAATTAATGACACACCACTAACAGATCGACGTATAATTACTTTGTTTTGATTAACGACCTATATTAAAATCTATCCGTGACTATCAAATATAGAAAAACGGCCATTTTTTAAAACCAAAAGGCTTAGGGACAGGACGTAGAAAATGTACTTTTTCCTATAAATCCCTAGTGCCTTTTTAACTTTGTTAAAGATCGATTAAGTACAAAAGAGAAGCTTACAAAGTTCGTCGCCAATTTGGAAAGTCTTGGAGCTAGCCCACTCAGAGTAAAAAGAGGTATTTGGGATATATATAGGGTAAGAGTACGGATAGCTATAGACGGCATTGAATTTTCAAACCATACTTTTCAATGTTTTTCCCCCTTTGAAAGATATCCTTTTCAATTTCTATAATAACTTCCCATGCCTATTTGTTGTATTCTCCGATAACGAAAAATTATCATACTTATTTTACAGATCTACACTTGTAAGTTAAGAAAAATACATATAAATGTATTTACGTGACATATGTAAATTAATTAATAAATAGAAAAAGATAAGATATGAGTCTCTTATTCAACATCCTACAGGTTTAGTATATGTAACAAAATTTTTTTTTTTCAGATTCATATAACTAGTATGTTAGTATGTTATATGTGTTGCGGTCGGTAAGATAGCTAGACAAGAAGCTTTCCGTGTAAGTATATAATGTAATCAACGCAAATCTACATAGCAGAGAGAGAAAACGTAATTGTATTAAACTTGTGTTCTTGCCGTCTAAATTAATTATGTGCTGCTACAATTATTTGACTGAGGCATCTATAGAGTTTGTCTTACCTTTTTATTTATGACATGTTCAAATGCACACGTAGCTAATACTAATTCAAAACACATTGTTTTATATTTTGGGGGCAGGTTTGTCATTTCATACTTTTATTTTGACCAAAGACGGAATTAAGAAAAACTTTTTGGTGGTCGTACGCATAGCTTAATTAATTTTAATTCCTCATAATATGATGCATAATTAATATTAAATTAGTTCCATTTAATCCTTTCAATTGCAAATATAACTAAAAAAAAGAGGAAAACTAGCTAACTTAACCCCTATTTATTAGAATTTCGGTAAGTAATAAAAGAAAATGACCACATGATAACACTAACTTTTTTTTTTTTTCGGTGTTTTTGATTAATGTTCTAACTAATCAAATTTAAAGGTGACTAGTTCAAAAGTTGTTGATCAAAATGAGAGTTTTTAAAGTCTAGGTGGACAACTTAAGAATATCCCTCAATTTAATGGGGTACTAAATAGAATAATCTTTTATTTTATTTTACTCATTTACTTTTAAATAAAGCGTCATAGATCTGTTTACAAATATATTGCTATCATTTCTCTTAGATAAATGTCGTTATTGATGCTCCTGTTGTTTTTTTTATGCTCTTTTTTTTTTTATTGCTAAAAATTTTTATGCTCTTGTCGTTCATCAGATTTCTTTCTCGTTTTTTTATTTTTTTCTCTCCATTACTTTCCAATCTTTAAGTGGTTGTGATTTTTCTACTTGTGTTGTCCTCTGACCGGTTTTAAATTGAATTTATCGTTTATTTATTTGATGTCGTTTTCTGGGTTCTTGTTGTTTGACCAGTCGGTGTCTGGTTTTTGGAGTTTTTGTAGTAATTCAATTGTCTTTTCTAGCTTCATGTCATTTCCCTAGTCAACGCCCTTTTTGACGTTCTTGTAGCCGTTTGAAAACTGGGTATTTTTAGGTTATTTTCGTTCCATTAATTGTTGTCGTCTTCTCCATAGTCGTACTTTTCATTTTATATATTTCCCCCGTTTTCTTTAATATTGTTTTTGTTGTTTTGAGAAGGATTAATTTTAAAAAATTCCATCCAATTATACCACGTGTAATAATTTGGTTTCCATATTCAGTACGCAACGTCTATTTCTTATAAATTGGAAATGCTATAAAACACTTATTCTGTTAGTGTTTTAAACGAAAATTAGATCACATGCTAACTTGTGATACATAATTGACGTATTTTAGTAACTCTTTCTAGTCTAATATGAGCTTAACATTCTAATGAGTAAAAAAGAAACTTAAATTAAGAGTTAAAAAAAATCCAATCTCTCAGGGTGGGGGAGGAGATCTCGCGGCATGGCAAGGGGATCGCACGATGGGGTGAGGGGATAGGACCATAGCCAACTTTTTAGAACTTTCGTTAGGAAATAAAACCATATCATTCTAGGTTTATTTATATAGCTCTCAACTTGTTGACATTGGGACGATCAGGACTAAGGTTGAGGAGGTGTTGGAGGTTAATTGGAACTCAGAGTAAGTCGAGGAATGAAAAGCAAGCATGGAACTTGGAGTAAGGTGAAGCCTGAAGATGAGCTATAGACTTGGAGTTACTATTGATAAGTGACTATCTTTAACTTGATATTTTGTTGGTTTTTGGGCATTTTGTTAGCATTTCACATGTGTTTTGTGTTATTTTGCAGTTTAGGACGAAAATTGGCATTCATGGTTAAACTAAGAGGTATACAGCATAAGAAAACAGTAACAAAAAAATCATCCTCCATGCACATGCATGGAGCGCCATAGCATTTCATGGACGCGCCATAGCGCTATGCCTCAATTCAGTCTCTGAACCACAAATTTGGAGTGCCTAGGCACCCACAAGTAAGTGCCTTGGCACTGACGGATGAAGTTTGGAGAGCGCCTAGGCGCTTGCAGCTGCAACATCCAAGCCATTATGGAAGAGCACCTAGGCACTTAAGGAGGAGCTCCTAGGCACTCAAATGCGAGGAGTGGAGTTTTAAGAGGCCAATTTTTCAAATAAAAACCCTATATTGAACCTAAGACTTGGAGCCTATAAATAGAACTATCTAAGGTTCATGAGGGATATTTTTCTGATGGCTGAAAACAATGGAGAGAACTTAGTTGGACAAGGAGAAAAATTGCAAGATCCAGAAATGGAGACAGCATGATTGAACTTCAAAATTCTAGTTTTCTTCTATCTCTTTCTTTCACCATGTCTAAGACCATGATTAGGAGTTCATTTTATTCATTTATATTCTAAGTTTCTTTTTTAGGGCTACGATGTAGCCGGATTATGAATATTTGAATTTTTCCTAGTTTTAATCGATTGATGTCTATTCTAGTTTTATGTTGACGTAATTTCATATGTGCTTAATGCTTGTGAATTTCTGGCCAACTTTTGCATGATTTGATATTTGATTTGAGACTAAAAAGTGATAATTGAATAAGCTCTTATTTAATCTACCATAAGATTGTCATAAGCTAGAGATAGTTATGAAACTTGTACAATATCATGAATTTCTAGTTATTAATGAATTATAATAAGTTGTTTGAGACCGAGAGGTGATAAGACTTATTATAATAAATTGTTAATACTTGAGAAATATTAATGAATATATTAGAGAGATTCGCTAACAACATAGGGAATAGACGTTGATTAATTGCATTAGAGGATTTGAATATGATTAAACCTAAGTTTTTGGCACCGTTGCTGGGGACTGTTTAGTTTTACTAATATCGATACTAAATAACCTTAGACTATTTAATTTTTTACTTATATCAATATTAAATAACCTTAGTTTTAACTTGAACTTTTATTTTTCTCTTTTACTTATCGTTGTCTTCGGTTCTGCTTTTTAGGCATTCTAACAAGTTTATGCGACGATTTGGCAGCAGTTATTTGTTTCCTTTTGATTTTGAGATCGAGCGTACTTGTCGAAGAAATAGGAAGGAGAAAAGAGAAGCCACTAGACAAACATAGGAAACAATGGATAACGTCAGAGGAAGAGGCGTAAACAACAGGCATATCACTACTACAAAATGTAGATTCCACGACAGAGCTTTCACGACCGTTTTTTAAAAACCGTCGTGGAAAATACGGCAAAAACACGGAGCGGAACAGGGTTTCCGAAAACCGTCGTGGAAGCCGAAGCTTCCACGACGGTTACAGAAAACCGTCGTGGAAGACCATGATTCCACGACGGTTTTCTATAACCGTCGTGGAAGCTAGAGATACCACGACGGTTAAAAAAACCGTCGTGGTATCTCAATTAAAATTTTGATAAATTTTTTTTTTAATTAAAAAAAAAACCGTCGTTGAATTTAAAAAAAAAATTTAAAATTAGCTACCACGACGGTTTACAAAAACCGTCGTGGTAGGTACGAAGGAGGGAATTTTTCAAAAAAAAATTTTGAATTTTTTCGACCTACCACGACGGTTTTTTGGAAAAACCGTCGTGGTAGATCAAAATTTGAATTTTTTTTGACCTTCCACGACGGTTTTTTTTGGAAAAACCGTCGTGGAAGGTCAAAAAAAATTCAAAATTTTTTTTTTTTTAAATTCAAAAAAAATTTTTTTTTTTAATTTTCATCCTACCACGACGGTTTTTCCAAAAAACCATTGTGGTAGGGCATTTACCACGACGGTTTTTCAAAAAACTGTCGTGGTAGGTATGAATGCGGGAATTTTGAAAATTTTTGAAATTGTTCAACTTTTTAGAGCGTATATTAAAACAAAAAAAAAACATCATCTTTCCCACCCTATTACATTCCGAGACTTTTTCACTCTCTAATATAAACTCTAACTCCAAACCCAAAGTCGCCCATATCCTCCCTCCATTTATCTCTCTCAGCTTCCTCTCTACATTCTCGCCGTCATTCCTCTTTCTCTCTCTAACTCCGAGCCTTTTTCCCTCTCTCTCTAGCCGCCATTCCTCCCTCTCTCTCTAACTCCGAGCATTTTTCCCTATCCCTCTTGCCGCTATTCCTCCGTCCCCTACATTCTTTACCACTCCGCCCATATCCACGCTCAACAATCCGGTAAGTTAAAATGTATCTTGCTTGGGTAAGGCAAGGATTTGGGAATTTTTCGTCTAAAATGTTGATCTTGTTGATTGTGGTTGTTGATTGTAAAATTTCCATCCAAAATGTCAAAAATCCACAATGTTCCTTCCAAAATGTTGATTTGGGAATTTTCCATAGAAAAATGTCCAAAATCCATCTTTTCGGTGATTGTTGATTGTCGTTGTGATTTGTATTGCTTTAAAATTGATTGGGTAATGCTTGGATTTGAGAATTTTCCATAAAAAATGTTGATTTTGTGAGATAAATTTTCCGGATTTGCCACCCGTGGGAAATGAAATGAATTCACAAATTTTTTTTTTTGGTGGACCCTACCACGACGGTTTTTCTGACTGTCGTGATAGGCGGACCTACCACGACGGTTTTTCAAAAAAAAAACCGTCATGGTAGGTCCGCCTATCACGACGGTTTTTTGTATAAAACCGTCGTGGTATGTTCTTAAATGTCCACATTTAGGCCCCATTTTTTGCCTATTCCACGACGGGTAAAAAACCGTCGTAGAATCTAAAAAGATTCCACGACTATGGATTCCACGACGGTTAGAAAACCGTCGTAGAAATATTACCACGACGGTTAAAAACCGTCGTGGTATCCACATTCTGTACTAGTGTATGCTGGAATAATTGAGGAGAATAACCATGTTCTCCAGGACTATGTACTACTGAGTGTGACTGGAATGCACTCGGCCATTCGGAAGCCGGCTATTAATGCCAACAATTTCGAGATCAAGCCAACAACTTTGCAAATGGTCCAAGCTATGCAGTTATATGAATTCGCTAATTACTACTACAAAATGTGGATTCCACGGTCGTTTTTAAAAAACGGTCGTAGAAAGTTTACAAAAAACATGGTGCGAAACAGGATTTCTGAAAACGGTTGTGGATTCCAAAGCTTCCATGACCATTTGTCAAACATAAATTTTCAGATTTTAAATTAAAAAAAATTTTCAAATTTTCGGCCATGGGTTTTAGAGCATAAATTAAAAGAAAAAAAAAAAGCCCTCATTCCCTCTAAAAACCTATTCTCTCTCACGCCTCTATCACTCTCGCCTCCAATCTCTCCCTCGAAACCCATCTCCTCCTCCATGACTCCTCCCTCCATTATCTCTCGCCCCCCATACTTTATCTCTCGCCTCCAATCTTTGCCGGCCATGACTCTACCATTCATTCTCTCTTGCGCCTCGCCCTTCCTCTCTCGCCTCCATTGCTCTAAGTTTATATATGTTATGTATACGTTAGACATTTTCTATCAAGAAATATTGTTCTATAATTAAACCATGTTTCATTTTTTCTTATTTAATTTTATATGTTGATCAAATATATAAAACAAGCAAAAAATAAAGGATTGACAGTATTAAAAATTATAAATTCAGGGTGCTGATTATCAAGAAAAAAAAGTTTAATGATTAAATTATCAAATTAAAGATGTCTTGGTCCAGGTGGAAAAAGTGCTTTTAATGACACAAAATTTATGACATTTTTCTGAAAATGTCGTTAAAATATCTTTAAGACGACATTTCATTTTGAAATGTCGTAGAAGAGATTATTTGACAACATTAAACAGAAAAATGTCATTAAAAGGTATATTTTATGACATTTAATGAAAAATGTCATGAAATTTTTTGTAATTGCACAAGTTATAAGACAATAAAAATGCCTACGTTTATTTGGGAAGAGTTAGCTCAGAAATTCCTTGCTAAGTTCTACCCGCTGTCCAAAACTGCAAAGATGAGCATCAAGATCAATAATTTCACTCAATATGAAGGTGAAACATTGTACGATGCTTGGGAGAGGTACAAGGAGCTCTCGAAGAAGTGTCCACATCATGGGTTACCAAAGTGGATGCAAGTTTAGAATTTGTACAATGGTGTGGTTGGTTCTACGAGGATGGTGATTGATTTAGCTGCAAGGGGAGCGTTCCTGAGTAAAATTGAAGATGCAGCTTATGAGTTGTTGGAGGAATTGGCCATGAATGATTATCAATGGCCCAATGAGGGAATCATTCAAAAGAAGCATACTGGGGTACATGAGGTCGATGCTATAATTGTTTTAAAGGCTCAGGTTGTTTTTCTCACTAGGCAACTCCAGAATAGTCAACTGGGTGTTAATTCTGTTCAAATTCCTCCATGGATTTGTGACTTATGCCAAAGGAATCGTCCTAGTGAAGAGTGCAAAACAACCCTTACTCTTAGCCTTCAACAGAACAAGCTCATTTTTGGGGAACTATAACCGGCAGTAGAATAATCAGAACTCCAACTTCTTCAATCAAGCATGGCTCAATCACCCAAATTTCTCATGGAAGAATAATCATAATGTTTTGAAGGCCCCATCTGGACCTCTACAACAAGAGAAAAAATCTGATTAGGAAAGAGCACCAACTCATTTCATAAATGCGATTTATACAAGGTTCAATAATCAAGAGGCTCAGATCCACAATATGGAAGCACAAATAGGACAACTTGCCAGCATGCTTAATGATCGACCACATGCTAGCTTGCCAAGCACAACAGAGGTTAATCCAAAGAGAGAGTATGTGATGCAGGAGCATTTTTGAGTTCCTAATTTCAATTGTCGTTTGAGTCCTGTGTCTTGTTGTGTAGTTTACTTTATAAGCTAAGAATTAGTTGTCGTTTCTTGTAGTTGCTTAAACTTAGGGTCGTTTGGGGTTTTATGCTTCTTTTTGTTGAGTGTTTGATTTAAGGAAAACCCCAATTGTAATATCAGATTTTGATACTGAGAAAATAGTTCTAATTTCGTTTCTTAGCAGAGCATGCGTTCTTATTTTCTTCCAGCCATGGATTTGGCTGGTTTCTGACTTCTTGCTACATTAGGTGGTATCAGAGCCTCCGCTACGCTCTTATGGCCGTCGCCAGCGACAGAAGAGGGAGTCCCCTCGACAAAGATCATGGGTTGCTCACTGACAAAGATCGGGAGCTCTATCAACTTCGACGGGAACCTAGATTTGACATTCCGAATCGAATTTCCGTCGGTTCTGCTACAGGGATGGTCCGACCCAGAACTTGGCGGCAGCTGGAAGCCGGAGATGGCCCTTCGTATTAGAGATAATTAGCAGAGATGTTAGTTAGTGATTGGTTTGTTAGTTACTGTGTAACAAACTTAGTATTTATATGATTCAATTCAGTGACTCTGTGATTAGAGTCATCATTCCAATACCATCTGTTTTCCTGATTTGGTATCAGAGCCACATCGTGTCTTGAGATATTTTTTTCTATCACTTTCTCGAGAATTTCTTTTTTTTCTTCTCCATGGATTTTTCTTTCACGATTGGATTTGCTTCATCCTCTGCTGTCCAAAATGTTGTGCCTCTTGCTCAGCTCACTCCTAACTTTAATCCTCTGAATCTGCAACTGGATCTTCAAAATTACTACTAGTGGCGTGCTCAAGTGATTTCCACAGTTCGAGCTCATGGATTTGAAGGCTTTCTGCTTGGATCAGTCACTGCTCCACCGTAATTTGTTGAAATTCCTGGTGATTCTCCTACCTTTCCACTGGTTAGGGTTTCGAATCATGATTTCTTGATTTGGATGAGGCGTGATCAGTATCTCATGAGCTGGCTTCTCTCCTTCATGACTGAGACTATGCTTGGTCATGTTAATCGTTGTCTCACAGCTTCTGAGGTTTGGTCTACACTTCAACAACTGTTTCTTTCCAATTCGAAGGCTCGTGTTATGCAACTACGTTTGATGCTTCAAACCTTGAAGAAAGGATCTATGACAGTAGAGGAATACATTCTCAAGATGCGAAATCGTGCTGATAATCTGAATTCTGTTGGTCAATTGACCACAGATGAAGATCTGATTTTGTACATCCTTGGTGGTTTTGGTCCTGAATATGAGTCCATTGTTGTCAATTTGACTTCTCGGAATGATGCTCTCACTCTTCAAGAAATACAGTTTGCTTTGCAAACACATGACATGAGAATTCATTATCAGATGGCGCTAGTTCCTCCTGATTTGCAGAATTCTCCCTCTATTAATGCTGCATTTAAAAAGCAGTTCTCTGGTGATAATTCTCGTGGTGGCTTCTCCACTCCTCATGGTAGTCGTAGTGGTCGTGGCCGAGGAAATCCTGTCAATCGAGGTGGTAACAAGACTGTGTGTCAAATCTGTAACAAAGCAGGTCATACTACTGTCAAATGTTATAGGAGGTTTGATATCAGCTTTCAAGGGGCTGAGTCCTCTAATCATTTCTCTCAAACACAAGCAAATGTTGCTACTACTTCTAGTGATGCTGATGCTGGCTGCTATATTGATAGTGGAGCCACAAATCACGTCACTTCAGATTTGGCAAATCTGTCTATCAAAGCAGATTACAAAGGGAAGGATAAGCTTGTTGTAGGTAATAGTTCAAAACTTTCTATCTCTCATGTTGGAAGTACAGCATTACCTTCACTCTTGCCTTCAAAACCGTTACATCTTACTAATATTCTTCATGTGCCGCAAATTACCAAAATTTATTAAGCATTTCTCAGTTTACTAAGGATAATGATGTGCTAATTGAATTTCATTGTGATTGTGTTTAATCAAGGTCCAAACTTTTGATGACAGAAGAACAACTGGTGGTAATTGTGTTTTTCTAGGAGGTAACATCATTTGTTGGAGTTCTCGCAAGCAAAGAGTTGTTGCTCGCAGTAGGACTGAGTCTGAGTTTCGAGCTTTAGCCTCTGCTGCCACTGAATTAGTTTGGTTGAATTCGCTGTTCAAAGAGCTTGGGATTACGCGTGAACAACCGCCGGTGCTGTGGTGTGATAACGTTGGTGCTGCTTCCCTTGCTTCCAATCCAGTTTTTCATGCTCGCACGAAGCATGTCGAGATAGATGTTCATTTTATTAGGGCAAAAGTGCTTTGTAAAGAGATTGATGTCCGTTTTGTTCCTTCTGAAGAACAAACAGCTGATGTATATACTAAAGCCTTGTCAGTTTCAAAATTTCATTACTTATGTTCCAAGCTTTCCCTTAGTACTTCCCTAGTTTAGCTTGTGGGGGGTATATTAGAGATAATTAGCAGAGTTGTTAGTTAGTGATTGGTTTGTTAGTTACTGTGTAACAAACTTTGTAACTAACTCTGTAACTAACTCTAGTATTTATTTGATTGAATTTAGTGACTCTGTGATTAGAGTCATCATTCTAATACAATCTATTTTCTTGATTCTCTGGAACTGTTGTTCGACAAACCTAAAGCGGAGAACGCCCTGGATTTGAGAGTTGGAGTGCCCAACCGAGTCCAATAAAGAAAACCTCAGAGGAGCATAGCGGGAGATATGCCTCCGCTGATCGTTATGCCTCCATCAGATTTTCGACGGTCCGAGATGATTCGTTCAGTCCATTTTGATGTTTTGGTTGATTGAGGAAGGTACAGAAGCGAGCTTGACCACCATCACGATAATAGTCCCAAACCCAGAATTTCTAGTTTCAATGGATTTGTTGAATTAGAGGAATTTTTAGAATGGATTTGTAGGGTGGATGAGTATTTTGAATTTATGGAGATAAAACACGATAAGGAAGCTTTCTTGGTTGCTAGAAAGTTTAGGGGTTATATGGTTTAGTGGTGGGAGAGGGTCCAAAATCAGAGAATTTATCAGGGGAAAGATAGAATTAAGACGTGAAAGAGAATGCGGAAAAAAATGATGGAACAATTTTCTTATCTATGGAATGATGGTGTGTCCAGTGTAGTTGGGGACATTGGGGGAGCACTTGAAGAATCTTTCCTGCCTTTGAATAGATATTTAGCTTCAGAACTTGAAATGGAAGAGAGCAGAAGAGATGGGGTTGCTATGGATTTTAGCTTGGGACTCCAGGAAACTTTAAAATTTGAGAAGCAATATGAAGAAATTATGGAAATGTAGATGATGATGATGAGAAAGTCCCTGTTGTTAATTATGTTGTGGCAGCTTCATATAGCTTGATTGAAGATTTACTTGTTTCTCAATGTGCTAAAACCATGCCCTATGAAAGTATTGTATTTGAAGACCCTGAAGTCAATATTAATGCAAAGCAAGGGATAATCATTGCAGATCCTTTAGATTCTCACAGGAAGGTTGATGCAGCAGTCGTGCATGTAGTTGTGAAAGGCGCTCTTGAAGAACCTAAGATTGAAGACACTAAAGAGGTATATATCTCTTTCCATTCTACCATCTCTGAACTTGATGTTGAAAATACAAAAGATGAGATTGTAGAAGAATATTTGGGAACTCTTGATATTTTTGAGCCACCAAATAAAGTGTGTGGCACTGAGGTAGAATGTGCAGTTGTCTATGGGAGTGTTAATGTGGTGGATGGAGAGAATTGGCGTTTGAATCGACCAAGGACGAAGGCCTTTCTTTTGAGCTTACAGAACCCAATTTAGTGGCTTCGAGTGTTGAAACAGCAGCTAAAGTGGAAAAAGAAGTAATGACAAGTTCAGAAGCGGGAAGATGTTATCCAAGAAGTTTGTTGTCTTTTACTGATGCAAGTATTATTGCACTAAAAATAGAAAATGAAGTGTTGTCCATGGAGCAAAAGCTATCAGCTACTGAAGTTGCTAGTGTAGCTAATATTAATCCTTCCCATGAAAAGGACTTTCTTCCACAATCAGTGGTACTTACTGGACTTGTTCAGGTGCGAAATTTTGCAATTGTCGGGTTCTTTGCTGGTTATTTTAGGCAAAATCATATACAAACAAGGATGAAAAATGGTTTAGAGGTTGAGATGATTGGAGAAGCTTTTAAGATAGGAGGCTTGACAACTATATTTGCTATAGAACAAGACAAGGCTCTGCAATTGGGAGAGTTGAAAAGGAATAGGCCTATGGAGGTCACTTTGCTGCCTCAGTGGAAAAGGATTGAGTTGAAACGAGGGTGTTCTTTGGGTGTTTACCACAATCACACAAAAAAAAAAAAAAAAAAAAAAGGAAGTGGTTTGTGCGAAGTAATTGTTCTCTTTGCACAGCTTTCCTCAGCAGTGAACTTGAGGCAAGTTCTTTTCTAAGCAGCGGAGAACTGATGTAGGAAGGTTTATACAAGGCCGCCCCACCCTCATTGACGGGCTTGCTGGTGAAATGATGCAGGGGAACTCACATGGTTGTCAATTTAATGAATGTCTGTATTTGAGGAAAGCGGATATAGCTTCTCATTTATCTACAAGCTATAAGAAGTTTGTTTTTTCTATTAGGTTTCAGCACAACTCCACGCCCTGAAGTCTTCATTCCCACCAAAATTCATGGTTGAATTCTTTTGAAGAATGGGGCACTGATGCAGGAGCATCTTTGGGTTCCTAATTTTAATTGTCGTTTGAGCCCTGTGTCTTGTTGTGTAGTTTCCTTTATAAGCTAAGAATTAGTTGTCATTTCTTGTAGTTGCTTAAACTCAGGGTCTATTTGTGCTTCTTTTTGTTGAGTGTTTGGTTAAATAGGGAAAACCCCAATTGTAATGGCAGATTTTGATATTGAGAAAATAGTTCTGATTTCGTTTCTTAGCAGAGCACGAGCTCTTCTTTTCTTCCAGCCAGGGATTTGGCTGGTTTCTGATTTCTTGCTGCGTCAGCATGTGATCGCTATTGCAATGGAAAGAAGTTGAATGATCCAACAAGAACAGGTGTGGGAGTTATTGATCAGCCAAAATCGAAGAGAGATGAGACGCCAAAATACCTGGAGAAGTTTGAAAAGGAAGTAGAGAAGCATAAATCTAAGTTATTTTCTGACAATTCTCCACCATACAATCTTCTAATCCCTTTTCTTCAAAGGATTCAGAAGCATAAACTAGATGGACAGTTTGCCAAGTTTCTTGAGATTTTCAAGAAATTACAAATTAATATTCCTTTTGTAGATGCTCTAGCACAGATGCCTAGCCATGAGAGATTCATGAAATTGGTCTTGTCCAAGAAGAAAAAGCTTGAGGATTATGAGACTGTTGCACTTACTGAGCAGTGCAGTGCAATCTTGCACAAGAAAGTACCACCCAAATTGAAGGATCCAGGGAGCTTTCATATACCATGCACCATTGGGACTTGCACTTTCGACAAAGCCTTATGTGATTTAGGTGCGAGTGTGAATTTAATGCCACTCTTTGTATTCAAGAAGTTGGGGTTGGGAGACGTCAAGCCAACTACAATGTCACTTTAGCTGGCCGACCGTACAATCAGGCTTCCGAGGGGTGTGTTGGAAGATGTGCTTGTTAAAGTTGGTGATTTAATTTTTCCGGCAGACTTTATAGTGTTGGATATGGAAGAAGACCAAAATATTCCTATAATCTTGGGTTGACCATTCTTAGCTACGGGGAATGCTGTGATTAATGTGCCAAAAGGAGTGCTGATTCTAGGACTGCAACACGAGAAAGTTACGTTCAACGTTGTCAAGGCATTCAAAGATCCACTGGAATCCGAGTTGGGTAAGGAGGTGTTGAAGGCAATTAAGCAATGGGGAGATTCAAAGAAAGTATGTAGAATACAGCCTGAGCCTACACAATTTAAGCACCAGGTGACAGTGGCATCATCATACTGTCACGGCAGGATGCCGAAGTCCAAGGACATCGAGAAGGAATTGCCCGGCCCAAAGCTATATAGGAACCACTACACTAAAGGGAATGAAATGGAAGATGATGAAAGGCCTGCTACAAATCGTCATTGTAACAAGTCCAAGTTTGCATTGGGTTGGTCCATTGATGATATCAAATGATGAATTGGCTAGATCACGAAGAAAGAGTTAAGCCGATGACTATAAATCAAGCGCTTCTTGGGAAATAACTCAAATTTTCCAATTATTTTTCTTTTTTTTTTTTGAATTCTAATAAATTTTTAAGCTTTAGGATCTTTTTATTTTTCTTTTGTGTTTTTGTTCTCTAGGTACAAGTTTTGGAGTCTAGGAGCCAACTCATGGAACCTGACCATCAGACTAAAGAACCAACGAGGGAAGTTTCCTACAACCCATTATTCATGATTGGTTACACATTCAAGACAATGTGGATTTTAAGTTTTGGGGAAGGAGCAAAAAAAAAAAAAAGAGAGAGAGAGAGGGGGAAAGGTTTTCGAATTTCAGTACTTTATAACAATAGTCCCCGTGGGAATGATAACTATATTCATTACTATATTACTTGTTACGATAGTGTACACTTGCGTTGCTAAATTTCCACAACATTTATAAGTTCGAAGGAGAGTCATTGAAGGAAAAAGATGAGGTAGGCTCTGCATTGGTAGAGTTTTCACACTTAAAATTTCAATGTCCTATATACGTTTTTTCGTTGTTAATAAACATCTTGTATTTATAAGTTAGTGTGTTCAACACCTGTGGTTTTTTCCTATAGGATTTTTGGCTATGTTATACAAGCATGTCACTATGGAAGAATTTTATTTTTTGTAATTTTTATTTTTATTGTGCTAATATTGTAGTTGTGTGGTTTCGTCTATAGAATACCTAAATTACCTGTCTGCTAGGTATTAAAAGGTTCATGTCTCTAGTGATCACCTTCCAGATCATGACTGTATGCCTCACGCATGCAACTTAGCTACTTTGTTCGAATACCAACTTCTGTGCCCCCACCATAAGGGGCAAGCCACCTCACAAGCAGGCACAATAGCGCACTTTGTCAACAGGTTATGCCCTGCTTTGGGCAACTAAGGGGAACGGCTCTAGTTCGCGATCAGTTTGTGCAAGGATGGCCAAGCCCCTCCTTTAGTCCGACAATTAAAGTAGATCTTGCACCGATCACTAGGGTCGCCCCCATTAGTGGACATCCTGCTAGCTTGGTGTGCCCATCCATGCTTTGTTCCTCTGCTGCCACCACAGAAAATGAGTACGTGACTAGAGCTACCAGTTGCAGCAGATAAATTTCTACTTTATGCAATCTTATTAACACAAATATAGCAATCAATTATCAACCCACGTCTGAAAAAAAAAAAAAAAAAAAGCAGCTATTTGTCATTCTCCTCCGACTTGTATTACTTCCAGATCTCCTCTTTTTGCAACCTTTCCATGGTCATTTTACTTCATGATCTCGTTAGTTTCATTCTTGTACCAAAATTCCAAGTTGCTTAGTTAATTATCATTCTCTAGCCATACTTTACTTTTTGACATACATGCATGGTTCTTAGATGAACTTGTTGATTGCATGAAAACGAGGTGTCGGATCGTAATTCCTTCTGCCATGCATGCTAATCCCTCTTACGACAAACAGATTTTTGCTAACAATTGCTATACCCATAACGGTTTTCGTAGGTATTAATTTACACGTACAGACGATATTTGTTTCGGATATCTCGGCCAAAGCCCCCAATTTTTGAACACTTCAGTTTTATTTGACATTTCAATTTAACTCTGACTAAATTGTATTTTTTATCTCAGTTTCTGTGATTTTCTGAAAAGTTAACAAAAATTATAATTAGTTTTTGAAAAATTTTATTTTCAACCGACGAATCAAATGCAAGCTTAATGTTTCCCTACGAATTTTCAAAAATATATTTTTTTAAAATATTTTAATCCACAAATGCGTTTTAGTTTAACGGAAGAATATTTTTAATGTTTCCCTACAAAAATTCATTCGAATATCCCTAAAAAACGATTTTACTTTTCTCAACAATAAGTAACTTTTTGCGGTTTACTTTGTAATTTAATTTAAAATTTTTTATTAGAATATTAGTGTTTTAAGCCCTTGGGAAAAAGTCTCTACGCTGAACAAACTAGCGAAGCAAGACATTATAATCTTCTCCAAAGTTTTGGTTTGGCTCCTAAGTCCAAACTTAAGTTTTTTTATTTCAGTTTTTTTTTTCTTTTTGAAAAATTAACAAAAATTATAATTAATTTTTAAAAATTCAATTAAATTCAACAAAAAAATTTCATTCGAAACCCATACACCAAATATAAGCTAAATATAACAATTTAGTTTCCTCTCTCTACAAATGCTTTTTAGCAGCCCATGAGCCTTTTGCAAACTTCTCTCTCTCAAGAACAATTTCCCCAGCTGTATTTCTCTCTCCCTACCTTGACGCCACCATGTCAAGATGTTCGCCCCTATTTCGCATCCAAGAAAATTCCCTTTTTGAGGAAACATTCTGAAATTAGGTAATGTGACCTTGGTTTTTTTTTTTTTTTTTTAGCCCCTCAATTGATTTTGATGTGTTTATAATTTGATCATGACAGTTTAGAATTATAAAACTCCTAATTCTGTACGCAATTGATACATATTTAATAGACACAACGGCAGTAACAAGAATAACTTAACGTGATAATTTCATATTCAATACTACCGTAAGGTAGATCGAATCCCTCACTCTCAAGTAACCAAGTTTAAAAAAAAAAAAAAAAAAAGAGCACAACAATCACTAGCCATCTCTTGTTAACATTTCTTAAAGATACAAACAGATTAAAAAAAAAAAAAAAACACAAAATAAACCAAGGTAAAGTCTTAACTCAAGAAAGATACGACTAGAATGGCTATTGTTGCAGAGAAAGCACCTCGCGGCACACAAGAAGAAGAGGAACTTCGTGGTGGCAGCGATCCAACTGGAGTAGACGAATTCGAGGACGAGACTTCGATTTCGAGCTTCTGGCCCCTGCTGCAGTGGGTACCAACAGTGCAAATATAATAGTAATGACCGGGAGATTCGAGAGTTATGAGTACCGGGCTGCCAATTACGCTTGAAATTTTGGTGCAGTTTTCATATTCCTCTTTTGTTACGTTAGCCACGTTATGTACATGAGTCCAATTAAAGGCTGAGTTTTTCAGGTAAGAAAAGAAAAAAATTGGTCAATTGTAATAGTACTAAAAAAAACTAGCAATTGATTTTTCTTTGCACAAAGGACTACGAAAATTAAGGATGCAAAAAAGGATAAATTTTCAGGGGAATTTATACATAAAAAATAAATAAACAAATACAGACAGGTAGGACAATTAGCATAAATGCTTCACAGACATCCTAATTAGGTTACCATCATCTGAAAGATCTATCCAATACTAAGTACTCCACTCAAATATAATTAGGCAAAATAACATTCTAGTCCCTATGTTACAAACATTCTTCAATTTGGTACCTAATGGTCGGGAAATCTCATAATAATACCCTGTTATATGAGAAAATATCGTACGGGGTACCTTGAGTTTCTTTTTCGGGATAGAGAATGTCAATTTTTCCCTTTCATGTACAAATATATAGTTCTATACATATATTGCTACCCAAGTATGATCTTTTTCCCTTTGTTTTTTAATACATGATTTTTTTTTCACTTTTAGTTATCTTAATTTATATTTATATATATTAATATATATTTTACAATTAATATTTATAGTAAAAGGACATGAAAGGCAATTTATATCTCAGAAAATGGATCCTAGGTATATGAATGATTATTTTTAAAGTGAATAGCTCCTCAGTAGGATTTTCAAAATAACAGGTACCAAATTGAAGGGGGAAAAAAAACTAAAAATAAAAGGTACCGGAATGATATTTTACCATACTATTGTTTAAAATTATATTTTTATTTACTATTAAAATAATTACAAAATAGTAGAATACGATCAGAAAGTTACAACTTCTCCAAAAAAAGCATAAAAACCCTCTGATCTTTAACATATTGCTTTTAGATTATACGAGTTTAATGTCCGTGCAATGCACGGGGAAGAAAAAAATAAAATAAAAAAACTGAGTATTATATGATAAAAACAGTTAGTTAAGATAAATATTATAATTATAATAAATATAATTCTTCTCAAAATTTCTCCTAACAGTGAAGATGCAAAATTAAAATGACAATAGTACTAACAATAATAAAAACGAAAACAAAAGCAAAAAAGTAAAAAATTTTATGTAGTTATACTCATTTAAAGAAAAAAAATTAAAACAAAAATAAAGCAGAAAACAAAAAAAAAAGAACAAAAATCTTTAAACTCAAAAGAACCGGAAAAAACTAATTCTAACAAAAATATTATAACAAAATAAAATATATATCTCATCTTCACCTTTTTTTACTGTTTAAAAAAAATAAAAAATTTTTATCAGGTTATATACATGCAAAAAGCTTAAAAGAAATTATTTTTAAAATATAAAACAAAAACAAACAAAAAAGGAAAAAAAAACTTGCATGCATAATCCTTAAAAAAAAAGGGATCTTTAAAAAGTAGAACAAAAGAAACAAAAAAGACACAAAAAAAAATTTTGAAATAAAGATAAAAAATTTAAAGTAAAAAATCGTTTAAAAATAAAAATAAAAATAAAAAGACAAAGTGAGCAAAAACACAATACAACAATAGATCATAATCTAATGTCTAAAATTTAGCGTAAGAAAAAGACAAAAATAATATTAAGAAAAAAAAACAAACTCTAAATAGGGGTAAAACCGACAACATAATATATGAAAAAGAAAATGAACTAAAAAAGAGGCGTGAAACAGTAATTATACTGTGTGGGCAGCCGTCAATTTCTGCATGTCAATTTCTACATAATAGGGGTAAAAATATCAACTCACGATTGATGAAGGAAAATCAACTAAATCAAATGGACAAAAAAGTCTCTGCACTGTAGATAAAACAGTAAAATATATGACGACAAAACCATCCTTCCACTTTAAATAAACCATAAGCAGCACATAGGATAAGGATAAAATTGATAGTTTGATCTAGAAAAAATAATTACTGCACATTACTGTAGAAAAAAAAAAAGTACAGCAAAAGCAATAAAAAAAAAACAAAACAAAAATAATTGTTTATTAAACAATAAAATATTACACCTTTTACTGTAGCAAAGCAGCAAAAGTAAAAAAAAAAACTACTCAATGACGTGTGCAGAAAAGTTAATAAAAGGCAAAGAAGGCAAAACAATACCTTAACAGGGAAAAAAAAAACATATATATAAAAGAGAGAGAGAGAGACGTGTGTAGAAAAGAGAGAGGAAAAAAAGGTAGAAAGAGAAATTGAGGGCTATCTTTGTATCTCTCTCTCTCTCAGGCAAAAGTGTCTCGACAGTAATATGAGGGCAAAACCGTCCATTTGCTGTGGGCAAGCCAATCCACTGAAGGAAGAGGGGGGTAAAAACGTAACAACACTGTTTGCACTGTTCAACACTGTGCGTCACTGTAGCATCAGCGCGAAAAACGGGGTGTTATGCACTGTTCATCACTGCGCTTTACTGTAGCAGCAGCGTGAAAAACGGGGTGGGGTACTGTTCAACACTGTGCGTTACTGTAGCTTGAACGCGAAAAGGAGGGGGAGGGGGGAAAAATTACTGTGCAATACTGGTACGATAACAGTAAAATCCCATTTCCTTTTAGTATATGTATATAATATAATGTATTTTCCTTTTCTTTAAAAAGGGTACTAGAGATTCAAATATATGTTAATTCCTACTATGATAATTCGAATTATAAAAAAAAATATATACATTTTTTGACAAGAAACTAGCAGATAAACACGATGAAAACATACCAAGCAACTTAAAAATCCAAAGAAGTGCACAAATTTCAGAGACTAATTAATTAGGCATTCAAAAAGAAAAACTCAAGTCCTCTTTACCCTGTCCTTCACCCCACGAAAACCCGAATATAGGGTATTAATTAATAAATCTGACTTGAGAAAAATAATGTTAAAAATGTAAGAAAAACTTAAAGAAGTCTCACATAATATGTCTCCAACATGGAAGGTTTTTCCTTCTGCCCATTCCTCGTAGAAGGAGGTGTTTGGAGGAATTACCCATCGTGTACTGCCTCCGACTTCATATGTCGTCGCTGCATCTGACGATATCTCGGCCAATACCACCGCAATTAGAACAACCACCAAACCCACCGTTCTTCTCTCCATAATCTCCTTTGTGTTCCAAGGTAGTCCCTCTCTCTCTATCTCTAACAGTGTTTGGCTAAGGGGAAATTAAGATGGAAAGTAATTGAGATTATCATGGATTTGTTTTCGTTATTTATAGTACGGATGATTAAAGGTAGCAAAATATAAGGATACTTTGAAAATGCGAAGTACTTCATTTTCTTGTTGAGTGACTTGTGTCCACAATATCTTTCAACGTCATCTCCATCAAATTTGAGTTGTCGAAACATAAAGAGGACCACAAAAGTTCAATATAGACCTCAAGCCATATACAATCGTACTACTAAGCAATAAATACAAACTAAATACACATAAATGTCTCATAGCAGATCTGTCATTATATAGTTCGATCTTCTACAGACCATAAATGTCTATATAGTATCAATTCAAAAAAAAAAAAATATATATATATATATATCTATTGTGTTTGCTTAGTCGTGTAATATAAGTTTTTGTTCGATAAAAAATATCATGTTAGATTTTGATCAAAACTACCGTGAAAAAGATACATACACCTTATATTAATAAATCCATGCATGTTTTTAGTTTCAAATAAAAAATCAATATGAGTGAAACAAGGAAACTAATCACTACTACAAAATGTAGATTACACGACGGTTCCAAGAAACCGTCGTGTAAACTTGACTTTACACGACGGTTACAAGAAACCGTCGTGTAAACTTGACTTTACACGACGGGTCCAATAAACCGTCGTGTAAAGTGTGTTTCGCACACACATTACACGACGGTTTATTTGAACCGTCGTGTAAAGTCAGGTTTACACGACGGTTTCTTGGAACCGTCGTGTAAAGTGTGCGCTTTACACGACGGTTCTAAGAAACCGTCGTGTAAAGTGTGTTTCGCACACACATTACACGACGGTTTCTTTGAACCGTCGTGTAAAGTCAAGTTTACACGACGGTTTCTTGGAACCGTCGTGTAAAGTGTCGCGCTTTACACGACGGTTCTAAGAAACCGTCGTGTAAAGTGTGTTTCGCACACACATTACACGACGGTTTATTTGAACCGTCGTGTAAAGTCAGGTTTACACGACGGTTTCTTGGAACCGTCGTGTAAAGTGTGCGCTTTACACGACGGTTCTAAGAAACCGTCGTGTAAAGTGTGTTTCGCACACACATTACACGACGGTTTCTTTGAACCGTCGTGTAAAGTCAAGTTTACACGACGGTTTCTTGGAACCGTCGTGTAAAGTGTCGCGCTTTACACGACGGTTCTAAGAAACCGTCGTGTAAAGTGTGTTTCGCACACACATTACACGACGGTTTATTTGAACCGTCGTGTAAAGTCAGGTTTACACGACGGTTTCTTGGAACCGTCGTGTAAAGTGTGCGCTTTACACGACGGTTCTAAGAAACCGTCGTGTAAAGTGTGTTTCGCACACACATTACACGACGGTTTCTTTGAACCGTCGTGTAAAGTCAAGTTTACACGATGGTTTCTTGGAACCGTCGTGTAAAGTGTCGCGCTTTACACGACGGTTCTAAGAAACCGTCGTGTAAAGTGGGATTCGCACACACTTTACACGACGGTTCCAAGAAACCGTCGTTTAAAGTGATACTTTACACGACGGTTCCAAGAAACCGTCGTGTAAAGTTTCAATGTGTATTATTAATTCTGTTTTTCCAGCAGCCCTCATTTTATCTCACAGAACTATCGCGCAGCCGCGAAAAATATCACAGAAACCTGCGAATCCACGGCTCCTCTACTACGAACCAACATCTCCTCCTGCGAATCACACTTTGACGGTTTTTTGTAAGTATAGTGATTATTACTTACTCTTCTTTTTAGTTATTCGATTTTTTTTTACTTTTAGTAAATGTCAAAAATGGTATATTTTTTCTTCTTCTTGAAAGAATGATTAATTATTTGTTGAATTTTTTCAATAGCTTCATATATATATATATATCTAATGTGGGTTTAAATGCAAAAACTTGATTATTGAATAAATTGTATGATATATTTATTATCGATTTAGGACGGGTTCTTGGAAATGGATCGAAAATGGATGTGGGCTAATAGATTGACAAGAAAATATCGAGATGGTGTTGAAGAATTTTTATCATTTGCCGAAATTCACATGAAGAATGAAAAGATTCGATGTCCTTGTGTGGATTGTGGAAATCATAGATCCCATTCAGTTGATGAAGTTAGAAGACACTTGCTTGCCCGTGGGATTATTTGTTCCTACCAAACATGGTATTTACACGGTGAAATGTGTTTTAATCCATCATCGAAGAATAAAGCGAAAGAACCTATTGTTGAGGAAGGGGTAGGAGATAATTTGTTTGATATGGTTAATGATTTGGAAGAACAGTTTGTGCATCGTCCGGAGTTATTTGAAGCAATGGTGAATGATGTCGAGATGCCCTTGTATGACGGGTGTAGTAAATATACGAAATTGTCCGCTTTGGTCAAATTATGGAACATGAAGGCATCGGGAGGTTGGACAAATTCTAGTTTCACGGCTCTTTTAGAATTTCTAAGAGAGGTTCTACCGGTTGATAATAAAATACCCTCTAGTATGTACGAAGCTAAGAAGACGTTGAGCACTTTGGGAATGGAATATGAAAAAATTCATGCATGTCCAAATGATTGCGCCCTTTACCGAGATGCGTACGCGGATTTGGATGAATGTCCGGTTTGTAAGGAGTCAAGGTGGAAGAAGGGCAAGAATCCAACGAATTGCAGTAAAGGTGTGCCGGCAAAGGTGTTATGGTACATTCCACCGGCACCACGTCTGCGGCGTTTATTCCGTAATGCCGAGCATGCCAAGAATTTGACTTGGCATCATGATAAACGTGTTGAAGATGGCATGCTTAGACATCCAGCAGATGCACCACAATGGAAGACCTTTGATGCTGATCATCCTGAATTTAGTTCGGAACCACGGAATCTACGTCTTGGTTTGTCGGCGGACGGAATGAACCCACATGGTAATATGAGTAGTAGGCATAGTACTTGGCCCGTCATACTTATCAACTACAATCTCCCCCCGAAGTTGAGCATGAAGCGGAAGTTCTTGATGTTGACATTATTGATATCAGGTCCTCAACAACCAGGGAATGACATTGATGTGTACTTAGCACCACTAATCGATGATCTAAAGAGTTTATGGGAAAAGGGGATCGAGGTTAGAGATGCGTTCCGTCAAGAGACATTCACACTCCGTGCAATGTTGATGTGGACAATTAATGACTTTCCTGCTTATGGTAATCTATCTGGTTATTCAGTCAAGAGTTCTATCGGCTGTCCTGTTTGTATGAAAGAAACATCTTCCATCCGATTGAAGAATGGTAAGAAAACCGTTTACCTTGGTCATAGGAGATTCTTACCACAAAATCATCGATACCGCAAACAGAAAAAGGCTTTTGATGGTAATACAGAAGAAAGAGCCCCTCCGCGGGTTTTGACGGGTGAAGACGTTTATGAGATGGTTAAGGAATTGAAAGTGGTTCTCGGGAAAAGAAAGCGGCGTAACAACGATCCCGTGGTTGATGGACCTTGGAAAAAGCGGTCAATCTTCTACGAACTTCCATATTGGAGGACACTTTTTGTTCGTCATTGCTTGGATGTCATGCATATTGAGAAAAACGTTTGTGAATCAATTGTGGGCACGTTGCTAGACATTCCTAATAAGAGCAAAGACGGTAAAAAAGCACGGTTAGATCTTAAGGACTTGAAGATTAGACCTAACTTGATCCCTACGAAAAAAGGGAATGCAACTTACTTACCTCCGGCGAAGTACACGTTATCGAGACAGGAAAAAAGAAAGCTTTGTGAGTGGCTGTCTTCTGTTAAAGTGCCCAACGGGTATTCTTCCAACATCAAAAGGTTGGTGTCTATGAAGGATTTGAGGCTGATTGGAATGAAAACACATGATTGTCATATCTTGATGCAACAGTTATTACCGCTGGCATTACGAGGAGTTTTAACGAAGGATGTAAGATTCGCAATTACCAAATTATGCTCTTTTTTCAACTCGATTTGCTCTAAGGTAATTGATCCATTGACACTAGATTTGCTACAATCAGAGTTAGTTAAGACATTGTGCTTGCTTGAGAAGTACTTTCCACCCTCATTTTTTGACATAATGATTCATCTAACGGTGCACTTAGTCCGGGAAGTGAAGCTATGTGGACCGGTTTACTTGAGATGGATGTATCCTTTTGAAAGGTACATGAAGGTTTTGAAGGGTTATGTCAAGAACCGAAATAGGCCAGAAGGATGTATAGTAGAAAGCTACATTGCAGAAGAATCCGTCGAATTTTGCTCCGAGTATTTGTCCACCGCGGAAGCGATTGGGTTGCCAAAGACTACAAACATTGACTGGAAAGGACTATCTGTCGGTATTCCATCTTCGGTTGATCGAGGTGAATGGGAAAAAGCTTGTCTCTATACCTTACAAAATAGGGTTGAAGTTGAGCCCATTATTGAGGTTCACCTACAGGAATTAAGAGATAGCAATCCAAGAAGAGGAAGACATGAAAAGTTGCTTGTAGATGAACATAATCGGACGTTTCGTCAGTGGCTCCGAAGACATGTCTTACAGAATGACAGCTTTTCACAGGAGTTAATGAACCTCGCTAGAGGACCGTCGACCGTTGTTACACGTTATACATCATACTTCGTCAATGGTTATACATTCTACACTCGCGAAAGAGATGAGAAGCATCCTGTTCAAAATAGTGGTGTTAGTATCCGAGCCAAGTCAATGCATATTTCATCTGCAAAGGACAAGAATCCAGTTTATGGAACTATGAACTACTTCGGGTTTATTGAAGATATTTGGGAACTCGATTACTGTGGGTTACATATAGCACTATTTAAGTGCAAATGGGCCGACAATAATTATGTATGGACCGACAGTGATGGCATCACAGTAGTGGACTTTAGACGATTGGGATACAAAAATGATCCATTCATTATGGCATCACAGGCAATCCAAGTATTTTATACAACGGATCCCAGCAATTTAGAGTTGTTCCTAGTAGTACCGATGCAGCAAAAAATTCTCCATGGTCAAGAAGATGAGGAAGATTGCTCCGACATTCCTCCTTTCACACAGGGATTGCCACCGGTTGAGGAGATTGACGTGCTCGATGATGATGTTTCCCACTTGGTTCGACCGGATATTGAATGGACCCGTGTTGAGCAAGCAAAAAGAAAAAAGAAAAAAACTTGAACATTATGCCATTTATTTTGTACAAAACATTACTTTATTTATATTATATTCCTAATAGTATTATATATTTATTTTGTTATGTTCATTGCTTTATATATATATATACCGTGACTATTAATTTCGATCCAAGCCACAACAGTAGTACATATATATGTGAAAATTTGGTAAATAAAACAGGGTTATTAGATAAAGAAGTTTCAGATTTTGGGTAAATGGTATGGACAATACACGACGGTCCCAGAAGGAACCGTCGTGTATTCTTACGCAGCAGGCCGAGATAGGCGCGCGCCCGCGCGGCATGGGCGCCCGCACGAGACGCGCGGGCGCGCGCCTATCTCGGCCTTTTCCCGGTGAATACACGACGGTCCCTGCCGGGACCGTCGTGAAATGCACAAAGATCGGTGGATTTCACGACGGTCCCGGAAGGGACCGTCGTGTATTCTCACGCAGCAGGCCGATATAGGCGCGCGCCCGCGCGGCGTGGGCGCCCGCACGAAAGGCGCGGGCGCGCGCCTATCTCGGCCTGCTGCGTTAGAATACACGACGGTCCCGGAAGGGACCGTCGTGAAATCCACCGATCTTTGTGGATTTCACGACGGTCCCGGCAGGGACCGTCGTGTATTCTCGTGATTTCACGACGGTCCCGGAAGGGACCGTCGTGTATGCCGAGATAGCCTATATTCCCTGCTGCGTGAGAATACACGACGGTCCCTTCCGGGACCGTCGTGAAATTGGCCGGGCTTGGTGGATTTCACGACGGTCCCGGAAGGGACCGTCGTGTATTCTTACGCAGCAGGCCGAGATAGGCGCGCGCCCGCCCGCATGAGACGCGCGGGCGCGCGCCTATCTCGGCCTTTTCCCGGTCAATACACGACGGTCCCGGAAGGGACCGTCGTGAAATCTACAAAGACCGGTGGATTTCACGACGGTCCCGGAAGGGACCGTCGTGTATTCACCGGGAATACACGACGGTCTCGGAAGGGACCGTCGTGAAATCCACCGATTTCACGACGGTCCCTCCCGGGACCGTCGTGAAATCCACCGATTTCACGACGGTCCCTCCCGGGACCGTCGTGTATTCCCGGTGAATACACGACGGTCCCGGGAGGGACCGTCGTGAAATCCACCGGTCTTTGTGGATTTCACGACGGTCCCTTTCGGGACCGTCGTGTATTCACCGGGAAAAGGCCGAGATAGGCGCGCGCCCGCGCGTCTCCTGCGGGCGCCCACGCCGCGCGGGCGCGCGCCTGCTACTCGTCAGGCCGAACTAGGCGCGCGCCCGCGCGTCTCATGCGGTGCCCGCGCCGCGCGGGCGCGCGCCTATGTAATGAACGGTTTTTAGTCGACGGTTTTTTCTTACCCGTCGTGTAATGCTCAAATTTTTAAAAATTTTCACTTTTCATTTTCAAATTCCGCGCGAAAACCAAGTACTTAAATACAACTTTCCTCTTCATTTCTGTTCAAAATTTCTCTCGCATCTCCATTTTTCTCTTAACACTCTCTAATTTTTCCAAGTACCCACACATACTTCACCAACCCGCCGATACTTCTCGTTTAAAATCCGGTCAATCCGCCATTGCCGTCATTGCCACCGCCGCCTCCTTCTTGCATTGTACGTGCGTGACTAGTCTTTTTCAGAGAAAAGTAAGGTGACTTCGTATATAAACTAAACCACATTTGGTTCTTTCAGGAGTTAAAGAATTCTTGTTGCAAATGAGTGTGTTTGTTTTTAATATTTCTCTTTGTAGCAGAGAAAAATGATTGTGGATCGTTACTTTTTACACTTTACACACATTTATGAACATGTTTTATTTTTCGCACACAACATGCTCGACGGAATGCCATAATGAGTTTTTCTTTTCGAAAAAGAGAAAAGAATTTGATCAATATTGACAGCATAACTATAGCAAGATTACATGAAGTCTTCTAGCATGAAAATACAAAAATAATGCATCAAAACGGCCTATGACCGTCACTTTTAACGACGGACGCCTGGCACCCGTGGGGGCACCGGCGAGCCCGTGGGGGGCGCCTAGCGCCCCCTCGGGCGTACCTGGTGCCCCCTCGGTGGGGGGCGCCTGGCGCCCGTGGGGGGCGCGCCTGGTGCCCCCTCGGTGGGGGGCGCCTGGCGCCCGTGGGGGGACCCTACCGCCTGGGCGGCCATGGGGGGCGCCTGGCCCCCACTCGGTGGGGGGCGCTAGGCGCCCTCTCGGTGTGCCTGGACGCCCGGGGGGTGCCTAGCGACCGTTGGTTTTTTAAAAAAATTCAGGTTGTTAAAGAGCCTTTTTATGGACGAATTTCCAACTAAATAAGTTTCTGCACCTTTGCGTTTGGGTGAAAAGTTAATGTATTGTGTGATTCTTAATTAAATTTAAAATGAATCGATTATATTGGTATGACATAATTGTTATTGATTTTCACTTTTTTGCCAATAACTATAGGTAAACGAATACAATGGAACATTCCAAAAAGGGACGAGCACGAAGGATGAACCCGTCGGAGCCCAATGTTGATGGCAAGCGAAAGGCAACTATAATGAAACGTGTCCACATGGCAAGGAAAAGGGGTGAACGAATTTCCGTCACGTTTGACGAGAAAGGACAACCCGAAGGAAAGCACGGTGACGAATTGATGAGTTGGATTGGTGTGCTCGCTCGAGAGCACATTCCAATATGGATACAGGATTGGAGATCTCGTGAATTAGACAGATTGAAAGAAATTGTTTGGAAAGAAACCATTACTTCTTTCACCGTAGATGAAAGCTTTCGGCATTCGTGTATAAAATCATGTGGTGAAGCTGCACGGAATTTCCGGCATGATCTATACAAGACGTTTGTCGAGGGAGCTTTAACAGAAGAAAGTGTTTGGACACGGCCGCAAAAAGTTATTGAACTCTACCCTAATATAGAAGAAGAGGATTGGGTGAAATTCGTTCAGTATAGAACATCATCACAATTCCAACAACTATCGGATCGTGGAAGCGGAATAAGGACAAACAACGAATACTCATCAAGAGGAGGCCGAGACGGATATAGGAAGCTCGACCAAGAAAAGGTATGTCAAAATTAACGTGTTCATACAAAATCATATGATATTTATAGAACATTATGTCCTCATTTATACTAACAATGTTGAATTACAGTTTAAGAAGACTGGGAAATGGGAAAAAAGAGATAGTTTGTGGCTTGAGCAACAGATAGGCCCTGATGGAGAGTTCAAAGATCCAGCATGTCAAAAAGTTAGCGAGTTGATAGTAAGTTTACAAACTACCAATAAATTTTTACTCACTAGTATATGTACTTACAACCCTTAATCATAAGCGAGTTATGTTAATTATCTTGTAGATGGAGTACAACACACAGCAGAGCCAAGGCACTTTCGAATCAGTTGGCACTAGTGATGTGTTGGCGCAAGCATTATCTAGACCCGAACACAAAGGGCGTGTCCGTGGCCAATCAAAGTTCGTAAAGCCGTCTCAGTACTTTAACCTAGATCGAAGTTCGAGTAGAAACTATGAAGTACAATCAATGAGACGTGAAATAGAAGAATTAAAGGCATTGGTTCGACCAAGAACCGTCGTGTAATATCCAGATTACACGACGGTTCTTGGCCGAACCGTCGTGTAATATCCAGATTACACGACGGTTCGGCCAAGAACCGTCGTGTAATATAGAGTTTACACGACGGTTCTTGGCCGAACCGTCGTGTAAAGTTGTCGCATGTAACATATTAAACGACGGTTCGGCCAAGAACCGTCGTGTAATGTCTATATTACACGACGGTTCGGCGAAGAACCTTCGTGTAATGTCCTTATTACACGACGGTTCGGCCAAGAACCGTCGTGTAATGTCCTTATTACACGACGGTTTGGTCAAGAACCGTCGTGTAATGTGGTTTTTGATGACGCCAAGCATGGTGTAACATTGAGATACGACGACGGTAACTGGACCGTCGTCTTATCTTCCACGACACTAGATTACACGACGGTTCGTGAACCGTCGTGTAATCTTTACACGACGGTAAAAAACCGTCGTGTAATCCACAATTTTTACTAGTGAATACATATGAATTTGAACAAACCCAAATCGTTCAGCCCTTTTTTATTTTTTATTTTTTATTTTTTATTTTTTCTTTTTTCTTTTTTCTTTTCTCGACCTATTTGAACTTGAAATTGGACGCTGATGCCGTGCGGAGAAAATTATTTTTAGAGAAATAGCAAAATATAGCTATTGAAGTTGATATATGGCAAAAGAACGACAAAATCTTAACTTACAATGATATAATTATTCTTATATTTAATAACTTTTTTATATATTAATTACTCCAGTACTATAATCATAATCACATAATGTTAATTAGTCCTGTCATTTTGATGTATACACATATTATTTTGTTCGTACATGTTTTATTATGTAATGTTAGAACCATAATTATGGAAGTATGCATGTCAATATATATACACACACATGTACATATAAACCATTTATAACATCGCTATGCAATGTTAAAGTTCCAATTGTGATTTTCCCATTGTATTATTTCTGTTGGTTTTCCACTATTTGTTTATCGTTGAGCTGACTGCTTGGTGTTTCAGGGACAATAATTGAGACTGACTGACAACAGCCCGAGAAGCACCATGGTTGTGTAGAAAGTTAATTCTACAATTGATTTATTGAAGGGCTAATGACTGAGTTGAGGAGTTGAATTAGATGGGCGTGTGATGAATCAATATGCTGTGAGAACGACAAAAATAACAAATTAAGTAAATAAATGAGATACAAAATTTATAGAGGTTCGCTCATTTCACTACTACAAAAGGTAGATTACACGACAGAGATTACACGACGGTTTCTTGGAACCGTCGTGTAAACTTGACTTTACATGACGGTTCCAAGTAACCGTCGTGCAAAGTGTATACGAATCCTACTTTACACGACGGTTTCTTGTAACCGTCGTGTAAAGTTGCACTTTACACGACGGTTTATTGGAACCGTCGTGTAAAGTGTGTTTCGCACACACTTTACACGACGGTTCGAAGGGACCGTCGTGTAAAGTGTGTGCGAATCACACTTTACACGACGGTCCAAGAAACTGTCGTGTGTTCGAAAACCACTTTACACGACGGTTGCAATAAACCGTCGTGTAAAGTGTGCCCAAATCCCACTTTACACTACGGTTTATTGAAACCGTCGTGTAAAGTATGTCCGAATCACACTTTATACGACGGTTTCAATAAACCGTCGTGTAAAGCGTGTGCGAATCACACTTTACACGACGGTTCCAAGAAACCGTCGTGTAAAGTGTGATTCGGGCACACTTTACACGACGGTTAATTGCAACCGTCGTGTAAAGTGTATACTTTACACGACGGTTACAAAAAACTGTCGTGTAAAGTTTCAATGTGTATTATTAATTCTGTTTTTCTAGCAGCCCTCATTTTATCTCACAGAACTATCGCGCAGCCACGAAAAATATCACAGAAACCTGCGAATCCACGTCTCCTCTACTACGAAACAACATCTCCTCCAGCGAATCACACTTTACTGAATATTTATAAGTATAGTGATTATTACTTACTCTTCTTTTTAGTTATTTGATTTTTATTGACTTTTAGTAAATGTCAAAAATGGTATATTTTTTCTTCTTCTTGAAACAATGATTAATTATTTGTTGAATTTTTTCAATAGCTTCATATATATATATATATATATATATATATGTTGTGGGTTTAAATGCAAAAACTTGATTATTGAATAAATTGTATGATATATTTAATATCGATTTAGGTCGGGTTCTTGGAAATGGATCGAAAATGGATGTGGGCTAATAGATTGACAAGAAAATATCGAGATGGTGTTGAAGAATTTTTATCATTTGCGGAAATTCACATGAAGAATGAAAAGATTCGATGTCCTTGTGTGGATTGTGGAAATCATAGATCTCATTCAGTTGATGAAGTTAGAAGACACTTGCTTGCCCGTGGGATTATTTGTTCCTACCAAACATGGTATTTACACGGTGAAATGTGTTTTAATCCATCATCGAAGAATAAAGCGAAAGAACCTATTGTTGAGGAACATGTAGGAGATAATTTGTTTGATATGGTTAATGATTTGGAAGAACAGTTTGTGCATCGTCCGGAGTTATTTGAAGCAATGGTGAATGATGTCGAGATGCCCTTGTATGACGGGTGTAGTAAATATACGAAATTGTCCGCATTGGTCAAATTATGGAACATGAAGGCATCGGGAGGGTGGACAAATTCTAGTTTCACGGCTCTTTTAGAATTTCTAAGAGAGGTTCTACCGGTTGATAATAAAATACCCTCTAGTATGTACGAAGCTAAGAAGACGTTGAGCACTTTGGGAATGGAATATGAAAAAATTCATGCATGTCCAAATGATTGCGCCCTTTACCGAGATGCGTACGCGGATTTGGATGAATGTCCGGTTTGTAAGGAGTCAAGGTGGAAGAAGGGCAAGAATCCAACGAATTGCAGTAAAGGTGTGCCGGCAAAGGTGTTATAGTACATTCCTCCGGCACCACGTCTGCGGCGTTTATTCTGTAATGCCGAGCATGCCAAGAATTTGACTTGGCATCATGATAAACGTGTTGAAGATGGCATGCTTAGACATCCAGCAGATGCACCACAATGGAAGACCTTTGATGCCGATCATCCTGAATTTAGTTCGGAACCACGGAATCTACGTCCTGGTTTGTCGGCGGACGGAATGAACCCATATGGTAATATGAGTAGTAGGCATAGTACTTGGCCCGTCATACTTGTCAACTACAATCTCCCCCCGAAGTTGAGCATGAAGCGGAAGTTCTTGATGTTGACATTATTGATATCAGGTCCTCAACAACCAGGGAATGACATTGATGTGTACTTAGCACCACTAATCGATGATCTAAAGAGTTTATGGGAAAAGGGGATCGAGGTTAGAGATGCGTTCCGTCAAGAAACATTCACACTCCGTGCAATGTTAGATGTGGACAATTAATGACTTTCCTGCTTATGGTAATCTATCTGGTTATTCAGTCAAGAGTTCTATCGGCTGTCCTGTTTGTATGAAAGAAACATCTTCCATCCGATTGAAGAATGGTAAGAAAACCGTTTACCTTGGTCATAGGAGATTCTTACCACAAAATCATCGATACCGCAAACAGAAAAAGGCTTTTGATGGTAATACAGAAGAAATAGCCCCTCCGCGGGTTTTGACTGGTGAAGACGTTTATGAGATAGTTAAGGAATTGAAAGTGGTTCTCGGGAAAAGAAAGCGGCGTAACAACGATCCCGTGGTTGATGGACCTTGGAAAAAGCGGTCAATCTTCTACGAACTTCCATATTGGAGGACACTTTTTGTTCGTCATTGCTTGGATGTCATGCATATTGAGAAAAACGTTTGTGAATCAATTGTGGGCACGTTGCTAGACATTCCTAATAAGAGCAAAGACGGTGAAAAAGCACGGTTAGATCTTAAGGAATTGAAGATTAGACTTAACTTGATCCCTACGAAAAAAGGGAATGCAACTTACTTACCTCCGGCGAAGTACACGTTATCGAGACAGGAAAAAAGAAAGCTTTGTGAGTGGCTGTCTTCTGTTAAAGTGCCCAACGGGTATTCTTCCAACATCAAAAGGTTGGTGTCTATGAAGGATTTGAGGCTGATTGGAATGAAAACACATGATTGTCATATCTTGATACAACAGTTATTACCGCTGGCATTACGAGGAGTTTTAACGAAGGATGTAAGATTCGTAATTACCAAATTATGCTCTTTTTTCAACTCGATATGCTCTAAGGTAATTGATCCATTGACACTAGATTTGCTACAATCAGAGTTGGTTAAGACGCTGTGCTTGCTTGAGAAGTACTTTCCACCCTCATTTTTTGACATAATGATTCATCTAATGGTGCACTTAGTCCGGGAAGTGAAGCTATGTGGACCGGTTTACTTGAGATGGATGTATCCTTTTGAAAGGTACATGAAGGTTTTGAAGGGTTATGTCAAGAACCGAAATAGGCCAGAAGGATGTATAGTAGAAAGCTACATTGCAAAAGACTACAAACATTGACTGGAAAGGACTATCTGTCGGTATTCCATCTTCCGTAAATCGAGGTGAATGGGAAAAAGCTTGTCTCTATACCTTACAAAATAGGGTTGAAGTTGAGCCCTTTATTGAGGTTCACCTACAGGAATTAAGAGATAGCAATCCAAGAAGAGGAAGAAATGAAAAGTTGCTACAAGATGAATACAATCGGACGTTTCGTCAGTGGCTACGAAGACATGTCTTACAGAATGACAGCTTTTCACAGGAGTTAATGAACCTCGCTAGAGGACCGTCGACCATTGTTACACGTTATACATCATATTTCGTCAATGGTTATACATTCTACACTCGCGAAAGAGATGAGAAGCATCATGTTCAAAATAGTGGTGTTAGTATCCGAGCCAAGTCCATGCATATTTCATCTGCAAAGGACAAGAATCCAGTTTATGGAACTATGAACTACTTCGGTTTCATTGAAGATATTTGGGAACTCGATTACTGTGGGTTACATATAGCACTATTTAAGTGCAAATGGGCCGACAATAATTATGTAAGGACCGACAGTGATGGCATCACAGTAGTGGACTTTAGACGATTGGGATACAAAAATGATTCATTCATTATGGCATAACAAGCAATCCAAGTATTTTATACAACGGATCCCAGCAATTTAGAGTTGTTCCTAGTAGTACCGATGCAGCAAAAAATGCTCCATGATCAAGAAGATGAGGAAGATTGCTCCGATATTCCTCCTTTCACACAGGGATTGCCACCGGTTGAGGAGATTGACGTGCTCGACGATGATGTTTCCCACTTGGTTCGACCTGATATTGAATGGACCCGTGTTGAGCAAGCAAAAAGAAAAAAGAAAAAAACTTGAACATTATGCCATTTATTTTGTACAAAACATTACTTTATTTATATTATATTTCTAGATGTATTATATATTTATTTTGTTATGTTCATTGCTTTATATATATATACCGTGACTATTAATTTCGATCCAAGCCATAACAGTAGTACATAAGAGAAAATTTGGTAAATAAAACAGGGTTATTAGATTGTGAAGTTTCAGATTTTGGGTGTATGAAAGGTATGGAGAATTTGAAAATATTGGTGAAGTGGGGGTTGAATTTTTGGGTTGGGAGACATGAAAGTTTGGTGAAGAACTAAAGAAAATGAGGTTTTTTAAGTGCTCTTGGTTGAGGAAGCGCGCGCTTGGTGTCGCGCGGCGCGCGCCTGCTTCGGCCTGATGAGAACGCAGGCGCGCGCCCGCGCGGCGTGGGCGCCCGTATGAGACGCGCGGCCGCGCGCCTAGTTCGGGTCTGCTTAGCAAATACACGACGTCCCTTCCGGGACCGTCGTGTATTCTCCAAGTATGGGGAATACACGACGGTTTCTTCTGGGACCGTCGTGAAATCCACCCGGCTTGGGAATACACGACGGTTCCGGAAGGGACCGTCGTGAAATCCGCCCAAGCCGGGAGTATTTCACGACGGTCACGAGTGACCGTCGTGTATTCCCCAACTGGGGGAATATACGACGGTCACGTCCGGGACTGTCGTGAAATACTCCCGGCTTGGGCGGATTTCACGACGGTCCCGGAAGAGACCGTCGTGTATTCCCCAAGCAGACCCGAACTAGGCGCGCTCCCGCGCGTCTCATGCGGTGCCCGCACGATGCAGGCGCGCGCCTGCTTGTGGAATACACGACGGTCCCTGAAGGGACCGTCGTGTATTATCCCTGCTTACCCGAACAAGGCGCGCGCCCGCGCGTCTCATGCGGGCTGCCGCGCGACGCAGCGCACCGTGCTTGGGTAATACACGACGGTCCCTTCCAGGACCGTCGTGAAATCCACCAAAGTCTGGGTGAAATTCACGACGGTCCCAAGGGTGACCGTCATCTAATCTTCCTATGATTGGGGTTTTAGTCGATGGTTTTTTCTGACTCGTCGTGTAATGCTCAAAAATTTTAAAAATTTTCACTTTTCATTTTTTGAATTCCGCGCGAAAACTAAGTACTTAAATACAACTTTCCTCTTCATTTCTGTTCAAAATTTCTCTCGCATCTCCATTTTTCTCTTAACACTCTCTACTTTTTCCAAGCACCCACACATACTTCACCAACCCGCCGATACCTCTCTTTCAAAATCCGGTCAATCCGCCATTGCCGTCATTGCCGCCGCCGCCTCCTTCTTGCATTGTACGTGACTAGTCTTTTTCAAAGAAAAGTAAGGTGACTTCGTATATAAACTAAACCACATTTGCTTCTTTCTTCATTAAAGATTTCTTGTTGCAAATAAGTGTGTTTGTTTTTAATATTTCTCTTTGTAGCGGAGAAAAATGATTGTGGATCGTTACTTTTTACACTTTACACACATTTATGAACATGTTTTTTTTTTCGCACACAACATGCTCGACGGAATGCCATAATGAGTTTTTCTTTTCGAAAAAGAGAAAAGAATTTGATCAATATTCACAGCATAACTATAGCAAGATTACATGAAGTCTTCTAGCATGAAAATACAAAAATAATGCATCAAAACGGCCTATGACCGTCGAGAAAACGACGGATGCCTGGCACCCGTGGGGGCACCGGCGAGCCCGTGGGGGGCGCCTAGCGCCCCCTCGGGCGCGCCTGGTGCCCCTTCGATGGGGGCGCCTGGCGCCCGTGGGGGGAGCCTGCCGCCTGGGCGCCCATGGGGGGCGCCTGGCCCCCACTCGGTGGGGGGCGCCTGGGCGACCGTGGGGGGCGCTAGGCGTCCTCTCGGTGTGCCTGGGTGCCCGGGGGGGTGCCTAGCAACCGTGGGTTTTTTAAAAATATTCAGGTTGTTAAAGTGCTTTTTTATGGACGAATTTCCAACTAAATAAGTTTCTGCACCTTTGCGTTTGGGTGAAAAGTTAATGTATTGTGTGATTCTTAATTAAATTTAAATTGAATCGATTATATTGGTATGACATAATTGTTATTGATTTTCACTTTTTTGCCAATAACTATAGGTAAACGAATACAATGGAACATTCCAAAAAGGGACGAGCACGAAGGATGAACCCGTCGGATCCCAATGTTGATGGCAAGCGAAAGGCAACTATAATGAAACGTGTCCATATGGCAAGGAAAAGGGGTGAACGAATTTCCGTCACGTTTGACGAGAAAGGACAACCCGAAGGAAAGCACGGTGACGAATTAATGAGTTGGATTGGTGTGCTCGCTCGAGAGCACATTCCAATATGGATACAGGATTGGAGATCTCGTGATTTAGACAGATTGAAAGATATTGTTTGGAAAGAAACCATTACTTCTTTCACCGTAGATGAAAGCTTTCGGCATTCGTGTATAAACTCATGTGGTGAAGCTGCATGGAATTTCCGGTATGATCTATACAAGACGTTTGTCGAGGGAGCTTTAACAGAAGAAAGTGTTTGGACACGGCCGCAAAAAGTTATTGAACTCTACCCTAATATAGAAGAAGAGGATTGGGTGAAATTCGTTCAGTATAGAACATCCTCACAATTCCAACAACTATCGGATCGTGGAAGCGAAATAAGGACAAACAACGAATACTCATCAAGAGGAGGCCGAGACAGATATAGGAAGCTCGACCAAGAAAAGGTATGTCAAAATTAACGTGTTCATACAAAATCATATGATATTTATAGAACATTATGTCCTCATTTATACTAACAATGTTGAATTACAATTTAAGAAGACTGGGAAATGGGAAAAAAGAGATAGTTTGTGGCTTGAGCAACAGATAGGGCTTGATGGAGAGTTTAAAGATCCGACATGTAAAAAAGTTAGCGAGTTGATAGTAAGTTTACTAACTACCAATAAATTTTTCATCACTGGTATATATACTTACAACCCTTAATCGTAAATGAGTTATGTTAATTATCTTGTAGACGGAGTACAACACACAGGAGAGCCAAGGCACTTTCGAATCAGTTGGCACTAGTGATGTATTGTCGCAGGCATTATCTAGACCCGAACACAGAGGGCGTGTCCGGGGCCAATCAAAGTTCGTAAAGCCGTCTCAATACTTTAACCTAAATCGAAGTTCGAGTAAAGACAATGAAGTACAATCAATGAGACGTGAAATAGAAGAATTAAAGGCGTTGGTGCGTGGTCTATGTTCGAGCAAAGATGTGGCGCCGTCGGTCGATCCCAATAATATGCCAGCCGTGAACCAACATAACAGCTTTAAGGCTAGTTGCTCTGCTCAAGAAAAACAACATGGAGTTTCTGATCCGCCAACTATGGCCGTCGACAGTCAGGAGTGTAAGCTATATATTTTCGATGAAGTGCAGGGTGGACAGCTGCTTGTTGCGTTTGGAAGAGCATGGCTGGAGAACCTTCCCACCGATATGGTGCATGGGATTCCACTAGGGGAAGGGAACGTGCGCGTGTCAATCAATGTGCCAAAATTAAAAAAAGCACAATTACCTATACCGACGTACGAGGCAACAACTGTGGAGGATGCTATTAATGGGTTTGTTGCTTGGCCTAAAACATTAGTCGAGCTCGACACGAGTATGAACAAGACGAGTCGAGGGCCTAGTCACGTTCCTAACCCAACATCTGGAAAAAATAAACGCCAAAAAAAGCTTCGAAATAAGACCATCGACTCTCGAACAGAGGTACAACAAGGTGTGCAGCAACAACAACAACTTTTGTTCGACTTTAACAACATGAACATGGCGATGAGGCCTTTGGCTTATTATGCACATAGTTCCATGCGTCACGGTAATCAGATTGAGATCCCAATACCATCCACGATCATGACTTTTGAAATGCCTGTCTTTCTGAGTTTTGAAGATATTTATGAGTTCATAAATTTACAAGCAATCAGTGCAAATTGTATATTAGTCTACATGACGTACGACATTCTATCTCTAAAATTTCTATAATCTGGAAATCCTTCTATATCTCAGGTATAGTAACAATTTTGATATGCTTATATGCAGATATTTGGAGGAGCTATGTAGGATTAACGGCCAAGCTGACAAGTTTGCGTTTGTGTCTCCAACCTTAATCTCACCAGTGAGAACAGATACTGAAGATGCTGGCATGAGAGACCGAGCAGACAATCTTATCAGCTTTTTGCGTGACGGACCAAAAGGCCGGATTTATCTTATGCCACATAATAGAGGGAGACATTGGGTTTTGGGAGTCATTGACCCATGGGAGGACTTCGTCCTTTATTTTGATCCTCTTCGAGAGAAGAAACGAGACGATTTTACGGAGCTAATCAACATGTAAGTCAATTTTAATATGAAAAATTTTTTTAATCTTCTTAATTATTATATGTATCTTAATTACTTAGTTTCAATTCTACCAATTTGCTAGGGCCCTATCGGATTGGAAGATTATAGCCGGTCAAGGGATTAGAAGGAGACAAGACTATAAAACTATAATCTCGGACCGTCCTTGTCCTCTCCAAGAGGGAAGTGTTGAATGTGATTATTTTATTTTAGGTTTTATGAGGGATATAGTGTTGAATGGAATTGAAGTACTAGAAAGTAAATAATTTTATACTTCTGAGGATTTGAATTTGATTAGGGGAGAATGGGCTAGCCATGTAATGCAATTCATTAAATATGATATGTGAACTTGTAATGTAAAAATTGGTATGTATTTTTAATTTGATAATTGAAGTTACTCTCTTGGATCGTATATTGGATAACATGCAGGTTAGGCTAGCACGGAAAATCACCAAAAAAACCAAAATAATTTTTTAAATAAGAACATTACACGACGGTTCCGGCCGAACCGTCGTGTAATGTGTATACATTACACGACGGTTCGACAAAAACCGTCGTGTAATGTGTATACATTACACGACGGTTATTTATCGAACCGTCGTGTAATATACTTAAGTACGCATACATTACACGACAGTTCGGATAGGAACCGTCGTTTAATATGTTACATACGACAACTTTACATGACGGTTCGGCCAATAACCGTCGTGTAATGTCTATATTACACGACGGTTCCTCGTCGACCCATCGTGTAATGTCTATATTACACGACGGTTCCTCGTCGACCCGTCGTGTAATGTCTATATTACACGACGGCTTGGCCAAGAACCGTCGTGTAATGTCCATATTACACGACGGTTCGGTCAAGAACCGTCGTGTAATGTGGTTTTGATGACGGCAACCGTGGTGTAACATTGAGATACGACGACGGTAACGGGACCGTCGTCTTATCTTCCACGACACTGGATTACACGACGATTCGTGAACCGTCGTGTAAACTTTACACGACGGTCAAAAACCGTCGTGTAATCCACAATTTTTACTAGTGTTTAATGAGAGCTACTCCTCTGTTAGGTCATCGGGGGATCGTCCACTATATTTGAGAAATGCATTACAGTAAGATCATAAAAGGGAAGTAGAGAGAGAGGGGAAATGTAAAATGAGGATACAAGGAGAATGGGAGTTTCAATATGTGGGTATCAATTAGTGAGCGTGTGAGCGTATGCTTGTTAATCTGAATACCCCTTCTCTTCATGTGTAGCCTTCTTATTTATAGTTGAGGTAGGCTTTATTGTCTCCTGATTGTGCTCTTGATTTTGGCCTTGAATTAGGGAGATCATTCCTATTCTCAATTGGTTGATTTTACTTTTGTGGGTGGCTTGATTTATTTACTAATTTGGAGTTGACCTTGAGCTTTATGGCATGATTGCAAATGATATACTTCCAATTATAACCATGTATTTATTTTCCATAATAGGCGTGATTGCCTTGATTGGGGTTGACGTTGAATGCTCCTGAATTGTCTCTTTTGAATTGTCTCTGATTGATTACATTCTCGATTTATTAGGTGATCCAATTGCTGATTCCTCTAATAAGGGAGATCCCAAAAATATTCTTCTTTGACCTTGTGGAGGGACATCGTATATCGACTCGTGAGCCGATTCGTGAAGCAGTTTGCTCGATCAACCAATTTGACTCGTTGAGGGGTTGTCAAGATTCATTTACGGCTTCCAATTGCCATGTGTAGGGTGTGAAATGAGGTACCAGATCTCACCTCAACAGTAAGCCCCCCACTCCTTAACTGATGAAATCAATTGAGGAGTAAACTAGCGATTTATGTAGTAGTCTAGTTAACCTGTGGAAACAACATGTGAAGTCAGCTTGTGGAACGGCTCATAATACAAATGTTAAAGTGACTCATGGTCCACACGTGATGGCAGCGAGTTGACTCATTGTGTGAGAGTGAAAAATGGATTCAAAATTTGAAACGATGGTTACACACTCATGCTACTTTATTTATTAACCCTCCCTCGAGACTTTATTGTTTAAAGTAGTGGCCAAATGAGTGATAGTTAATATATATATATATATATATATATATATAATGGGATTATGCTCCATAGATGAATATGTATTAATCGAAGGGGATCCATGTTCTTGGCTAGTTCTTCCATGACTACCCCTCGGTAGCTTAGAAAGCAGAAGCTAGGAATTATCATTGAAATATATGTGTTTTTTAAGGGCTGTACAAATAAACATTTAGATTGTATATGAATTTTTTGTTTTATTACAAAACCAAATTTTTTTAAATTAAAAGGATGTTTGCTTGTACTCATTACATAATTTTTTTATTATAGATAAAGATGTCGAGCCCATTATTTGTGATACTTACGCAAAACAAATTAACTAGTGAAAATTTTAACGACTAGAAAAAGAACTTGCTTATCATCCTAGACTTTGAAAAACACAGTTTCGTCTTTACCCAACCTTGATCGCCTATGCCTGTGATCGATGCTCCTGATAGGGAATTTACAACGCTTGAGTGCTGGGACAATTCTAACCTTAGTGCTATGTGCTATATTCAGCCGAGCATGCCTAACGTATTCTAGAAACAGCATGAAGAGCATGAAACTGCTAGGCAGATCATGGACAACCTGGAGGAGATGTTTGGTGAACAAACTATCCAGACTAAGACCGATGCTAGCAAAGATCTCATGAACTGCAAGCAAAAGGTTTGAACTCCCATCAATGAGCACGTGATGAAAATCATGGCTTATTTGTCTGAGGCTCAGGCAAATGGGGCTGAGATCGATGCTGCAACACAATTTGTCATGGTTTTTCAAACCTTGTCAAGGATTTCGATTTGTTTCAGGCATTCTACAACCTTAAATGGAAGGAGATATCTCTAATTGAATTGATGAATGAGTTGCAAGCTTTTGAGAACATTTTCAAGGGTTATGGATTTAAGGATGAGGCAAATATGGCTGAACTTGGTTCACCTGCGCCTAATCCCAAAAGGAAGAAGTAAAAGGGGAAGAACAAAGGGAACAAGCCTACGGCGAAGACACCTGCTCTTAAGAAGTCTACCAAGACTAAGAAGTAGAAGGTGGATCCTAAGAAGATAAGTGCTTTTTCTATGGGAAGAAGGGACACTTCAAGAAGGATTGCAAAGACTACCTGACTATACAGAACTAAATATGTAATTTCAATATCCTATATCTTGAGGCTTGTTTAGTGGAAGAATCTAAGGATATTTGGATTATAGATTTTGGAGTCACTAACCATGTTTGTATTTCTCTAAAGGAGTTCAGGGTAACGAGAAGTCTGCGTGAGGAAAACTTCACATTAAAAACCAGTGATGGGATGTTGATGCGAGCTAAAGCAGTAGGAGAAGTACATCTTTATTTTGATGAATTTAGTTTTATTATTTTGAGACATTGTTTTTATGTTCCTAGTTTTAAGAAGAACCTAATTTCAGTAGCTTGTTTGATTAAAGACTCCTATTCGGTTTCTCTTAATAATAAAGTTGTTATTAGGAAAAATAATTCTCTTATCCATAATGGATGGATGCATGAAAATCTTTATTTTATCAAACCTAAAATGCACTTACTGCTTGATACAGAATTGGATAGGAACTCTAAAAGATATAAGTTTTCTCACTGTAACAAATCATATCTTTGGCATTTATGACTAGGTCACATAGGCCTTAACAAAATTCAAAGGATGGTAAAGGAGGAATGCATTGACTTGTATGAGGTTGAACCTTGGCTACAATGCGAATCCTGTTTGGAAGGCAAGATGACCAAACGGCACTTTGCTGCGAAGAATAGTCGTATCAAGGAACTTTTAGAACTTATGCATATGGATGTTTGTGGTCCCAAGAACATAGAAGCATGTGGTGGTATGAGTATTATGTCACCTTTATTGACGATTACTCGAGGTATGGATATGTCTATTTGATGATCCACAAAAGTGAAACCTTTGACAAGTTCAAAGAATTTTGGGCTAAAGCGGAAAAACAATTAGGCAAGTCTATTAAGTCACTTCGATCAGATCAAGGTGAGAAATACCTATCGGATGAGTTCTTAGGACATTTGATAGAGAACGGGATATAATCCTTGTTAACTACATCTGGTACTCCTCAACATAATGGTGTAGCTGAGAGAAGAAATAGGACCTTATTAGATATGGTCCGGTCTATGTTGAATTACTCCGCATTACCTTTGTCGTTTTAGAGGCACGCTATACAGACTGCATGTTATCTTCTGATTAATATTCCCTCCAAATCGGCTCCTAAATCTCCTTTTCGAGTTATTGACATGTAGGAAACCTAATTTGAATCATATTTGAATTTTGGATTGTCCGACACACATCTTGGATAAGAAAGCGAAGAAGTTAGAGTCACTATCAAAAGTGTGCTTGTTTGTTGGCTATCCAAAAGGGACAAAAGGTGGCCTGTTTTATGATCCGAAGTAAAATAAAGTCTTCTTCTCTACACATGCAATATTCCTCGAGGAATGTTACATGGAAGACTTTAGACCTCGTAGCAAAGTGGTGCTTGAGGAGATGATTATGGGTTTGGATGTTCCTAAAGTCACTGAAAATCCTGTGGAAAAGCCGCTGAAGAATCAACAACCATGGGAGCTTCGTCATAGTGGGAGTATTGTTAGGAAACCTGAAAGGTATATGTTCAATGGTGACACCTTTGAGATAGAATCCATAGAACATATTGATGATCCGGCTACGTACAAGGAAGCTATAGAGGATATTGATTCTAGTCTTTGACAAAAGGCTATGAACACCGAGATGGAATCTGTGGATTCCAATGAGGTCTGGAAACTTGTAGATTTACCTAAGGCATAAAACCGATTGGGTGTAAGTGGGTATACAAGAGGAAGAGAGGTGTGGATGGGAAAGTAAAAACTTTCAAGGCAAGACTTGTAGCAAAGGGCTATACGCAGAAAGAAGGAATCAACTATGAAGAAACCTTCTCTCTTGTAGCAATGTTTAAGTCAATCCGCATTCTTTTATCCATTGTGGCTGCTTTTGATTATGAGATATGGTAAATGGATGTCAAGATAGCTTTCTTGAATGGCTTTCTTGAGGAAAACATCTATATGATACAACTATACGGGTTCAAGACAAAGGGCCAAGAAGACAAGGTATGCAAGTTGCTCAAATTCATCTATTGATTGAAGCAAGCATCTCGTTCTTAGAATATTAGGTTTGATCAAGCAATTAAAATCTATGGATTCGAACAAAACGCTGATGAACCATGTGTTTATTAACGTATCAAGAATGCGAATGTGGTTTTCCTTATACTTTATGTGGATGATATATTGTTTATTGGAAACAATGTGACAACACTATCATTTGTTAAAGTTTTATTGGCCAAACAATTTGATATGAAGGACTAAGGAGAAGCTAGTTATGTTATTGGAATTCAACTCTTTAGAGATAAAAAGAACAAAATAATAACACTCTCCGAAGTTTTATACATTGATAAAGTACTTGAGAGGTTTTCTATGAAATATTCTAAAAAAGGTGCACAACCTTTCAGAATGGGAATCAAGCTTTTCTAAAGATAATTGTCCCAAGACATCGGAGGAAAGAAAGCGTATGAAAGATGTACCTTATGCATCTGTGATAAGTAGTCTTATGTAAGCTATGCTGTGTATTAGGCCTGACATTTATTTTATGGTTGGTATGGCAAGTCAATATCAGTCGAATCCAAGACCGAACCATTGGACTGCAGTCAAACATACACTCAAGTTTCTATGGAGAATGAGAGATTATATGCTAGTGTATTCCGGTTAGGACCTTGTTTCTATAGGGTACACAGATTATGATTATCAATAAGATCAGGATTCAAGGAAATCGACTTCAGGATTTGTCATTACGCCCTTGGAGATGGTGCAGTTGTGTGGAGGAGTGTTAAGCAATCTTGCATTGCTGACTCGACCATAGAAGCCGAATATGTGGCTGCCAGTGAGGCATCTAAGGAAGCGGTATGGCTCCGCAGGTTCCTTAGTGACCTTGAGGTCGTTCCTGGTACGGATAAAGCTATGGTACTATACTGTGACAACAGTACAACAGTAGCTAATACTAAGGATCCTAGACATCATAAGAAGAGTAAGCACATTGACAGAAAATATCACATTATCAAAGGCTTTGTTGAAAGTGGAAATGTGACAGTTTTCAAAATCTCATCAGAGGACAATCTTGCTAACATATTCACAAAGACTTTGACTATCAGAAGTTTCGAGGAACACATCAAAGGCATGGGGATGCGTAATATAGCACATTTACTCGCTTAGGGCAAGTGGGAAATTGTTGAGATCAATATGTACCTTAACAGATTTGGATAGGAACTCTAAAAGACATAAGTCTCCACACATGCAACATTCCTCGAGGAAAGTTACATTGAAGACTTTAAACTTCGTAGCAAAGTGGTACTTGAGAAGATAACTGTGGGTTTGAATGTTCCTAAAGTCACTGAAAATATTGTGGAAAAACTGCTAAATAATCAACAACCACGGGAGCTTCATTGTAGTGGGAGGATTGTCAAGAAACCTGAAAGATATATGTTCAATGGTGAAGCCTTTGAGTCAGAATCCATAGAACATGTTGATGATCTGGTTACGTACAAAGAAGCTATGGAGGATGTTGATTATAGTCTTTGGATGCTTTTTTGTTTACTATTATGTTTGTGTTTAATAGAACGCTTTTGTTTTAGCTAAACTTGTTTGCGAAGCATGATAAATTGCTAGTTGAAATGTCCCAATAAATCATCAGCGGACTCATGGAATGACTCGTTGGTCGACTCGTATGGAGAGTTGTTTTGTGATTTGTGGGAATAATCATTTGGTGATTCATAGGATAAGTCATTTTGTGACTCGTAAGAGTCGTTTGACATAGGATGAATCATTTTGCAACTTGTGGAATGATGATTCTTCTAAAACTTTGGAATGTTCATCAAAGTGTAGAAGAAATAAGGACATTTGATATCTCGTATTCTCTTTCCCTCCCAAGTTTTATGTTACTTTTGAAAATCGAACAAGACTTGAGTGGATAGAGATGTTAATTGACTTCTCAAGAGAGATAGATTGACTGAATGAATTTCGATCCTGAGGTTGCCTTCAATGAAACATCGTCATTGACTTGTCAGCATCGACATTGACTTGTTGTCTACAGCGATCCGGGAATCGAACTAAAATATTGCCCACTGTAACGGTCCCCTGCTTGTGTTGGGACTTTCAATCATTTAATTGTTCAAGTTGTGATAGGTGTTTTATGTGGTTTGACAGACCATTAGATACTTATGTGCAAGAATACTTGAGCGCAGAGGGTATGGTCATGAGTGCATTATGCTTATGGATGCCATACCTACAAGGTTGATCACTTCCCACGGAATTTCCACCATTTGTTGTGGGATGATTTAAGGAGTTTGGGGTACTACTGGAGAGATGATTTCCCTGCTATGGCTTTTGGGGATTTATGATAGATACGACCCTTTTGTTCAGTCAATCTATCCTTGCAAATACAAGCCTCTCTTGTTTTTAAGTTGTTCACTTGTTTAAGTGCATATGCAGAATCTAGAGTTTCAACTCTTGATGGGTCGACTCATTTAATGGGCCAATTGATTGGTCATATACTCATGGAGCCGTATTGACCCATAATATGCCATCGATTGACTCGTTTCGAGGATTGATTAGCCGAACATTCCTTGTAGAGTTGTATTGACCCATAATAAGCTTGTGACTCCAACTTCCTACAAAAGTAGGATGAGAAACATAGGATTTTTGTTTGGTTGAGCTGTAATCATTTATAATATCACGAGCTGCCTACATACCATGTTTAGGGATCAAGCTCGAGCATAGTTCGATTTATAGTCCTATGGTCGTTTACATTTATTACTACTGAATGAAAGGCATAATTGTCTCTTTATTGAAAGTGTAAATAAAATAAAGTGAAAAGATGGTATTGTTGATAGATGGATCAACTCGTGATTGCAAGTTCCTTGACAAGTCGATCTTTAGGTGTTGTACATCTTCAGATGAAGGACATTCCATGGGCAGAGCATGAGTAATCCATTGAGCTCTTCCAACCTGTAGTATCCTGGTTTGACAACTTCGATGACTCAGAAAAGTCCCTTTCAATTTGGTGCATGCTTGCCCACTTTTTTTCCTTTACATTTTGGAAAACTTTGCATAGAACTAAGTCCCGATCTTGAAATGTCTTTCTCTAACCCTTAAGTTGTAGTGCTATGTGGTGGCTTATTGATAGAATGCTCGATCTCTTATTGATAGCCATAATTTGGTCATTGGTCGGCTCATCGGACCATACGAGTTCAATTCGAAGATTAGGCATTCCAACATCTGCAGGTATCACGGCATTCGTTCCACAAACCAAAGAAAAAGAAGACTCACCGGTAGCCATTCATGGAGTTGTTCGGTAAGCCCATAAGACTCTAGGGAGTTTGTCCGGCAATTTTCCTTTATAGCTTTCAAGCTTCTCCTTCAAGCTGGCCATGATTGTCTTATTGGTTGCTTTAGCTTGTCTATTCCCTTGAAGATATCAAGGAGTTGATAAACTAAGCGTGATCTTCCAATGATTGCAAAAGTCTTAGAAATTGCCTGAGGAAAATTGCATTATGTTGTCCTTGACTATTTCCACGGAAAGTTTGAACCTACAAATGATTTCCTTCCATACAAATTTTTTGACATTTGTCTCCTTGCCTTGAGTGAATGCATCGACCTCCACCCACTTGGAATAATAATTTGTGATCGCCAAAACAAATTTTATTTACCTAGAAACAAGGGGTAAAGATCCCATGAAATCTATGGCTAACTTCATAAATGGATAAGGACTGCATACTGATGACAGTAACTCAACTGACGAGTGAATGACGGGGGTGAATCGTTGGCAACTATTGCACTTCTTTGTGAACTCCTCGAAATCAGTTTTCATGGTGGGCCAATAAAAGCCTTGTTGTAGTACTTTTTTGGCTAAGGTTCTCGGGTCGGAGTAGTTGCCGCAATCTCCTTTGTGTATTTCTCTCATGACATAAAGGGCTTCCTCAAGTTTGAGGCAATGAAGGCAAACACTAAAGTGAGAATGGCGGTAAAGCTTGTCATTAATGAGGGAGAACTTTGCGCATTTGATCCTTATTTTTTCTTACTTGGAGCTTGTTGGATGAAAATGTTACAAGTACTGGATAATGGGAGTCATCCATGATTCCATAGGAGTTGTTTTCTCGATGCAAGGCTTGTCTAAGTAACCAACTGGGATGCTCCTTTTCATAATCGAATCGGTTGACAAATCGAGATTGACAAGAGCATCGGTGCGAGTGTCTGATTCCCGGGGGACTTGTTTTACTTTGCATGTGTCAAACTCACTCTTCTAGTTGTTGACTACCATAGATAGGCAGCTATCTTGGCATCTCGTGCAGTGTAATCTCTGCCAATATAGTTGATGACAAGTTGTGAATTGCTCATCACGAGTAGTCATTTGTCACAAATCGATTTGGCAAGTTATAGGTTGACGATCATGTCTTCGTAATCCACTTCATTGTTGGAAGCTTTGAAACCCAAGTGGAATAAGTGCTTAATGGCTTCTCCTATTGGTGGTTTCAGGTAGACTCCAATGCCATTGCATTTGACATTCGATGATCCGTCGACATGTAAGATCCACTCACTTATTGAGCACTCCTTGTCTAAAATCAATGCGGCTTCAGGGTCATCTCTACCACAAAATCTGCAAGGACCTGGGACGTTTTATTTTGATTCTTTGTGTCAAATTTGCCTAATTCGACTGCCTATTTCATGAGTCCACTGGAGAGCTCATGCTTGTGCAAGACTACTTGTAGTGGAAAGACAGTTGTAACAATGATTGTGTGGCATTGAAAGTATGGCCTTAACTTTCAGGAAGTTGTAATGAGGGCTTTGGTGAGCTTTTTGACTGTTGGATAGCGAGTCTCTGCATCAAGAAGTGTTTTACTAATGTAATAGATAGGCTGCTACTTTCTTTCTTTTTCTCGGACTAAGGCTACACTAACAGCGATGTCAGAAACCGATAAGTATAGTAGAAGCGACTCACCGTTGAACAGTTTAGCGAGCACTGGAAGAGTCGTCAAAAATCACTTTAGCTCTTGAAATGCTGCCTTGCATGACTCATCCTAGATAATGGTCTTGTTACCCTTGAGGAGTGTGAAAAAGGGTAAGCATTGGTCGGAGGACTTCGGGATGAATTGACTGAGGGTGGCAACTCGACTGGCCAACTGCTAGATGTCTTTCTTGTTTTTGGGCGACGACATGTTGATGACGGCTCATATTTGATCCGAGTTTGTTTCAATCCCTCATTGGGTTACTAAGTAACTGAGGAATTTGCCAGATGTGACACCAAAAGAGCACTTGGTGGGGTTAAGTCTCATGTTATATTGTCGAAGATGTTGGAAGCATTCCCTGAGGTGAGTGATGTAACCTTTTACTCGCAAAGATTTAATAAGCATATCGTCAATATAAACTTCCATGGTCTTACCGATGAGGTTTGTGAATATCTTGTTGACGAGTCGTCGGTAAGTGGTTCTTGTATTTTTCAATCCAAATGACATGACCTTGTAGTAATAGATCTCACATTTGGTGATGAAAGCAATCTTTTCTTGATCGTCGGGATGCATGAGGATTTGGTTATATCCTGAGAATGCATCCATGAATGATAGCAGCTGATGACTAGTGGTCGCATCCACGAGTTGATTGATGTGCGGTAGAGGAAAATTGTCCTTAGGGCAAGCTTTGTTGAGATTTCAACAGATTTCCTCATTGATGACTTGATTTCGATCAAGCTCGAATTTCCTTCATTTTTGACAAATAGGTTTGTGATTTGGATCCACACTTAGCTTATGACTAATAACTTGAGGGTCAATCCTGGGCATGTCTGTGTACGACCAAGCAAAACAATCCTTGTTAGCAATAAAGAAATTCACTAGTTTAGAATGCACCTGAAGATCGAGCCTTGAGTCGACATTGACGAATAGAATGGGATGTTGCTGGTCGATTGGTATCTCATCTAGTTCTTCGATCGCGGGCTCTTCTATCTTCAGAATTGATTGTTTGCCTGATCCATCCGCCAACTGTAGTTGCTATAATTCCTTTTGTTTGAGTTGGAACGCCATGAGGTAGCACCCTGATAGCCACTTGATCTCCTCGAATCTCACGAATGCCTCTTTTAGTTAGAAAATGGATCATCTGATGTAGGTTAATGGGACTGCTCTGATGGAATGGATCCATGGCTGACTGAGAATAATGTTGTAAGGTGAAGGGTAGTCCATTACCAAGAAAGTTGTTAACATGTTCTCTCCCCCAATGAAGATGGGGAGTTGGATATTTCCTACTGCCATTGTGAACTGGCCATTGAATCTGATGAGTGATGTAGTGGCTTTTTGGATTTGCGTATGGTCGATATCCATTTCTTTGAGGGCTGCAAGGAAGAGGATGTCAGTTGAGCTTCCATTGTCCACCATGATTCTTCCAACTTGACAATTAGCAATTGGCAAAGAGATAACCAATGCATTGTCATGGTGCTGGCATAATTCGGTTGCTTATTTCTCTTGAAATGAAATGATATGTTTTACTAGAGAATCATCGGTTGAGTATGTCGGAGAGGAATTCAATATTCCTTGTGTGTTTCTTGACAGATGTGCATGTTTCGCCCAATAGTATGGATCCACCAAAAATGGCACTTATGATCTTCTTTGTCAGCAGAGGAGATGACGTATGGCTCGGGCTGCATTTGTCATGTCGGGAATCATTCTTATCAAGTCCGTACATTCTTCGGCCTTCCTCACTTAGGAACTCCTTTAAGTGACCTTTTTTGAGTAGTTTGGCAATCTCATAACACAACGCTTTGCAATCCTCTATCAAATGGCCCTGGTAATGATGGAACTCACAATATAGGTCAATGTTTCTACTTCAGGTGGAGAAGTTATTTTTTAGTCCATCGAACAAAGTCCTTATCTCGAATGTGCATAATGAGTTGCTTAGCACTAATGTCTAGTGCATATTTGGGAGGTGAGAAAAGCCGTTGTCCTTTTCCTCGTTCATTCAAGCAGCCACCCCTTGAGCGTACTTCAGTCCTTCCTCGATCACGTCAATCAAATCGATCGTTGTTCCTCTTAGATTCGGAGAAGCTGGAGTTTTGGTGGCTATGATTGTATTGCTCCATCCTTGTCACCTTCTCTAGCTCTTCTACTTCAATCATCCCTTGGGTTCTCGCTAAAACTTCGGCAATGACCCTTGGTCGCCAGTTTTATATCTCAATCAAAAAAATTTGAATCTGGTGGGAGTCCCTTCTTGAGAGCGAAAAGGGTGATCGTATCATAGCAATTTGGGATCTCGACTATTGCCTTGCTAAACTATTTGATATATGCCCTTAGCGACTCATCGAACTACTACTAGATTGTGTAAAGTTCCTTGGGATTCATTCCCATGTATATGTTTGTTGAATAATTCTCAAGTAATATTTTTGTCATTTCTTTGAAGGAATTGACCTTGGCCGGTTCAAGTTGACATAACCATTTTAGCACCAAGCCCTTAAGGCTCTAAGGGAATAGCTTGCACATGATGGCATCCCTCGACTCTTGGGGAAGAGTCGTTTTGATCATGACTTGTTGGTATTGGGATATGTGTTCGTGAGGATTTTTTGATCCATCAAACTTTGGGAAAGTCAAAGTCTGAAACTTCACTAGGAGAGTCATGTCTATGATCTCCTACTTGAACAGCAACTGATTGACTTTATTTAGCAAGTCCTCATAGGTCACCAGATGGCCTAAAGTCTGCAGAAGCTTCATTTCCATTTCTTTGACACTTATGTCGACCCTTCTTTCATGGCCTTCTGTAAATCAAAGGCTTTGGTTGGAGGGACTCCAGCAATAGCTGGTGGCTATGGTAAGCCGAATGGATTGGTAGTGAACTAAAGGGTTGTTGCCTGCGTGTTGATCGCTGTGGTTGGTAGGACCGCGATTGACCCATGGAGAATGAATTCAAGTGGGGTTGTTCCCAATATAGTAGATGTGAGCGGGGTCATCAAGGATGCCAACGACGCCATGGGATGTAGTGGGCTATATGGCGTAAAAGCCGTAATTGATTGAGATCCACCCGTGGAGGGTATGACAAATATCGCGAGAGGCAGATTAGTATTCCCGTGAGTTACTGCATTTGAGGGAACCTGAGTAGTTAATGAAAGGCTTGCATCCATCTGCCTTCGCAATTCTTGATTCTCGACTATGAATTGGGTAATTTGTTAGTTACTAGCCTCCTATCATTGCAATAGAAGGGCTAATGTCTGGTCATCAGGACTTACTGAAAACAGCTTGAGAAGCACCATGGTTTGTGTATAGGGTTAATTCTACAATTGATTAATTGAAGGGCCAATGATTGAGTTTAGGAGTTGTTGAGTTAGACGGGCATGTGATGAATCAGTATGCTACAAGAACAACAAAAGTAAAAGTAAGTAGATAAATGAGACACGAAATTTATAGAGGTTCGCCCATTTAACGAGAGCTACTCCTCTGTCTGCTCTTCGAGGGATTGTCCATTATATTTGAGAAATATATTATAGTGAGAACATGAAAGGGAAGTAGAGAGAAAGAGGGAAAATGCAGAATGAGGATACAAGGAGAATGGGATTTTCAATATGTGGGTATTAGTTTGTGAGCATGCGTGTATATGCTTGTGAATCCGAATGCTCCTTCTCTTTGTGTGTAGCTTTCTTATTTATAGTTGAGGCAGACTTTATTGTCTCCTAATTATGCTCTTGATTTTGGCCTTGAATTAGGGAGATCATTCCTCTTCTCGGTCGGTTGACTTTCCTTTTGTGGGTGGCTTGATTTGTTTACTAATGTGGAGTTGACCTTGAGCTTTATGGCTTGATTGCAAATGATATACTTCCAATTATAACCGTGAATTCATTTTCCATAATAGGCATGATTACCTTGATTGGGGTTGACATTGAATGTTTTCGAATTGGCTCCTTTAAATTGTCTCTGATTGATTACGTTCCCAATTTGGGTGATCCGATTGTTCATTCCTCAATTAAGGGAGATTTCAAGAATATACGGAGGGAGGTAGTATATCGACTCATGGGTTGGCTCATTGAGCAGTCTGCTTGATCAACCGATTTGACTCGTTAAAGAGTGATCAAGATTCATTTATGGGTTCCGATTGCCACGTGTAGAGTGAGAGGTGAGGAATGAAATTTGACCTCAACAGTTTCAGTTTTACATAGTTGGTTTTGCTTAGGCTACATATTGCCGGATGTGAGAAAAGTGGCAAAATGTGAGGAAAATGCAGAAATGGTTGCAGATGAATAATTCTAATTAAAACACATTTAGGAGAGATGCCAGAAATATATCCCAGTAGAGGCGTAGACTAAATTTTTTTTTTTTTAAGGATAAAACAAATTTTAGTGATAGCTATGTGAGAATTTTAAATTTTAGTAAGTTTATGTGATAATCTTTAATTTTATTTGGGGACAAAATAGAAACTATATGAGAATTTTTTATTTTAATCAGGAGGGAAGGGGGTAAATTGTAAAATTATAAAATTTTTGAGATAAATTTAAAATATCAAAAAATTCAGTAGGGGTGGCCTCTGCCACTAGAGAAATACTACATTTCACTGTGACTATATGTTACTTTTAATCACAATATATATATATATATATATATTTAATCATAAATTTTGATAATAATGAAAACTTTTAAATAGTTACAGATATAATTTAATTATATTTAAACATTTAGAATTTAAATTCTCCCACTTCAAAATAAATAAAATAAAGAAACTGAAACTTTTAATCATCAGATTTTTTCTTTACAAGTTAATTGACATTCTTAGCGTTTCAGTCCTATTGTTTATAGTACTGTCGTGTGTCATCATGTATCTTTTTTTTTTTTTTTTTCTTCTTTTTCGTTTCCTGATTAACCCCGGAGCAGCCCACGTATGCATGATATAATTTATTTTTCTTGACTTTTGAAATATTTATGGAGCATGTGTTCAGTTTAGCCAACTTAAAAGATTTTCATTGAAATTTTTATCTTTTTTTTTTAAGATTACTAAAAATAATAATTAATTTTTTAAAAATCAATAAATTGTAATTTAAAAATTATATTTCAAACTTTTATTCCAAGCATATCATAAGTTTGAATTTTTTTTAATTACCTATATAATTAGTGATAATATATAGGGTTAATTTCACTTTTAGCACTTGTGGAATAAATAATATTAAAAACAGCACCATTTTTTTTCCCTTCATTATTAGCACTTAAAGTGGGACCCAGTAGTATTTAATGTATATCAAATTACGGGTTTACCCTCATCTCCTACAAGCTCAAATATCCCTCTCCCTCGCATGGCCCAAAATTTCTTTTTCAAACCAACATCTACAGTGTTTTTGAGAGAGAAAACTGAAATCGAGAGAGACAAATAGTTATCACCCACCGGAATCTTATTTTTTTTTCATTTTTCCGCCTAGCCCCCCACCCATTTTGAAACCCAAATCTTCATATAATAAAGAGAAATTTCCATCTAAAGAGAGAAACTTCCATTTAGAAAGAGAAACTTCCATCGAAAGTTTTTTTTTTTTTTCTAAATCTAACATTTTTGGTCATTTTTGAGTAAAGGTCATAACTATTATGACCACCCGATCATAACCGTTATGACCTATGTTTAAAAATGACCAAAAATATTAGCTTAAAAAAAAAACTAACTTTCGATGGATTTAAAAAAAAAAAAAATTGGTCATAACGGTTATGACCGGGTGGTCATAATGGTTATGACCTAGCTTTAAAAAAAAAAACTTTCGATGAATTAAAAAAAAAAAACTGGTCATAACGGTTATGACCGGGTGGTCATAATGGTTATGACCTTTACTAAAAAATGACCAAAAATGTTAGATTTAAAAAAAAATAATAAAAAAAAATAATTTCGATGGATTTAAAGCTAACATTTTTGGCCATTTTTAAGTAAAGGTCATAACCATTATGACCACCCGGTCATAACCGTTATGATCATTTTTTTTTAATTTTTGATCATTTTTTAGTAAAGGTCATAACCATTATGACCACCCGGTCATAACCGTTGTGACCATTTTTTTTTTAATTTTTGACCATTTTTTAGTAAAAATCATAACCATTATGACCACCCGGTCATAACCATTATGACCGGTTTTTTTTATTTTTTTTAATTAATTTTTGATCATTTTTTAGTAAAGGTCATAACCATTATGACCACCCGGTCATAACCGTTATGACCAGTTTTTTTTTTTTTTTTTTTTTTTTTTTGTATTCTAACATTTTTTACTATTTTTTTTAGTAAAGGTCATAACCATTATGACCACCTGGTCATAACCGTTGTGACTTTTTTTTTTTTATAACCTAACATTTTTTACTATTTTTTTAGTAAAGGTCATAACCATTATGACCACCCGGTCATAACCGTTATGACCAGTTTTTTTTTTTTTAATTCATCAAAAATATTTTTTAATGCTAGGTCATAACCATTATGACCACCCGGTCATAACCATTGTGACCGTTTTTTTTTTAATTTAACCCTTACTCTTGGAACTGTATATGTTATTACAATATGATAAAAAATTACAAAAAAATTTCCTATCTACAGTTAATGGTTATGTTTGAAATGAAAAAATACATTTTTTGTCAGGCGAAGTCCTTGTCTACATCGTCATCACTTTTGTAATTTGTTTCAATTTTTCACTTGGCATGGATCCACAAGTAACATGCTAGCCACTCCCGAAATAGTCTCATGCATTCAGCTATTACCCAATAACTGACATCCCTCCCTTCTATCAAGCATTCAGCATATTTAATGGTAAACACTCTACAGTCACCCCTATTGCACAATTGACAAAGATTAGTAAAAATCACTTGAACTTTTGAATGCATTATAGTCGTTTGGAAATGTTATTTTACTTGCACTCACCCATTGGATTATTGAGGGATGTCTTTCATGATGGTGATTGGTAATGGGTAAATTCCAGCAGGCTCTCTTGGTTTGAAGTTAAACAAATCTAAGCGTTTAGCCAGCAATGGAATGAATATTAATAAACATTCCATTCCTTCTCGAACCTTAGCATTGTGAGGGCCTTCATGCTGCAGAGAGTCGTACACGTCAATGGTCCAGCTTGTCAGATCGAGCTTCGCTAATACCCAATGTTTAAGGTCAGCAAAATGCACTGGTATTAGCACAGTTTTAACGTCAAACCATGATGCCCCACTCTGGACATTAACGCCAAGCATTATCTTGAGTAAAGTTTCACAGGTTCCCCAATCGAACTTGTCTGGTGCACTCTGGTATAGACGCCACAATGAACGAACCTTTGAACAAAAATACGTGTCAACCGTTGTCACCTTCCGTTGTTCCAATTCGGGGAACTGCCTGATCTTCTTTCTCAAGTAGTAAAAGGCGACATCAACGTGCTACATTAACATAACATAAACAAGGGATTGTACAATGGGACGGTCAGCAAACAATATACATGATGGTTATGATAAATTATTCTTAACAGGCTGCCGAAGATAAATTCATGTAATGTACTTACTTCGTTCCATAGCCAAACAGGGGAGATTGCTAATTCGTAGTACCAGCTTTTTTTTCCTACATCCATGCATCCGAAGTCATGGGGTTTGTCAAGTGTCTCATGCTTGGCACTGTATCGTGGAGGCCGTTTACTGAACATCAAGCATACATTTTTTAACACTTCAATGCACTTCCAAATATTTTACTCAAAACGGACAATGTTAAGTTAATCAACATTACCCTGGAAGTGTCTTCTTCAACAATCCTTTACTGAACCACTCCCTGAACTCGGCTAACGTCTCTTCAGGAGGTTCATCTGCGAGACCTCGTGCGAGTGCATAATTCATGTCAGTCGGCTTCTTCGAAGGGGATCCAACGTCAGTCTTACGACCCGATGGCCGTTGGCCAAGCCTTGATAATCTGGCCCTCTTCTTCTTAGGGATCTACAAAGCACATATGTTAAACGAGTTAATCATATGGATAATTCCAATAATTATAAATTGTAAGTCACGGCTATGCTCCTTGTATTACCAGATCCGTAAGAGTTTCCTTGTTGGAGTGCTTGTCAATCATGACAGGATCATGTGATGGGATGACATGTTCACCCTCTGCCCCCTCTTTCACCAACCGTTCCACGTCAGGCATGGCCTCCTCCCTTGTTCCAACGACGCGCTCATCGCTTACACTCGTCTCACCCTCCTGTACGTGAACATTGTAATTAATATTTGCCTGTTCGTTGTCAGAACATGTCATACAAAATAGCTTCATTGTATATAACCGTTATGACCCACACTAATCATCTATACGCATGTATAATACTACATTTGGTTTCTGATCCTCGGCATCTTCATGCCAAGCCATCACCTTATCGGCAGTAAGGAACTCCATTGCTGCCTGCAGCCCTATATCCGCAATGGCGTCGAGGTCAGGGGAAGGAGTCTTGAAGGCTTCTGACGCCGTCATCTTAACCTTAACCTCTTCGGTGCTGCCAACCTTCGGCACAGGCTGTGCCTGACCCTGCTGCTTATCAGCGTTGTTGGCCATCAACAATTTTAGAACCCTCCTCAACAGTTTGTTGGAGCGGGTTTGTTCCTTTTTTAGATCCTCTACATTTTTATTAAAAGTAGTAACATGTCCTCGGATCTCATTTTAGAACTCCACCCACTCGGAATTGATATTCGGGCTCTGCCGGGGGACTGGAGCCTTCGTAGGTGGTAATTGAGGCAGGGCACTCGGCCGATTCAAAAAAGGTGCGCAACATTCTCGTACTTCAACTCCTCCTCGGTTGGTTCCAAGAGAAAACAGTTACCCTGCACACATAGCGTAAATTATTTGATCTTAGGCAAAATGTATTATTATTATTTTATTATAATTAGCTAAACAAGTTGTCAAACTTAGAGGGTATGACCGTACTTGGTCATAACGATTTTGACCAGACGGTCATAACGGTTGTGACCGTTGTTGGTCATAACGGTTATGACCCCCACGGTCATAACGATATTGACCCCCTGTTCATATGCGAGACCATCAAATACAACAATATATTGGAATGTTCATATTTACAAAAGCACGGTTTTTTATTTACCTGTGGTTCGCCAACCTCCATAAACGCCCATTGAACGTCATCAAATTTCACAATATCCGTAGTGGTCCACGACGCCATACGCGGAATGGATTGCAAGTAGTTGGTTGTGAACTTGGCTGCTATCGTTGGAAGTGTCTCATATGCCCATACGAGTATGGCATGTGGGAAACCAGGAGTGCTGTAATGAACTGTGTTAACTTTTTTTTTCCTCTCCTCTTCGAAGACATCCTATTTTCCACGGTAGCACATATTGCAGCCCGGGTTGCCTCCCAAGATAGCACACCCCAAGGAAAATCGTTGAAGGCATCCAAGTTGTCGGCGAGACCAAAATATTTGGGGTCTATTTTCACTGGGATAGCATTTGACAAAGGGATTGAGAATATAATGTACAGAAGGCTAAGCTTTACCGCATCTTCGTCGTTGTCAAACTTAGCATTTGACAGTTGCAGCTCTAAATTTTCTCTCGATACACCCTTAACAGTCGAAAAATATCTTGACATTAATCTGCTTTCGACGACCGGGAGATGCGTGGACCCTACACATTTTAGGCCGGTTATTAGGCAGAACTCCATTATGGAGAATCTGGCCAAGTCTTCTCCAATCTCGAACCACAGTGCGTCATCCATGGCTATGTGGTTTGTCAGGCGCATCACAATGTTGTGGAATAACTGGCCAGCCCAACCTAGAGACTCTAAATGCAAGAACTGTTGAATGCATGGCTGGTCTTTGACGGACTCCAACTGTCCTGGAGATAACCACTGGCTCAGTTTTTTCCATGTTTCGTTAATGTTTATGAAAGTATTGATTTTGGCTCTCGTTATCTCACTGTCTGGTATGAGGCGGACATATTGACCCTGTGATAATGGATAAGAGAAAAAAAAAAAGTTTAAAACTCGACGTTTATGGTGCAGAGGCCACAAAACCAACCGATTGATAACACTGAAAACACTTTGAACTAGTTAAAAAAACGATCTTTACATGAATATTCAAACGGCGAACTGCAACTTTATGGCCGAAGTTAGTTAGAAAACGACATATTTGACTAAAACATACAGAAAACAAACATTTTACCTCTTCCTCTTTCGAGGTTATGGATTGAGTTTTACTCGATTCCTGTACATCCATTCTCCCCATATTTCTCTCATAATCTGTAATAGTCACCATTATATGGAAATGGACGCAGCGTGTATACGGATCTACTTCGTGGTTTACGACGGTTTTGGAGTTCAAATAGTTAGGAAACAATACGATTACTACTTTCTCTCTCTACAACCGGTGTTTCCCTCTCTAAACACTGTAAAAGATGTTTTCAAAATTTTTGGTTACTGCTTCAGAGGGAGAGTCATTATTACGCGTGTGGGAGATGAGGGCAATTATGGTATTTACGTTCTCAGGCACGTACAAAAGACTGTTGGTATTCTTAAAAATTGATCATAACGGATATGACCACCCGGTCAGTTTCATTGTGACCAGGGTAATAGCTGTTGTACATACCGGAAAAACTAGTCATAACCATAGTGACCAGGGGGTCACAACGAAGATGACCGCCTTTTTTTTTACGTTCCCCAACAGTAATTGATGAGATTTCGCTGCAGGCATTTAATGCCAATTCATCGTTTTGTGTGTAAAGTGGTAAATAATAATAAAAAAAGGTTTAACAATTGATTTTCGGGGGTTTTTTTTTCAATAGATAATAACCATGGGTTGCGGTCATAACGGATATGACCACCCGGTTAGTCTCATTGTGACCAGTGTAAAAGTTGTTGTACATAATTATGCCCCCTAGTCATAACCATTCTGACCTCACCGTCACAACGAAGATGACCACCTTTTTTGTTACTTTCCCCAACAATAATTGATGGGATTTAGCTGCATGCATTTACTGCCAATGTCTCGGTTTGCGTGTAAAGTGCCCAATAATAATAATAATAAATGTTTAACAATTGATTTCCCGGGGTTTTTTTTTTATTTTTTTAATAACCACGGAATTGCGGTCATAAAGGTTGTGACCACCCGGTCAGTTTCATTGTGACCAGGGTAAAAGCTGTTTTACATAGCGGTTGTAATACCCGAAATTTTTATGGCTTATGATTTCCTTAAAAACAAGGAAAACCTAAGTTTGAATCATGATCGGAATAGAATATCAGTATAAGTTTGAGTTCTCAATTAATTAGCTACGAGACTCAAAAATAGTTTGCTTAGGCAAATATAGGCCTTTTTGGAAAAAAGGGGCAAAATAGTAATTTTGACTTTTATTCTGGTCAAAGTTGACTAAGGTGAAACCGCAGTATAAATTATCGGTATAGAAACTATACTGCAGAAAACTGTCGTTTCGGACGATTAAGCGAAAATAAGGCTTGAGACGTCGCTAGAGGAAAATTAAGCATGATTTTTGAGACATAAAGGACTAAATGGTTTCGAGCTCTAAGAAAAAAAATCCATTTGGCTCAGTTAAGTGCAGTTGAATTCTGGACCGTAGTCCAGTATGACAGTATTGTTTTAAGTGAAAAACAGTACTAGTATTATTTCAATTAATGAGAAATTGGATTGTATCTCTATATTTAGGGATTTTTGGGAATTAAGTGGACCATTATGTATGAATTAGAAGCCAAGTGGCTCCACTTTAGTCGCCACCTCACAGGGACTAAAATGCAAATATTTTGTCCTTAAGGGCTAAAGTGTAATTTTTGGAAATTATGAAAAGTAAGTTTTAAGCATGAATTAAGGTTGAAAAAAAATAAAATTGGCCAACAAATTACTTTGTATGGCCGGCCACTCTAATGGTTTAGGGGGAGGCAATTAAGCTTGCTTTTGATGAATTTAATGCAAGATAAGAAAAAAAAAGGTGTGGTGGGTCCACCTTTGGACACATGACCACCTTAGCTCACATACATGTTCTAGAACAAGATTAATGGCCGGTCACTAGGAGGAAATCCAAATCCAAGAGCCATTAATTTGGGTTCATGCACTAGTGTGGTGGGTCCACCTTTGGACACCTCATCACCTTAGCTCACACACACACATGTTCTAAGAACAAGAAATAGCCGGCCACTAAGGAAGCAAAAAGAAGCAATTAATTGGGTTCATGCACCTTGTCAGCCGGTCTTTAATGCTTGGAAAGCAAGGAAAAAAAATTGCTTAGGTAAGCATGCTTAGGCAAGCCTAATGACATGAGCAAGAGGACACCTCACCAAATTGATTTTTCCCTTGTTCTCTAAGGGATTGACCGGCCACCTAAGAGGAGTAAAAGGGCATTTAGAAAATCTTTTTCAGCTATAAATAGAGGAAGGGGGGGCGGATTTTTGGAGTGAAAAATTGGAAAAACAAGCCAAACTATGGCAAAATTTTTCCTCACCCAATTTCCCTCAAAACCGAAACCCAAAGGAAGAAAAGAAAAAAAAAAGTGGAACTAGGAACTAGCCTAGGTGATGGTCGGATTTTTGGTGAGAAACCAACAAGGGGTTGCTGAAATTTTGAAACCCATTTGGAGGGCAAAAGCCGGCTGTGATGGCAGCCAAAGGGGAAGGAGAAAAAGTTGGAACCCAAGCTTGAAAACCAACTTCCAAACCCTAGGTAAACCCTAAAACCCTAAGCTTTTTAATTGAGCTTTAATTTGGAAATTTATGTGTATTTCCATGTTGGTTTGTATGAGCATAAGCTCACTTTAAATTTTCTGCCCTAGTTATGATTTTAGGGTTTATGATTTGATGGTTTCAATTCTTGCATGCTAAGTGTTTGATGAATGTCTAGGGTTTTGTATGTTGATGCATGATGAAAATTTTGATTTGCATGGATGCATGTTTTACGATAGAAGCGCTGCATGTTTGCTGTGTAAGCTCCCGAAGTGATCGGTCGAGTTAGAATCCGCGAAATAGGACGTAAACCGGACTTAACAACCGAAAACTGCCATTTCGGGTAGAAACTGGCCAGTTTCGGGAAAAGTGAAATTTGAGGCCTTTAGAGGCCGAACTAGGTAAAACTCAAAACATGAAAGTTGTTCAGAATGATTTTTCCTTGTGGGCAACGCAGACAGTTTTCCAAATTGAGGCTCCAATGGCCTCCGTTTTTACAAAAACCCGTGGCTAGTTTGCCCAGACCCAGTTTACAGGGTCAGCCAGTTTCAAATTAAAACTGGTACGAATCCAAGCAGAACTGGACTTTTCGTAAAACACGAAAGTTTTAGAATTTTTCAAGATCTACAACTTTCGTGAAGACAACTTTTTTAAATTCAAATCAGATTTTTAAACTGACACGGATTGGTGAATAGTGTGCAGGAAACAAGAAATTCCTGTACAGGATTTTCTAAAAACAGTACAGAAAAACTGTATTTTTCCTCAAAACCACTGTTTTGACTAAGGAAACTGTTCCAAAGGCAGTTTTCAACAGTTGATAATTTTTACAAACCCTACTTCAGGGGATACGATTTTTCTAATATTAAATCAATGATTTTAAAACCTAAAAGGTTGAATTTTTTCCAAAGAAAGATAAGAATGGATTTTAAAACCAAAGGTTATCTTTCTTTCGGAAACAAAACAAGGATGGACGGTAATCGGGAAGGATACCCGAGTTATTGCACAGGGTCCAAAGCCAAGGCAGACTTAGGATAATTGGACTAAGCTTGATTACCTCAAGGGTTACTCAAGGTAACCCAACAAGGTATTAAAATTGAGTTTGATCTTAAAACCCAAAAAGGATTAAAATTAAAAATGACAAGGCATAGGCCAAGGTTAGGATGATACCTAACCCTATTCATATATGATTGGGATTAATACCCAAGGTTACCTTAAGTAACCAAGTAAGTCATCATAAGTTATAAGGGAGACTTACAGCTAGAATTTCGTAGGCATGTTGGTATGGTCACCAACATTCCACAATACTAATTAGACCCTTACCTATGTCCTTCATCAAGCAGGAGGAAGCCTGCGGCTACCCGGAAGAGGAGCAGCTTTACGTAGGACATAGTAAAAGAGGTAAGTACAAACCTCACCTGCAGTATGGAAAATAATAAAAGATATTTTCCAAGTATACATGCTATGCTATGTTATGCTATGCTATAATGCTATGCTATGTTATAATGCTATGCTATGTGATGCTATGCTATGTTATGATATGAGATGCCATGTAATGATGTGATGCTATGACATGTTACATATTATGCCATGTTTTCTAAAATGTCATGGTTTTAAAAATGTCATGTTTTCAAGAATGCCATGATATGGCAAATGTTAAGTTTGGATTTGACGTTGTGACATCATGAAGCATGTTCACTAATGTTAAATCACATGGTAAGATGATCAAGTAAGGTGTCGTACCAACCTCCCGTGATCGTGGAGAATACATGTTAAAAACCAGTTGTGGCATTAACCTCTCGTTGATGCGTGAGGGTCACGTTATGATTCCCAGAACTGTTAGGGCCTTGCAAACCCTAGCTTTGTCTGGAGGCTGCGCGCTTTTGGTACGGACACTAGGGGCCCACATGTAATCAAGATAATGAGTAAAAGTGTCTAAAAGATTTATAATTGGACATAATCGGATCATGCATAAACTACATGATGATTGATATGTTACTTGATGTTTGAAAAGATTTTTGTGAGATCATGTTTGTACTTGCTGGGCGAAAGCTCATTTGTATATTTCATACTGTAGGTAAGACGCCTGCAGCATTACTTGATGGGCCATGGAGACGATGCAGCGAGTGAAGGGCGGTGTGGGATACCACTACGCAAGATTTTCCGCAAATGTTTTTAATTATGAAGTTGTATATGTATGTAATGTTTCCAAGGTCCGATTTAAAAGGTCATGGTAACCTTATAATCGGCATAACAAGTAAAAGGGGTAGACATGATGAAGTTTAACCGTCAGTACAAGTTAATTCAAGTTGAGTTTCGAGTTATGATTTTTAAATAAAGTTTAAAGTTTTAAAAGAAGAAAAAAAAATTTATACTGAAATTTTTTTCGATAAAACAAAGATTTAAGTTTAGCAAGTTTGGTAACGGCCCACGTTTACGTATTCGGCCCTACGTGACGTAGTATGCCCCCACGTTGACGGGTCGGGGCGTTACAAAGTTGGTATCAGAGCGGTATCCTGCCAGCCTACTTCACTTTGCTTCACATCGTTTCTGCAAGTGCCCAAGTAAGTTAATTTATTTTTTTTCCTTCGATTAGAAATGTGAGGAATTAAGAACTAGAATTAGAAGATGGTTCATCGTGCATACGAACGAACCAAATTTTTGCAAGAGTCTAATCTTGCAACTATAGTGATTAAGTTATAACGATAATTGCTGGAATAGCAACAAGAAAAGAATAGGCTTCGAGATCATATAGCCTATCGCTTCATCTCGGGTATAGTGATATTAAGAAATTATTTTCCTTCTAAGGAATGGATCAATATCATGGAAGTTAAGTTTCTTGATTGAGAAACTTTTGCCCCATAAGAGTATTATTAAATACGGGGAAAATTTTGATGATGCCTTAGTTTGGGGGTAGCAACTAGGCATTAAGCCAATATGAGTTGGATGCTACCAACAACAATTTATTAGGCTATGATAATAATGATGATGGCTATGAGTCTGATGATCAAGTTAATGAGGTTGAGATCGATAGTAACAACCTTGGAGTCGATATATAATGGTTTGACTAATGTCGACTATATACGACCTATTAAGTAATGAAAATCATGATGGGAAGTTTTACATATTCCTTAGAACTATGCTTATGTGCTATAAAGGAAATGTCTGAAGCAATGAGAAAAGCTTCTGCTGGCTAACAAGTAGCTAGTTGATATGAGGATATCTTTCACTGTATCACTCGAACAGTAATATGTTTTCAATAATACTATTTATTATTGTTTTCCATGATTAACTTGGAAAAGATTCCAAGAAGTTATTTTATGTATGGTGCTTGATCTAATGCATAATAGAACCAACTCACGTTATGTTGTGATATGTTATGGGCTGAATCCTTGAGGAATAGAGTTCCAAGAGAGGGGCCATCATGTCAAGAAAAGGGCCGATCCTTGAGGAAGAAAAATATTTCCAAGATAGGGGCCATCATGATAAGAAAAGGGTTCTAATAGCAAAAGATTAACATTGTACCAGAGGGTTCTCAGCTTTAGTTAATTGAAAGAAAAATATTTTCAATATGATATATTCGCTGAGCCCTCAAATAAAGTTAAAGAAAAGTATCTTAATTATAAGATACAATATGTTTTCTTTTCAAGTATGGAAAAGTTATATCTACTTTTCAAACATGGCAAGTTATGTGATATACTTGCACAGTTTTTCATGTAAATAGTTTTTGTGATGCAGTGCGAAACAAAAAAAAAATGATGATGATGAGATTATGCAGTATGAAAGAAAAGTATGAGGGTATGAAATGATAAGCATGAGAAAATGAGGAATGAGGTATGAGGATATAGAAAGAAGATTATGGTTCTATATAAGAAACATGATCCCATTATGATATTAAAATGGGAACATGAACAAGTTATTAAATTCATAGTAATTTGTTATGAATTGATAGTGAATTGAAGAAAAGCCACTTAAGATTATTCGAATTTTCGAGGACGAAAATCTTTTAAGGAGGGTATAATGTAATACCCGAAATTTTTATGGCTTATGATTTCCTTAAAAACAAGGAAAACCTAAGTTTGAATCATGATCGGAATAGAATATCAGTATAAGTTTGAGTTCTCAATTAATTAGCTACGAGACTCAAAAATAGTTTGCTTAGGCAAATATAGGCCTTTTTGGAAAAAAGGGGCAAAATAGTAATTTTGACTTTTATTCTGGTCAAAGTTGACTAAGGTGAAACCGCAGTATAAATTATCGGTATAGAAACTATACTGCAGAAAACTGTCGTTTCGGACGATTAAGCGAAAATAAGGCTTGAGACGTCGCTAGAGGAAAATTAAGCATGATTTTTGAGACATAAAGGACTAAATGGTTTCGAGCTCTAAGAAAAAAAATCCATTTGGCTCAGTTAAGTGCATTTGAATTCTGGACCGTAGTCCAGTATGACAGTATTGTTTTAAGTGAAAACAGTACTAGTATTATTTCAATTAATGAGAAATTGGATTGTATCTCTATATTTAGGGATTTTTGGGAATTAAGTGGACCATTATGTATGAATTAGAAGCCAAGTGGCTCCACTTTAGTCGCCACTCACAGGGACTAAAATGCAAATATTTTGTCCTTAAGGGCTAAAGTGTAATTTTTGGAAATTATGAAAAGTAAGTTTTAAGCATGAATTAAGGTTGAAAAAAAATAAAATTGGCCAACAAATTACTTTGTATGGCCGGCCACTCTAATGGTTTAGGGGGAGGCAATTAAGCTTGCTTTTGATGAATTTAATGCAAGATAAGAAAAAAAAAGGTGTGGTGGGTCCACCTTTGGACACATGACCACCTTAGCTCACATACATGTTCTAGAACAAGATTAATGGCCGGTCACTAGGAGGAAATCCAAATCCAAGAGCCATTAATTTGGGTTCATGCACTAGTGTGGTGGGTCCACCTTTGGACACCTCATCACCTTAGCTCACACACACACACATGTTCTAAGAACAAGAAATAGCCGGCCACTAAGGAAGCAAAAAGAAGCAATTAATTGGGTTCATGCACCTTGTCAGCCGGTCTTTAATGCTTGGAAAGCAAGGAAAAAAAATTGCTTAGGTAAGCATGCTTAGGCAAGCCTAATGACATGAGCAAGAGGACACCTCACCAAATTGATTTTTCCCTTGTTCTCTAAGGGATTGACCGGCCACCTAAGAGGAGTAAAAGGGCATTTAGAAAATCTTTTTCAGCTATAAATAGAGGAAGGGGGGGCGGATTTTTGGAGTGAAAAATTGGAAAAACAAGCCAAACTATGGCAAAATTTTTCCTCACCCAATTTCCCTCAAAACCGAAACCCAAAGGAAGAAAAGAAAAAAAAAGTGGAACTAGGAACTAGCCTAGGTGATGGTCGGATTTTTGGTGAGAAACCAACAAGGGTTGCTGAAATTTTGAAACCCATTTGGAGGGCAAAAGCCGGCTGTGATGGCAGCCAAGGGGAAGGAGAAAAAGTTGGAACCCAAGCTTGAAAACCAACTTCCAAACCCTAGGTAAACCCTAAAACCCTAAGCTTTTTAATTGAGCTTTAATTTGGAAATTTATGTGTATTTCCATGTTGGTTTGTATGAGCATAAGCTCACTTTAAATTTTCTGCCCTAGTTATGATTTTAGGGTTTATGATTTGATGGTTTCAATTCTTGCATGCTAAGTGTTTGATGAATGTCTAGGGTTTTGTATGTTGATGCATGATGAAAATTTTGATTTGCATGGATGCATGTTTTACGATAGAAGCGCTGCATGTTTGCTGTGTAAGCTCCCGAAGTGATCGGTCGAGTTAGAATCCGCGAAATAGGACGTAAACCGGACTTAACAACCGAAAACTGCCATTTCGGGTAGAAACTGGCCAGTTTCGGGAAAAGTGAAATTTGAGGCCTTTAGAGGCCGAACTAGGTAAAACTCAAAACATGAAAGTTGTTCAGAATGATTTTTCCTTGTGGGCAACGCAGACAGTTTTCCAAATTGAGGCTCCAATGGCCTCCGTTTTTACAAAAACCCGTGGCTAGTTTGCCCAGACCCAGTTTACAGGGTCAGCCAGTTTCAAATTAAACTGGTACGAATCCAAGCAGAACTGGACTTTTCGTAAAACACGAAAGTTTTAGAATTTTTCAAGATCTACAACTTTCGTGAAGACAACTTTTTTAAATTCAAATCAGATTTTTAAACTGACACGGATTGGTGAATAGTGTGCAGGAAACAAGAAATTCCTGTACAGGATTTTCTAAAAACAGTACAGAAAAACTGTATTTTTCCTCAAAACCACTGTTTTGACTAAGGAAACTGTTCCAAAGGCAGTTTTCAACAGTTGATAATTTTTACAAACCCTACTTCAGGGATACGATTTTTCTAATATTAAATCAATGATTTTAAACCTAAAAGGTTGAATTTTTTCCAAAGAAAGATAAGAATGGATTTTAAAACCAAAGGTTATCTTTCTTTCGGAAACAAAACAAGGATGGACGGTAATCGGGAAGGATACCCGAGTTATTGCACAGGGTCCAAAGCCAAGGCAGACTTAGGATAATTGGACTAAGCTTGATTACCTCAAGGGTTACTCAAGGTAACCCAACAAGGTATTAAAATTGAGTTTGATCTTAAAACCCAAAAAGGATTAAAATTAAAAATGACAAGGCATAGGCCAAGGTTAGGATGATACCTAACCCTATTCATATATGATTGGGATTAATACCCAAGGTTACCTTAAGTAACCAAGTAAGTCATCATAAGTTATAAGGGAGACTTACAGCTAGAATTTCGTAGGCATGTTGGTATGGTCACCAACATTCCACAATACTAATTAGACCCTTACCTATGTCCTTCATCAAGCAGGAGGAAGCCTGCGGCTACCCGGAAGAGGAGCAGCTTTACGTAGGACATAGTAAAAGGTAAGTACAAACCTCACCTGCAGTATGGAAAATAATAAAAGATATTTTCCAAGTATACATGCTATGCTATGTTATGCTATGCTATAATGCTATGCTATGTTATAATGCTATGCTATGTGATGCTATGCTATGTTATGATATGAGATGCCATGTAATGATGTGATGCTATGACATGTTACATATTATGCCATGTTTTCTAAAATGTCATGGTTTTAAAAATGTCATGTTTTCAAGAATGCCATGATATGGCAAATGTTAAGTTTGGATTTGACGTTGTGACATCATGAAGCATGTTCACTAATGTTAAATCACATGGTAAGATGATCAAGTAAGGTGTCGTACCAACCTCCCGTGATCGTGGAGAATACATGTTAAAAACCAGTTGTGGCATTAACCTCTCGTTGATGCGTGAGGGTCACGTTATGATTCCCAGAACTGTTAGGGCCTTGCAAACCCTAGCTTTGTCTGGAGGCTACGCGCTTTTGGTACGGACACTAGGGCCACATGTAATCAAGATAATGAGTAAAAGTGTCTAAAAGATTTATAATTGGACATAATCGGATCATGCATAAACTACATGATGATTGATATGTTACTTGATGTTTGAAAAGATTTTTGTGAGATCATGTTTGTACTTGCTGGGCGAAAGCTCATTTGTATATTTCATACTGTAGGTAAGACGCCTGCAGCATTACTTGATGGGCATGGAGACGATGCAGCGAGTGAAGGGCGGTGTGGGATACCACTACGCAAGATTTTCCGCAAATGTTTTTAATTATGAAGTTGTATATGTATGTAATGTTTCCAAGGTCGATTTAAAAGGTCATGGTAACCTTATAATCGGCATACAAGTAAAGGGGTAGACATGATGAAGTTTAACGCAGTAAAGTTAATTCAGTTGAGTTTCGAGTTATGATTTTTAAATAAAGTTTAAAGTTTTAAAAGAAGAAAAAAAATTTATACTGAAATTTTTTTCGATAAAACAAAGATTTAAGTTTAGCAAGTTTGGTAACGGCCCACGTTTACGTATTCGGCCCTACGTGACGTAGTATGCCCCACGTTGACGGGTCGGGCGTTACAGCGGTGCCCCCTAGTCATAACCATAGTGACTAGGGGGTCACAACGAAGAGTATGTCAGCCTTATATCTTTAACAATTGATTTCCATGAAACTTTTTTTTTTAATAACCACGGAATTGCGGTCATAAGGTTGTGACCACCCAGTCAGTTTCATTGTACCAGGATAAAAGCTGTTTTATATAGCGGTACCCCTAGTCAGTCTAGCATGCAGGAAAAAACTAAATTGAGAGATTTGTGGTCATAACAACAACGTTTATCACAATAGGATGATAACGTCATAACGGAGATGACCGAGCGGTCATAATGTTATGACCGTTGCCAGCAAATGTGACAGGGGCTTTTGGTAATAAGCTGCCATGTTTTCCAAATAATTACAAACATTTGTCACTAATGTGAATGCAATCATTCAGTATGGAAGGAAGTCAAGAAACTTTAGTTTCAGAAAAAAAGTCATAATATATTGATCGAAGTTAATGGGGAAACATATGTTATACACAACATAATTATGAACTAGGAGTGCTTAAGATGAATTTGGCTTTGTTGGACGGGTCCTTAAGGGTACTAAATTGGTACAGGTTTGTTGATTGTGTCCATAACCATTACATCTGCCACACCGAACTGACTCATGTTTCTTCTCTTGGGACATAATCCTTCGCACCGTGGCCTTCCGGGCCCACGCTTTATTTTGGGAGATTGACGATTTGCGACCTCACTGCTTCAGGAACATCCCAGCCATCGGCGCTGCCAATAGGATGGACTACAGATGAATAACAACTATAAAGATAATCTTTCGTGTAGTAATTCGAGCAATAATTGTATGGATCTATCCGTCGGTGGTTACAAACGGCTATGGCATGAGGGCAAGGAATTTGATCGACCTGAAATCGTCTACACGTACATGTCCTTTGGCTCATATCAACGATCCATATTTGGCTAGCATTGTTGGTGACAGCATACTCAAACTGATCGGCTGGCCGCGGCTGTAAGAAGGTGAAATTTAACACTTTGAGCTAATTTGGTTTAAGGAAAAATTGGCATATACCATATATGTGTTGGATGTGGGCGTGATCACGTACCGTTACTATTAGGCCTATTGAGAAGTTGGTGCGAAGCAGTCTCTCAGCCTTTGAGCAAGTTTCGATGTCAATTTTAGGACCTCCTCACGCCTGTTGACAAACCATCTTTGTTGTAGTTCCCTCAACTTCCATTAAGAATCCAACTGGCATTAACCTGGCTTTCCGATCCATATTATTCAATGACTCTGCAATGTTGGTTGTCATGATTGCATACCTCCGGCCGTTGAAATAAGCTCGGACACTTTTTAGGATCGGCCTGCATGAGGTATCGGTGCATGTCGGGTTTACGATTACGGATGGATTCCATATGACGATGGTGCTCACTTAAAAGATACGACCTCGATGCACCATCAAAATAGGTCTTTAAAGGGCCTTTGAATCCTTGTACTTGGTCTTCAGGTTTGCAGCCAAGTGTTGGATGCATATCCAAAGGCAGTGTCCGGATACACGAGTTTGGCTGGATACTCGATACCCTTATGCCTATCAGCCACAATAACAAGAGAATCTCGAGGGCCGATTGAATCCTTAGCTTCGAAGAACCATGTCCATGAGTCGTTGCTTTCGGACTGAACGATACCAAATGCAAGTGGAAATATGCAGCCATTTGCGTCGTGACCGCATGCTGCAAGAAGCACCCTCCTCAAACTTGGCCTTTAATGCGGATCCATCACCACAATTACTGGTCAACAATAAGGCCAACCGTGCTTCGAAGCAGCTACGCACATGTAGAGGCATTGTAAGCAATTTGATGAGTCCGTCTCGATGTCAATGTCGGATCCAGGATTTTCCTCTTAACCATTTCAGCCCAAGCGGCAGAACTGTAAAGAAATCAAGTTTTTAACAGTTATTATGCGTATTATAAACTTATAATATCGGTGATGAAGTATTATAAGATAGAGTAAAAGGAAGTGAATTACCATTATATGACTCTGCATCATTGCCCCTCAAGCTGGTTAGTGCTGCTTTCTTCCTCGCCATGCCCGCAGATAATTGAAAGAGACTCCAAATTCGCCTGCATGTCTCGCATGATTTCTCGAGGTCTATATGAGGTATTAGTCGGATCAAATATTTTGCCTGACACACTCCCCAATCATCCAACCTTGGCTTGACGATGATGCCCTTGAACAATTTCGATTGAGCAAGTATGGACGTTGTCGTACGCTTCACGACAAACATTCACTACTCGCATCGCGGTCGCACGCAATTGCCATGGCATTTTTCAATATCTATAACTATATCACGTGTAACAGAGTAGAGGTCGACCTCTTCACCTAAATTGATAGTGTTTACTCATGGCGTCGTGATGAAGATGGTATTGCAATAACTTTTTGTTCTGAAAAACACAGTTTATGCGCAATGTGACAGGTGTATAATCAGCAACAACTACTGAGCCAGATAACCTGTCAGGACTTGGTACATTCTCGGATTGAGATGTTAAGTTATTGGCAATAGAATGTGCTCCAATGCTTA
>CM046374.1:6944653-6973381 GCA_025413025.1 Ficus hispida
CACTGATCGTGACTCCAATTTCTTCGCTTCCTTATCCAGGACGTGTGCCGGACAACCCCAAATTCGAATATGATTCAAATTAGGTTTCCTACTCATCCATAACTCGTAAGGAGTTTTAGGAACCGATTTGGAGGGAACGTTATTCAGAAGATAGCATGCAATTTGTATGGCGTGCCCCCAAAATGACAAAGGTAATGTGGAATAACTCATCATAGACCGGACCATATCCAATAGGGTCCTATTTCTTCTTTCAGCTACACCATTCTGTTGAGGAGTACCAGGTGCAGTTAACTGGGATTGTATCCCATTCTTTATCAAATATCCTAAGAACTCATCCGATAGGTATTCCCCACCTCGATCATATCGAAGTGTCTTAATGGACTTTCCTAATTGCTTCTCCGCTTCAGCTCGAAATTCTTTGAACTTGTCAAAGGCTTCGCTTTTGCGGGTCATTAAATAGACATATCCATACCTTGAGTAATCATCAATAAAAGTGATATAATACTCATACCCACCACGTGCTTCTATGTTCATGGGACCACAAACATCCGTATGCACAAGTTCTAAAAGTTCCTCGACACGACTATCCTTAGCAGCAAAGTGCCATTTAGTCATCTTACCCTCCAAACAGGATTCACATTGTGGCCAAGGTTCAACCTCATACAAGTCAAGGCTTTCCTCCTTTACCATCATTTGAATTCTGTTAAGGCTTATGTGACCAAGTCGTAAATGCCAAAGATATGATTTGTTAGAGTGAGAAGACTTAACTCTTTTAGAGTTCTTTTTCAATTCTGTATCAAGCAGTGAGTGCATCTTAGGTTTGATAAAATAAAGATTTCCATGCATCCATCCATTACAGATAAGAGAATTGTTTTTCCTAATAACAACTTTATTATTAAAAGAAACTGAATAAGAATCTTTAATCAAACAAGCTACCGAAATTAGGTTCCTCTTAAAACTAGGAACATAAAAACAATGTCTCAAAACAATAAACCTAAATTCATCAAAATAAAGATGCACTTCTCCCACTGCTTCAGCTCGCACTAACGTCCCATCACCGGTTCTTAACGTGAAGTTCTCCTCACGCAGACTTCTCGTTACCTTGAACCCCTGCAGAGAAATACAAACATGGTTAGTGGCTTCATAATCTATAACTCAATTGTCCTTAGATTCTTCCACTAAACAACCTTCAAGATACAGGACATTGAAATTACCTTTTTGCTTTTTCAAAGCCAGGTATTCTCGGCAATCCTTCTTGAAATGTCCTTTCTTCCCACAGTGAAAGCACTTAACCTTTTTGGGATCCACCTTTCGCTTCTTAGTCTTGGTAGACTTCTTAGAAACAGGTGCATTTCCCTTGTTCTTCCCCTTTTCCTTCTTCCTTTCAGGATTAGGAGCAGGCGAACTAGGTTCAGCCACATTTGCCTCAGCCTTAGATCCAGAACCCTTAAAAATGTTCTCAAAAGGTTGCAACTCTTTCATCAATTCCGTTAAAGACATCTCCTTCCGGTTAAGGTTGTAGGATGCCTGAAACAAATCGAAATCCTTGGATAAGGTTTGGAAAACCATAACCAATTGAGTTGCAGCATCGATCTCAGCCCCATTTGTCTGAGCCTCAGACAAATAAGCCATGACTTTCATCATGTGCTCCTTAATGGGAGTTCCAACCTTCTGCCTACAGTTCATGAGACCTTTGATAGCATCGGTCTTAGCCTGGATAGTTTGTTCACCAAACATCTCCTCCAAGTTATCCATGATCTGCCTAGCAGTTTGATGTTCCTCATGCTGTTTTTGGAGCACGTTAGACATGCTCGCCCGAATATAACACATAGCACTTAGGTTGGAATTGTCCCAGCGCTCAAGCGCTACAAATTCCCTATCAGGAGCATCGATCACAGGCGTAGGTGGTCTTGGTTGGGTTAGGACAAAACTGTGTTTCTCAAAGTTTAGGACGATAAGCAAGTTCCTTTTCCAGTCATTAAAATTTTCGCCAGTTAATTTGTTTTGCGTAAGTATCACAGATAAAGGGCTCGACATTTTGATCTATAATAAGAAAACATGTAATAAGTACAAGCAAACATCCTATCAATTTATAAAATATGATTTTGTAATGAAACATAAAGATCTAAAAGCAATCTAAATGTTCATGTGCCTTACAACGATAATTCCTAGCTTCTGCTTTCTAAGCTACCGAGGGGTAGTCATAGAATAACTAGCTAAGAACACGGATCCCATCCGATTAATACATATTCGTCCATGGAGCAAACTCCATTAAATATATATTAACTATCGTTTATTTGGCCACTACTTTATATATCAGAGCCTCGAGGGAGGATTAATAAATAAAGTAGCATGAGTGTATAACCATCGTTTCCAATTTTGAATCCATATTTTACATCCGCCACCGAGGGGTGATCTAAACATAAAATATGCCCAAAATTGTTATCCTCTCAGAAATCCAAATCAGTGTGCGCTCTAGGTAAGATACCTATCCGAAGGGAATTCCCGGGTCAAAACCGAGTAGTAGGCACTACCATGCGTAATTATTGGACCAACGATGGAGACCGTAGGTCTTAGTATATAAAACCTTCTCCCACTCAATCTTTTAAATTTGGGTTTTTGTTTTTCATACATAAACAATATTTATTGAGTGGCACTCCCTAGTCTATATGGCATGTTATCAATACATCACGAAATAGTATAACATATTAATCTAGCAACACATCATCCATGGTTTGCAAAATATGTAAATAGCCGTGGATCATGATTCCATCCTAGAGAAAAGAAAATTGCAAAATTTACAAAAATTAACCGAAACATATATCGGCCTTCATTTGTAGATCCATGCCTTGTATCCTTCTTCAATGTGTCTTCTTTCTCCAATATAACATCTTTTTCAATTTAAATTTAAAATTCAAATTTCAAAAAGATTCTATGTGATTTTTAATTTTAATAAAAATTACAAAATATCAAAATTTAAATAAAAATCCGGTTTATTAAATTTTAAAATTCAAAAAAAATTTGAAATTTCAAATTTCAAATTTAAATATCAAAATTTTAAAATTCATAATAATATCCATTAAATTTAAATTTAAATTTTTAATTTTGATTTTCAAATTATCAAGATCACATATCATTGGAGAATTAAATTTTCAAAAAAAATTTTGTGATTTTTTTATTTTTATTTTTTATTAAAAAACGTTTTTTTTATTGAAAATAACAAAAAACACAAAATCACATCCTTTGAAAATTTACATACCTTCGTTCATCTTCAATCTCCTCGAATCCATTGTATCCCGAATTTTACAAAAAAATTCCTATGCCGTTTCCGGCTTACAAAAATTCTAGGAATTGAAAGAACGACCTAGCGGTGATAATAGACCGCATCTATTACACTTGAAAAACTTAGATACAAATTCTAACCTCTATGGATTCATGACCGGCAAAATTGAACAAGCATCATATATTATAAAACTAATATAAAGCATTCAATCATACATCTATTCATAATATATTTAACATACACAAAATAAAACCTAGAGTGCCAACTCTCTAAAATATTTCATTAATGCATAGAGAGAAATTTATTTGATCAAATAATTTATGTTATATGCATAATCATGAGTAGGCTCTGATACCAATTGTTGGAAAAAACGGATCCGATATCGGAGTTACGGCGCAGCGGAAGTTTTAAAATTTTTTATGCCGTTTCGAAAAGAATCTCATGATGCATATAACAATAAATTAAATTCATGATCAAGCGTACCTTATTTCTCGGATTCCGGAATCACTAGAGTGTTTGACCAACGTATCTTCTCTACTATTCTCGATTTCCACGTCTCAGAGTGTGTGTGGGCACACGTTCTATGAATCCAATTGATCGGTAATGCTTTCCGAAGTCTAGATCCCTCCTTCTCAATTCCGATGTTCCTCGTTGAGAATACGATCCAACTTCTTTCTTCAAAACTACAAAACAGGAACCGGTTAACCTCCTATGAAAATTATCACTCGGTTTAACCTTCCTCACAATTTTGAATCAATGGAATTTTCTCTCTTTTTCTTTCTCACAAGATAGCCGAATTTTTGTGAAGTAGAAGAAACCCAAATTATTTTTTCTTTCACTCACAAAAACGTTTTCCCCTTTGAAAATTATCAAAAAATTGGTTTCTCAAGAATTCCTAGCCTTTATATCGAAGTCTAATCATTTTCAAAATTTAATTCCTTCTTGAAAAATAATTAATAATTATTTTTCTGGATAAATTTTGAACCAAAAGATCATACAACTTTAGGGCTAGATTCATTGAACCTAGAAACGTTTTTTCAAGAGGAAATCTCCTCCAAAAAATTCGGCCACTTTTGGATAAATCTAGATTGGTGGTTCAAATTTTAAATCAAGAATCTAGACTAGTGAAAAGATCCTAGTCCTATCTAGATTCAAATTTCTTTTAAACCTTTTTGAATTTAAATAAGATTCACTCATTTGAATTAATATTTTCCACAAACATCAACCATATTAATTAATTTAAATAAATGGAATATTTGAATTTTTTCTTCCTCAAAAATCCGTGCACCATATTTAAAGAAAAAAAAATTATCAAATAATCTCCATTATTTAAATCAATTAATAATTTAATGTTAGGAATATATTTGAACAATTTTGAAACAAAATTTTCTTCTCTCCACCTATCTAAAACCGTGCACCTCTTTTAGATTAGGAGAGAAAAATTTTGTTTTTCAAAATTAAATAATTCAAACACAATCTTATTTCCAAAATTCAAGTTAACCAATCACGTGTTGACAAATCATATTATTTGTCTACACAAATCCTACATGTCCAATCCTTTTTCGGATTGCATGTTAGAGAGTACCATGTCTTAATAGACATTACAAAATTCCATTTAAATTTACCGATCTCTTTAGGAACAAATCCCGAGACGCTATTTAGAACTATATGAGCTAGTAGAGGGACCCGATGGAAATATGTAAAGAGGCTCCTATAATTGTGAAAAATTAATCCCAGACTAATTATTCATCAATTATCAACTTCAAAACTATTCCACTAAAAGTTTGAAGCTGAACTCCTGTTTACATACCGTATTACGAAAGCTCTCTCACGCAGTGCTTCTTCCATGATTTATTCATCGCTTGTTTAATCCCCATATGTTATCCATGATTGAATTAAGGACTTTTTCCGTTTTACCTTTTCAATCATTTTAACTTAAAGTTCCATTATTCTCCATTGAAAGAACCACCAATTGTAAAACCATACAATTGGTAAACCATCAGAGAACACAAAGTAAACCGATGGCCAAGATCTTGTTATACTATCTTTCAATCCCCGAATAATGCCTTTAAGTAGATAACATGTACTATCGTTAAGATAGCTATGGATTCCATATCTATGAATCTTGATTTCTCTATCCATAAGTCATGCACCCAAAACACAAGTATATTGACCATAAATTAACAGTGTCTCACCTGTAGTGCATTAAAGTACATAAGTCATGGATACGAACTCAAGTAATCATTTCAGGATTAAGATTAATACAGAATGATAATCAAAGCTCCATTGATTCTTATAAACGGAATTATTAAACCGAATCAATTAACACTTTAGGTCCAATCCAATGTCATACCTCAATACTGGTATACATTAAAGTTTCCACTCGGAACCAATCCGATGGTCAAGACAAACCATCCCTCCAAGGAAGTAGACAACTTGTACAATCTTATCATGAATAAGATCCCCAAATCTTATTCCATCGATTGCGGACTATTTATTTTGACTGTTATCAAATTACCATGTCTTCTATGTATACCCCGTATACATATGGTAATCTGATATATTTCCAACAGTCAAGGAGTATTTTATGTTTGCTCAACCATACAATCAACAAATGAAAGTAAATAGGACACAACTTATTAAACATGAATAACCTCCTCTTATTAATATCAAAATGCCATATTTACAGAAAATCCCTTATATTGATTTTCTATCCTTAGGGCACATATAGATCCCAACATATTTCTACACATAGAACATTATTAAAATATCTTTCAAAAAAGAAAAAAGAAAAAAAAAACCCACAACAAAAAAAGGAGTTAGTGCCTACTTATTGTATGTGCTTGAATGGTGCATAGTTGTTTTCACCTCAAAACCAAAGATTTTGCAATCTTTACCCTACAAAGAACTTTTTCTCTCTCTCTCTCTCAAAAACCGGATTAGGAAAAACTGATAGTTTTCGAGAGAGAGAAAGCTCGTTTTAGGGCAATGATCCTAAACCTTTGATCGGAGGATTTCAAATTATCCTACCAGACTTATCACTCTCACACATTTTTCTTTCTTTCTTTCCTTTTTTTTTTTTTGGGATAAAACTCACTCGTTCCAGTACATTATTATGTAGTCACTTTTATTTTTCTTGGTGGAAAAAAAAAACAAAAGACAAAATAATCGCCAAAAAAAAAATGGATTATACTCTTACGATTAAAATACTAATTAACAAGATATGCATCCGGTTGACAAGAAGGTCTTTCTCTCCCCTACAACCAAAGATTTTGCAATCTTTATCCTACAACCAGGTCTTTCTCTCTCTCAAATACCCCCCAGAACCAAAGATTCTTATGAAAACTGCAGATAGTATTTGAGAGGAAAGAGACCTCATTTTAGGGCAATGATTCTAAACCTTTCGTCGGAGGATTTCAACTGTACGTTTTTCTTTTTCTACTTCTTCTTCTTCTACATTTTTTTTTGGGATAAAACTCACTCATTTTTCTTTAACAAATAGGGGAAGACCCTACATTTCCATACTATAGGTGAGGTTTGTACTTACCTCGTATACTATGTCCTATGTTGTGTTGCTCCAAGTCAGGTTGCAACAACAGGCTACCTTCTGCTATTACAAAGGATATAGGGTAAGGATTCTACAACCATAAAATGTTGGTAACCTAACCAACATCCATACATAAACTTAGTTATATGTCCCCCATACATCTCTTGATAACTTACTTGGTTACTACAAGTAACCCTAGGGTTTTAGGCCTAACTAACATACTTAGCATCTCGTTAGGTTATATTGGGTAACCCTTGGTGTGAGCCTAAGTCAAACTTGGGTCAACTCTTATTAGGTTGCTAAAGCCCAAATTCCTAATTTAAATTCTATTGGGTTATTATAGGTAACCTTGGGCTTTGGGCCCAATCCAGTAACTCGGGTATCCTTCCCGGTTACTATTGATCATTATACTGTTATTAAGATAACTTGTGGTCCAATACTTATTTTTCTTTACTTTGGAAAAACTTAGTATTCTATATTCATTTTCTTTAAATACCAAAACTCCTTATTTAACTTATCAAAAATTATAACTGTAGATGCTATTTATCTATGGTCAAATTTTTAACCGGAGTGAGTTAGTACGAATAAAACAGATAATGAATTGGGCCCTTGGAAATCATTAATGAAATTCATAAAGCAATACTATACGAAAATAATGAAATAAGTAAAATCAGAACATAATTTAACAACACCAATATCTAAAGAGATTCGCCCAACGAGTGCTATGTCCTCTGAGGAAGTGGTCTTTTATTGGAATGTTCTTGAATACAAACCAATGATTTCTGGGAATTTTCGCAGATTCAAAGTAAAATTTGACAAAAGCCGATATTATACCAAAGTGAGTGTTATGCCAAAAAACCAATCCTTTTTCTGAGGAGGGTCCCCCTCTATTTATAGAGGTAGACCTGTGGGTTAAGACCTATGAATTTGAAAAAGCAGTTTTCATTCTATTTGAGACACGTGTTGGAGTGTCAGTTATTCTTCAGACATAGCGGTTACTGAAGTAAATCATGCCATGTATAGTGGGCTTAGCAGTTATTAATGCGCAGCCATTAGTAGTTATGAACTTGTCAGTTTCATAATAGGCATGACACATCATCGTCAACCGTAGGTTCGACGGTAGTGGGAGATGCTCCCTGTGATTTGCGTTTTAAACGAGCGACGAACGGTAACTAGAAAACAAGACTTTGTCCTTGTGATCCATTGTTCGCGGCTTATTTGAAATTCAGCATGTGATAGATCATGCTCGACCTGTAGGTTCGATGTTCGATTATGAATATTCGCAAATCACAACGAAATGAATTAGAATTGTTGACCCGGCCCAATTATCTCTGTAACGCCCCGAACCGCCTACCTTACGCACGCCATCCCCACAGGGGCGTACAGAGATGGTATCAGAGCAAGTTTTTCTGCCATCCAGTTTCACAGTTCTGCCGCCAGAGCCACAGTTTTGCAAGTAAGTTTTCTTACTCTAGTTAGTATAGTAACTATGTGAGGTCATAGTTTTATAATAGTATAGATATGAACCTGGTTTAAAACCCGGGTACGATTGAAGAGGACCGCAAGACTTCGACTTCATTAGCATCCGAAGGAATGGAGTCACGCATCTTCGATGGGACTCAAGAAGTGGCTGCATTTGCTGAGTGGCTGCACCAAGGAAGAACAATGGCCGGCCACCTAGGTGAAGGAATGAGCAAATATTTTGCTCTTAGGCCCCTTTATGCAATTCTAGAAACCTTGTCTTTCACCTATAAATAGGTGATGTTGGTTCACAATTTTAGAGCAAGTTTTGGTAGCTTAGCCAAACTATGGCAAAATTCTCCCTCACATTCCAACCTTAGAGGCCGAGCCATAGAAAGAAAGGAAAGGAAGAAAAAGAAAAAAAAAAGTGAGCTAGAGGGTCGGATTTCTAGCTAGAACCACAAGAAAAAGTGGAAAGAAATTTTGGTACCCATTGGAGGCAAGTGGCCGGCCATGGGAGAGGAAGAAAAAGAGAATAGAAAAGTGCAGAAAATTGGGTCTAGGACAGCCGGATTCTTGAGGGAAGAACCACCCATTGACCAACAAGTTTTGGTCCTAATTAGAGGAGTAAAACCGGCTATGGACAGCCAAGGAGATAGGGCAGAAAATTGATCCACACTCCTAGCCTAGCCTTGTGTTCAATCGAGGTAAATTCCTTTGGTCCCGAGCTTTTAAATTAAGCTTTTACTTTGGAAATTTATGTGTATTTCCAAGTCGGATTGTAAGAGCGTAAGCTCACCTATTTTATGTCTATGCTCTAGATTAGTTTGCTTGATTATGCTTGATTAGGGTGTGGTCTCTAGTTTACGTTTTGATGCATGTTTATGAGTTTTTGAGTATTGCCTACCATGTGTTTGTTGTATGTTCCCATAGGTTTATGATTGAATGTATGATTATGTGATTGTGGAATGGAACATTAGAAACGATTGCATGAGTGAATTTAGGCTCCCGCTGTGGTCGGTTGAGGTAGAGTGCGCGTTTTAGGACGTGAAACGGATTTATGAACCGAAACTGCCAGTCTCGGGTCAAGACTGGGCAGCGTTCCAGAAATGCTAATTTGAGGCCCTTAGAGGCCGAATTTGAAGAAACTCAAAACTACAAAGTTGTAGATAATGATTTTTCCTAGAGGGTAACGCGGGCCGTTTTTCAAAATAAGGCTCCAATGGCCTCCGTTTTTACGAAAATCCGAGGCTAATCTGCCCAAACCTAGTCTACACGTCCAGTAAGTTTCAAATTAAAACTGACAAGAATCCAAGCAGAACTGGGTTTTCCTCAAAACATGAAAGTTGTAGTATTATCCGAGATCTACAACTTTTATGAAGAACGTTTTATCAAATTACGAACATATTTTAAAGTACAATTTGATTCCCAAAACTGTGCAGGAAACAGAAATTCCAGCACAGGATTTTCAGAAAAACAGTGCATAGGCAGGATATTCCTGCACATGCACTGATAACCTAAGTTTAAGAAACTGTTTTCAAAGATTGTTTTCAGAGCTTGACAGTTTTTAACTGTCTTTGCTTAAATGTTAAGATTTGATGAAAATGCGGTTTTCATTAAGATTGTTAAAGAAAACTTGACAACGGTTTGTCAAGAAATAATTGAAATACGCAGGGTCCTATGGTAAACAACTATAGGACAAATAGTAACCGGGAAGGTTACCTAATTTTATTGGGCCAATAAGTTAGGTTACTCATAGTAACCACTTGAGATAGCGGGTTGGGCCTTAATAACATTAGCAACCTAATATTATTCATGTATGGTTGGGCTTAGTACCCAAGGTTACCTGAAGTAACCTAATTAGTTATTGTTTAAGTATGTTGGGCCTTGGGCCCTAGGGTTACGGAAAGTAACCGAGCAAGTTATCATGTGATGTTTTAGGGGGAACATATAATATAACTAAGGCTACTCATAAATGTTGGTTAGGACTCCAACATTTAACGATTATGATTTATGGTTAGCAAGAATGTGTATGGCTCTTATCTTACGTCCTGTTTGGAAACAGGAGTAGGAACTGTTGTCGTACCACGTTTGGACGATAAACCAAGAGCATAGGACTAAAGGTAAGTATAACTCCGCCTACAGCATGGGCAAAATGTTTTTAAAGAACATGTTTTTCAAGAAATCATAGGTTGATGATTTATGGTACTTACGCTATGCTATGATGCTATGTTATGAGGTTTATGTCATGATGTTATGCTAAGATGAAATGTTATGATCATATGTTGATGATTTATGGTACTTACGCTATGCTATGATGCTATGTTATGAGGTTTATGTCATGATGTTATGCTAAGATGAAATGTTATGATGCTATGTTATGAGGTTTATGTCATGATGTTATGCTAAGATGAAATGTTATGATGCTATGTTATGAGGTTCATGTCATGACGTATATGATAAGATACTATGTTACGATGCTATGCTATGAGGATTTATGTTACGACAGTTATGTAATGGTTTATGTTATGTTATGTTCTATTTTAATATAGTGACATCATGTAGCATGTCCACTAATATTAACTACATGGTAAGAACACATGTTAAGACAAGCTAAGGTCATTTGTGTCGTACCGACTTGCCATAGTGGCGGGTTTAAATGGTTTAGTCTATGGTTTGGGCTGAGTTGGATTGGCTGCCCCAATCACTCCATGTTAAACAGTTTGTTTCATGGTTTGAGTTGGTTTGGATTGGCTGCCTCCAGCCGTTCCATGGTGATGGACCACGGTACGTGCACACATGATATGCAAATAAATAGAATCAAGATAATGAATGAAAGTTTAATTGATTCATAAGAAAGCCTAAATGGTTCATGCATTCTTTTGTTAAAATGTTTTGCGGATTGCACGTTGTACTTACTGGGCATAAGCTCACTACTTACGTTCATGCTGTAGGTTAGCAACCTACCGGTGATACTTGATGCAAGGCTGTGAAGGCTGGCGCTACAGACTGTGAAATGTGGGATGGACACCGCCACGGGTTTTGAATTTATGCTATGTAAAATATGTTTTGAAAAATATATTTAAAAGATGTGTTTTATGTTATGTGATAGTATGGATAAGAAACCGTTTTCAAGTAGAAAACTATTTTTAAGAAATTGTTTTCAAGAACGTGTTAAAGAATGGTTTTCAAGGATAATGGCAAGCAAGTTGCCTCGTGTCGTACCGACCCACACTAGGTTGGGTTTGGTCCACGGTATGATTATGTTAGCTTTCAATATGATTATGAAAGCTCAGTACTCGAGTGAGTACATATGATTATGCATGAAGATAAGTTAAGTTCAAAGTAAGAAAAGAAAAAAAATTTTACTCCGAATTTTCCGCAGTTTAAGCTTTTTAAATTAAGAAGTAAGTTAAGCAAGTAATGTAACGGCCCACGTCTGCGCAGTAGGACGCCCCTACGCGTGACGGTTCGGGGCGTTACATATACGAGCAGTCAACGTTCTGGATCGAACGGAGCAATGAGTTGGGTCTGGCCCAAATATGAAAATGTCGGAACTAGAATCAAGATTTCGTTGTTCGTCAGACAAACCGTTAAAGTTAACACTGTACAAGGAGGACGAAGTCTAACCTCAATAGATAGTCCCCCACTCTATCGAGCGATAGATCCTTGATAGAGTGTTTGATCGTACCCGAGAAAATCGCATCATTCGTGGTTACATCAGATCAAGAAAATCTGAATGGACTGACGAATTAATCGATGGGAAATCTCGAGCCCAGTGAGAAACGGTATATGCATACACGTGGCATGTATTGATTGGGTGTTCTGAAACAGCATTATGGTTTCCTTTGAAATTCGTACCATTGTGACGTAAGTCTGAGCTGGTGCATGCGAGATTTCAGGGTTCGAAACGTTACGATGTACGATCTTTTGAGTAGGAATACGAAGAGCGATGTTGTTCACGTCGTTTGATCAAAAGTTCCCTGAAAATCAGGACCGTTAGTTACACATCGAAGCTATATAACGCTTCACATGCTTTCATTTCCCTTTATATTTACATTCGGAGCATCAGAGAACCCAGAGCGTCCGAGAAACTTCGAAGAACTTTTAAAACTTCAGGCAAGATTTTTCCCTCTGTTCTTATTCTCCATTTTGAGTAATTTCGATTCGGTAGAGTTTTCTTTTATTCTGTTTCTGAATCTTTTTGGTTTTTTTTTTTCTGCATTTCTTTTGAGTGAATGATCTGGTTGAGGGGTTTCGGTGAGTTTTTCTGGGATTTTTCTTTGGGTTTTTAGTCTACTGTTCTTCGTGTTCATCCAAAACTCGATAGGGTTTTGATCCAGTAGGAGCTATTAGATTTGAAATCCTTCCATCATTCATTCACAATTTAGTTTGTAAACCATGGATAAGGAAAAACAAATCGTCGAGGACGTGGAAGTAGAATGGACGAGCACTGGCTCTAGTAGTAATAGTTCTGACGATGAAGAATGGGCATCGACCATTTGTCAATCGAGACTCAAAAATGAGTTCGAAAAGAGTCGAAAGGGTGCCAAAACGAGCAATGAAGCATCTGAGAGGAACCGACCAGCAACAACATCGGGGGTTGAGGCTTTGACGATCCCCCCTATCGCTCAATTGACAAGACCGCTTCGTCGTCTGAGTGTCGAGTCTTTTCTACGAACATCGAACCCAAAATTTGTCTTAACGGAAGATGATTTATTAGAGATTCGGGGATGATTTGGCTTTCCCAACGAAGTCCACCTTCGCCTGCCTTTCAAAGATGAGCGAGCAGACACAGTATCTGAAGGATGGATATGCATGTATACTATCTACTTCGAGCGTGGTCTACATTTTTCTCTTCCTCCTCTTCTCGTCCAGTGTATGAATCACTATCAACTTGCCATTTCGCAGTTGATGCCGAACGGGATGAGATTTTTCTTGGGCTTGATTGTATTAGCAGACGAAGTGAACATCAAGCTTTCGGTAGATGACATTCTCGTTATTTACTATCCACAAGAGAACTCTAAGGATCGTGGGCGATACTCGATGTATCCCAGGATGAAGAAGCAAGTGGTCGGTGAAATGAAGAACGCCGACCGATATTGGTAGAACCATTACTTTTTCATGCATATAAATGAAAAGTCAACGGGAGGACTAGCCAATGCATTTTACCCATTGTAGGGGACTCTTCGTAAGTGTTGAACATGGAACGTCGAATGTGTTACAAAGAATCTTTGTATTTGATTCTAATGTTATTTTTGTTGTGTTGCAGGCAAGGAATCGAAGAAGCCACCACCGAAAGTTCTCTTGTTCGAGGAAAAGCTCGAGCGATTATTAGCACTTCTGAATAGAGAGTGGGACTACGAGCGTCGAGCCTTTGGAAGGACTTCGTCGAACTCCCTTCAGGTATTCCTAAAGGAGTTCTTTCCTAGGTAGATTGGTAGTTCGTGATCAGGGGAGCGTTGAAGAGACTCTTCGGTACTCCACTGTTCATCGAGCCATTAACTGACGAAAAAGCTTTGATCGCAGACTTCACTTTGGACACAATGAACGTAAAATTTCCTTCCCTTAAGGATCTACTTGCCAAGAGGAAGGCAACAAAGGAAGCTGTGAAAGCTGCTGCTACTGCAGCTGAAAATGTTGGTAAGGCTAACGAGCCTGTACCTCTACCCGTGCTTGAATCATCTCCAGAACCTCCCACGAAGCCGCCATCCCTAAGTAGGAAAAGAAAACTGTGGATAAAGGCAAAAAGAAAGTTCCTGCAAAGAGGAACAAAAAATCGAAGGTCCTCTCCATCGAGAAAAATGTCGAACCGCTTGTTTCTCAGGAGGATCATCAAGTAGAGGTGGATTTGCCACCTAACATTAGTCTACTTCAAGATAAAGAGACGAGCGTTAGGATTATGAGACAGCTTCTTTCCGAAGTGGACTCCGACACTTTGAACGAAGGCCGAGTTCAAAATCATTTTGAGGATTTGCTGTGGGATGGTTTGAAGGTATGTATTTACAAATTTATAAATTTGTACCTTTGTAGATGTATAGCAAGTTTGACTGTCTTTAATGTCTTGTTGAATCCATTGTCATGATGCAGTCTAATATTCGAGCGACGGGTCTGTTTTATCGAACTACCAGGAGAATTCGCGAGCAGAAGACCATCATCAAATAGCTCGAGGATAGGGACAGACAATGGGAAGAGAAGTTGCTGAACATCGAACGGAAGTTTGGTGATGTAAAAACGAGTGCCGAAGGTTTAATGTCAGAGTTTCAGAAGGTTCTTCAATCAGGCAAGGAATCGTCTGACATGATGAAAATCATGGTCGACAAATATAATCGAGCGCAAACAAGAATAGAAACCCTTGAAACTGATAACTCTGTACTCGTTGCCCAAATTATGGATGCGTTTGAGAAAGCAACTCTTAAAGCTCGATATGATATACTGAAGGAGTATAAGCAAGGACTACTTGTCGACGCTGATGTTGATGAGGAGATCGAGCTATATGAAGATCCTACTAGTGAAGTTGGAACTTCATCATTTGTCCCTGAGCCTTCCGCAACAGTGTCTGAAGCACCGAATATCGAGCTCCCGGTTAAAGTCCCCGAGGAACAAGAGGCGGAGAATTAAATTTCTTTTTGTGTTATTTGTTCTTTTATTTTATTCGAACAGTGAATTTTTTATGTATAACAATTTAATTTGTTAAAATAAATTTCAAATTTTCATTTACATATCTACCATTGTATGTAACAAATATGGCAAACGTAATTTTAAGTTCGTTAGGATGAATGTTGAATGACGGATCAAACAGCGATCAAGATGCGAACGTCAGTGAGAACCAAATGCTAGTGAATCGTTAAGTTCGTTAGGACGAATGTTGTATGATGATTCAAACAGCGATCGAACTGCGAGGATTGAAGGGAACTGTTCGATAAAGAACGTCTAGTTTATAACGACGATCGTTATAAGTTCGAGGGTTGAATGATTTCCAACAAACCGGACATGAATATGATGGATTAATCGAAAATGTTCGTCCGGAGTCCATCGAAAATGTATAAAGAACACATTTTCTTCGTTCAAAAACATGTTTTTAATGATGAATTGTAGCTAGACTCGTTCAAATGTGGCAAGCTGCCTACGTACCCAATGTTTAGGGATCAAGCCATTCGTAGTTCCAATACAATGATGTTTGATTTTTGTGACTGGGCACGTATAAGTGTATACGAGCTTCCTACGTACCCAATGTTTTGGGATCAAGTCGAACGTAGTTCAGGGGCATCGAACGTTCAACTTGAGATCAAGTTGAATAACGAAGTCTTTAGGTATAGACCTACGGGTTCGATATCGAATCGAACGTTCAACGTAACGGATCTAGCCTTTACAAAGTGAATATTGTAAAGAGAAAATTATAAGTGTTCATGAAAAACTTCAAAAAGAATTACAAATAGTATCTTCGAAGGTGGTGAGAATTCCAGCTGCGAAGTACTTCTACTCCATCACTCGTCTCCAAGTGGTAGATGCCTGGTCGAATAACTTTCAAGATCCTGTAAGGACCTTCCTAATTCGCTCCCAGCTTTCCTGCATTTGGCTCGGCAGTGTTCTGGAATACTTTTCGAAGTACGAGATCACCTTCGTTAAAAGTACTTGGTCGAACCTTTGAGTTGTAGTACCTTGCCACTGATTGTTGGTAATTTGCCATTCGAATCATGGCTCGATCTCATTTTTCATCAAGAACATCCAGACTGTCATTGAGCATTTCTTGGTTATGACTTTCATTTTCAAAAGCCAATTCACGCCGGAGAGTGGAGACACCGATTTCTGCTGGGATAACAGCTTCAGCTCCAAAGGTTAGCGAGAATGGAGATTCACCATTCGCTCTTTGTGGGGTAGTTCTGTAGGCCCAAAGTACTCCGTGTAGTTCGTCTGCCAATCGTACCTTTCGAGCTTCAAGCTTCTTCTTCAAACTCTGTACGATTGTGTTGTTGGTAGCTTCAGCTTGTCCGTTCCCTTGTGGGTATCTCGGAGTTGTAAAGCTAAGCTCAATCTTCCATTCTTGATAGATTTTTCTGAAGTTGCCCGAAATGAATTGGGATCCGTTGTCAGTGACGATCTCTTGAGGCAATCCAAATCTACAAATGATATTTCTCTAGATAAAGCTTTCAACGTCTGCATCCTTAATCTCAGCAAATGCCTCTGCCTCAACCCACTTAGTCAAATAATCAGTGAGAATGAGTACGTATTTGCGTTGACCACTCGCTCTTGGCAATGGCCCGATAATGTCCATCGAATACTTCATAAATGGACAAGGATAACTAATGTTCGTGTAATGACCAGCTTGTTTACAAATTTTGATTTCTGTTATTAGGAATCAAAGTTTGTAATTACTTATGTTTATATGCTATGTGTTACGTTCTATCTATAAAATTATTGAATTCTTGGTTGAGAGATTCGATAATTTACTTATGTAAGACCTTTTTGTTGTGAAAGACAAATTTATGATTTATGATTCTCTGTTATTAGTTTCTAATCTTAAAAGAACCCTAGACGCAGTTCAGATAAATTCTGGATTATGGTCTAGTACAGGAATACTGTTATCGGTTGAAAACAGTATCTGAATATGTAAGCCAGTATGAAAGTGAACTGTGTTTAGGAGATAAGTCAAGCAAGGCTTTAAAAGGTGACACCTCGTCTTTAAGAGAATGAAAAATGTCACTATGAAAACCGGCCACCCTTTAAGGACTAAAGTGCAAATGTTTTTGCCTTTAGGGGCCAAAGTGCAATTTTGTGAAAATTATGGTTTGATAGATAAATTTGTAAATTTATGGAACTATGGATATTTCTAGTTGGATTTCCTAGTTCAATTAAGCTTATGATGATTTTTAAGTTTGGTTAACCTAGTTGGAAACCAAGGAATCAAGTTAAGTTTGATTGGTTCAAAATTGACCAATCACATGCTTACACTTGTTCACATAGGGACCGGCCACCTCAAGGGTTAATGTGAAAATATTTTGCTTCTAAGGACCAATAGGCAAAGTATGGAAAATTGGAAGTGCACTAGAAATTGACACCTCACAATTTTAGCTTTACTTAGTAAGCATGGTAGCTTTGCTTACTAAGCTATGTTGCAAGTTGTCATCTTGACACCTAGTAAGAATGGTCGGCCACCTCATGGATATGTTCAAGCAAATATGATGTTTTTAAGGACTGAAAAGCAAATAAGGAAATAGGTGTTTCATTGTTAGTTTGACACCTAAAAACCTAGCTTTGCGTAGTAAGCAATCTAGCTTTGCTTACTTGGCTATATGTGATGCATCAACAAGCAAAGATTTTCCATGTGGCACACCAAGGAAAACCGGCCATCACCTTGGCTAGACACATCAAGAACTAGCCTTGGTGAGTAAGTATCATAGGTTTGTTTAAGTGGCCAGCAATGGCAAGCACACTAAATCACCTAAGGCCGGCCACCATGGGATCAAGACACCTCATGGACTAGCTATGGTTAGTAAGCCACCCTAGCTGCACTTATTTGGCAAGCTAAAACTCTCACACTACATCAATGATGAACCGGCCATTGTGGGAGGTTGACACCACATGGAGTAGCTTTGGTGACTAAGCTCACTAGCTGTGCTTGTTTGGCAAGCCAAGGCCTTGCCAAGCCACCCCTAAACCGGCCACCCTAGAATTAGGACACCTCGTGGTCTAGCTTGGATGAATAAGCATTCCTAGCCTCGCATCCGTGGCTAGCTAAGGTTTCGACACGTCATCACTCTAAGGGCCAGCCATCTTGAGGGCTTGACACATCGTCTAGTAGCCTTGATGAGTCAGTCCTATAGCCTTGCTTAGTCATTTCCAAGAGCCAAGCATGGCCGGCCACCACACAAGGTTTGTTCAGCAAATAGAATTTTGCTAGAGGACTTTTTGGCAAAGGAAGAACAAGTTGTTCACCTATAAATAGGTGAAGGCTGATTCTTTGTGTTTGTTTAGTGAACTTAGCAGCCAACATTTCAGTTCTCTTCCTTATAGAAACCGAACCCAAAGTGAGAAGCAAAGTGAGAGTGAAAGTGTGAAACAAATCCAGTTTTGTGATGTTGTGTTAGCACAAAAGAAAAACTTCGAAACCCTAAGCTAGAACCTTTCTCGTGAAGCTTGAGGTAAATCTTTTAACCTCTAGCTGTTTATTTACATTTTAGTTAAGAGAATTAAGAGTTTGATGTTGTCTAAAAGCATGAGTTATGGTTGTTTAGATTTATAAACCATACCGAATGAAAACTGCCAGTTTCGGGTTAAACTGGACAGTATTTTGGAAAGTGAATTTTGAGGCCCTTAGAAGCCGAATCATGAAAAAGTCAAAACTACAAAGTTGTAAAGAAGGGAAAATCCTAGGGGCCAACGCGGACAGTTTTTGAAAATAAGGCCTCGAAGACCTTCGTTTTTACAAAAACCTGAGACCTATTTTAAGGTTAATAAAATGGTCGAAGACTTTTCAAAGGCAGAACCAAGTGTGTTAAATTCAGATCTGGATTTTAAGTTTAAAACAGAAGTTGTAGGAACCTTCAAGGTCTACAAATTTCATGAAGGAAATATTTTGAAATTCGAAACAGATTTGTTAGAAGAGGATCAAATTTAAAGATTTGATTCCAAATACAGTTTTCAGAATTCAAGGGTTTTTAAAAGAAAATAAAGTTTTAAAGTTTATACTATGTTTTTAATTACCCTTGTATTAATATAAGTTAATAACTAGGGTAATTATGATGTATGATATGATGATGCTTATCCTATGATTTTCTGTGAAAACAGGAAAGCAATCTGTCTGGGTGGAGCACTAAATCTAAGATTTAGTGTAACTGGTAAGTACAACTCCGCCTACAGCATAAACGAAAACGTTGATTTTCAAGTTTATGATGATTAAGTTATGTTGATATGCATACGAAATATGATTAAGTTATACTTACGATGAATGAGGATCAAGTTATGTTGATATGCTTGCGAGGTATATTAGCATATGATGATCAAGTTATGATAAAATATTTTAAAGTATGTTAAGATGAATGCTTACATGATTATCAAGTTATGATGATATGTTTATGATATACAATGATCAAGTTACATAGACATATTTGCGATGCATGCTATGGTACTATAACATCATAATTTTATGCTGATGTACTGATGTTATGTTATGATAATATGGCATCACGAAGCATGCTCATTAATGAAAAGTGATTCGGTAATGAGTAAAATACGGTTTCAAGTTAGAAACTGTAAATGATTCAAGTATGATGATAAACAGATGGTAATCTGTAAGAATACGGTTTCAAGTTAGAAACTGTTTATGATCATGAAAAGGTTCATGTATGATGACGATGATCAGATGAACAGATTTCTTGTGTCGTATCGACCCGAGTACAGTCGGGTTTGGTTCATGGTTTGAGTTGAACAGGGCTGGCCGCCCCAACCACTCCATGGCAGCGCGCCACGGTACGTACACTTATGTTATGTTATGTAAGGGGCCCGAAACCAACGCTAACTCATGAATGAATAATGAGAGCATAAAAGATTCATGCATTGGTTATTATGAAACGATTTGCGGTGCAATTGTTGTACTTGCTGAGCAATAGCTCATGACTTACGTTTATGCTGTAGGTAAGCATCCTTACTGCACTATCTGATGCAGGGCGGTGGGTGTGGCATGGCAAAATTGTGAAATGAAGGGTTTGGAGCTACCACGCGTTTTGTCAAAATTATGTTATGTTTATGTAGTATTTAAGTACTATGTTTTAGTACTACATGGGACTAAATATGTATATGTATATGTATATGTATATGTATATGCATATGTATATGTATATATATGTACAGGTATGAAGTTTTAACTTCAAGTTACCCATGGTTTTGAAAGAAGAAAAAAAAAATTTAGTTCAAATTTTCGTATGTACGTATATAAGTAAGTATGGTGACGATCAGGAAAGGGCTGGTCGCCACAGAGTTGGTATCAGAGCAGTGTTCCTGCCTTCTGGTTTCACAGTATGCCTGCCTATGCCACTGTCCTTGTAAGTATTAAATACTTAGAGTAAATTTATTTATTCCATTACGTTATATAGATTCGTGATCGATGGAAGAGGATCGCGCTGCTACCCATGCCTTCTTTATGATGTCTCCATTAGTTTTTGATGGGATAAGACGGACGGTTACCTTAGTAGCCTGGCTTCATGACATAGAATCGATATTTAGGATATGTCATATTCCAGGCCATCTACAGGTATCACTGGCCACACGATGCCTGGCAGTGGATGCAAGACTATGGTGAAGGACCATAGGAGAACATGAGTTTCAGAATGGATCATGGGCAAATTTTCTAACCTTGATTAACGCTTGTTTTGGACCTCCATTCGAGAATAATGATGTTATGCACCTTAGAGATGAAGAAATCTATCGTGATATGAATTTGGTGCGATTCTTAGGTTATGCATATGAATGGCATGCATATCCGAATGAATCAATGGCTCATTATTATAGACGGTTTCAGGAGGCGATGTTGCCTCATATTCCTGATATTGGTAATCCAGAGTTACGGGCTCAACAACTGCTCAGAGATGGTTTGCCACCCAAAATTCGGGAGCATGTTCCACAACCAGTAGTAGGAGTAACACTGGACCATATGATTAACGATATTATGGATGCTGAATTAGCAGCTCATATGGTTCAGATGGATGCTGTGGTAGGGAATGATGTACAAGAGCCAGCCAATGATAATGGTCATGAGGAACCACACTTTCAATCCGCCAATACCGGAAGACCCTATTCCAGCAGTACCACTGCAAGAGGTTCCTATGCAAGAAGAAGAGGTCGCTGATAACATGAATCCGGAGGAATTCCCAGAACGTTTTCATGAGAATCCTCAAGTGATTAACATCGATAGTGATAATGATGAAGAAGTGAATGTAATGGACGATCCCGAGGAAATATTGTTTGATAAAGAGGACTGGGAAGTATTCTCCGAAGTAACCTCAGAATAGATGTTTAGGGATAGGACGTATATGTGCGTATGAATGATAGTTAAGTGATCAAGCACTTCTATCTAATGTGTTGATATTATATGTATAACAATGTCAGAATATGTATGATATGTACATTATGGTTATGATACGATCCATCATATGGTTTATGATAGGATCGGTTATGAATGTTATGATAAGAATACAATGTGATTGTATTATGAATAGGAATTATTCATGATAAGTTATGATAAGATTTGAATGAATGAAAAGATATTTAAAATATATCTTTATCGTGATTAGATAAGGGATATAAGATGTCGCGTCCACGTACACAAGCGAATCCCAACCCACAAGAGCTTGATTTGGCAAATGTTATAGCTGCTTTGCAAAGGCAATTGCAAGAACAGCAACAAGAAATGAATCAGTTGCGGGAACAAGTAGCTCAATTTAACCAGGTACCTCGTGCTAACGAAGTGCCACCCCAAAATGATCCCATACCCCCAGTAGTACCTCAAGTACCGGAAGTTCCTCAAGGAGTTCCTTTAGTACCAGGGGGGATACAAGTGAATCCACCTTTGGTAACGAAGGATTTGTTGTATGAACGATTCAGGCGAATGAAGATACCTGAATTTGAAGGAACTACGGACCCAATAGTAGCGGATAACTGGTTAATTGATATCCAAGTAATTTTGGATTTTATGGGACTTACGGAGCAAGAGAAAGTTCTTTGTGCTTCTTTTGCACTAAAGAAAGATGCGCGTCATTGGTGGATGACGGTTCAGATGCGCAGAAATGTGGTAAACATGAGTTGGCAAGATTTCATAACTGAGTTTAGGACGATGTATTACAATCGGGAAACTCTTACAGCTCAACAAGATGAGTTTAATAGTTTGAAGCAAGGATCGATGACTGTAATGGAAGCAGTCAAAAAGTTTGAGCAACTTGTCCGTCTATGTCCGGAACTGATACCAAATGAAACGGAGAAAGTAAGAAGGATGATGAAGATGTTTCGGACAGACATTACCAAACAAGTTAGTGCTGGGAGTAGTCCTCCAACTCTTATAGCTGATTGTATAAGTAGAGCTATGAGAGCAGAATATTGGATTAATCAGGATAAGGAGGCGAGGGCTCAAATATTTAAAGTTAAAAGAGAAGAAAAAGCTGGAGAGAAACAGCTGCTGCTTAAGCAGAACCAGGATTTAAACATGAGAGGTCAGACCAGTAATTCTGGTCAAGGTTCTAAGCAATTTTGGAGGAATAAAAGAAAAGGGAATGCTCTGAGTCAGGGTCAGCAGAGGAATTACCCTCAAAAGAAAAGCAACCATGGAAATGAGGGTAATATTAATAACTATCCATTGTGTGCTCAATGTGGAAAGAAGCACTCTGGGATATGTAGATTGGGAATGACCATTTGCTACCATTGTGGCAAGGAAGGTCATTATGCGAGGAACTGTACCTCCAATATCCAGAATCAGAACTTACAATACCAGAATAGAAATGTAAACCGACAGTTGCATGCTGTGCAAGTAAAGACTGAAGGCCCTTCAACTAGCCCAAGGAAGCTAGAAGCTCCTGAACCCCAAGCAAGAATTTATGCTTACACCAAAGGGGATGCTGAAGCTGGAACTTCTAATGTCGTAACAGGTCAGATCTCTATAGCCGCTTATGATGCATGTACCCTATTTGATTCTGGCGCCACCCATTCGTTTGTATCGATGGTGTACGCCCAGAAGTTAAGAAGAGGTATTGAGAACCTAGGGCAACCTTTTAGAACATCTCTTCCGTCAGGGGAAGTTTTGTTATCTGACTCCTGGATACGAAATGTTCCGATAGTCATTTGCGGTAGAGAATTATACGTAGACCTGATTACGATTAAACTACAAGATTTCGATGTTATCTTAGGAATGGATTTCCTAAGTAAGTACAATGCTAAGATTGATTGTCGAAAGCGTTGCGTGATGTTCAATCCTTTAGGAGAAGAAGAATTCAACTTCTACGGACAGAACAGAAGCTCATCAAATCGATTAATTTCAGCATTGAAAGCTTGGAAAATGTTGGCTAAGGGATGCCAAGGATACTTAGCTAACATGGTGGATAAGGAACAAGAAAGGGAGCTACAGCCTGAGGATGTTCCTATCATTAAGGAATATTTGGATGTTTTTCCGAAAGATTTGATTAGACTTCCGCCGGAGCGAGAAATTTCTTTCGAAATTGAATTGTTGCCAGGAGCAGCACCTATATCGAAAGCACCCTATCGTATGGCTCCAGCTGAGCTTAGAGAACTCCAAGTACAGTTACAAGAACTGTTGGATAAGGGATTCATTCGACAAAGTCATTCCCCGTGGGGAGCACCGGTGTTATTCGTCAAAAAGAAGGATGGATCGTTGCGAATGTGCATCGACTATCGTGAACTGAATAAGATCACGATTAAGAATAAGTACCCTCCCCCGCGAATTGACGATCTTTTTGATCAACTCAGGGGAGCGTTGGTATTTTCAAAGATTGACTTGCGATCGGGATATCATTAACTTAGAATTAAGAAAGATGATATTCTAAGACGGCGTTTCGAACACGCTATGGGCATTATGAGTTTCTTGTTATGCCATTTGGATTGACTAATGCTCCAGCTACTTTTATGGATCTTATGAATCGAGTGTTCAAAGAATATTTGGATAAGTTTGTTATCGTCTTTATTGATGATATTTTGATCTACTCAAGGTCCATAAAAGAACATGAACAACATCTTAGGATGGTTTTGGAGATTTTAAGACAAAATCAGCTTTATGCCAAATTCACAAAATGTGAATTTTGGTTGGAGAAAGTACATTTCTTAGGCCATGTGGTTTCAAAGGAAGGATTTGTGTTCCTAACTTTGAAATAAATCATGTCTGAAGCCCATGAGACGCCATATTTGGTACATCCTGGAGCTTCCAAGATGTATAAGGACCTTAGAGAAAACTATTGGTGGCCGAATATGAAGAATACAATCGCTGACTTTGTGTCAAAGTGCCTAACTTGTCAGAAAGTTAAGGCTGAACACCGACAACCTGGCGGAGATCTTCAAAAGATCGAACTTCCAGAATGGAAATGAGAACAAACTACTATGGATTTTGTGGTTGGTTTACCCAAGACGGCAAGTGGAAATGACATGATTTGGGTGATTGTGGATAGACTAACCAAATCAGCTCATTTCATTGCCATAAAAGCCACCTTTTCAGTCGAGAAATTGGCTGAAATTTATGTATTCCAGATTGTTAGGCTTCATGGAGTACCTAAATGTAATAACTATAATTTTTCTATGTTACAATTTCTTGTATAGAAATTTGAATTGTACCGTGAAGGTAGTTATGCAAAAGCTCGGTTTAGGGTTTTTATTCAAAATTGTGAGTTCTTATGCTTTTATAAGACTCAAAAATGATTGCTTAGTTAAGCATACGACCTTTTGAGGAAAAAGGTATAAAAACGTTATGATTTTTACGAAAGTCAAAGTTTGACCAAAAACCGTCAAAGTTGACCAAGAGAGTCCATGTTGTCAGGATAGGCAACATTGACCCAAGAAAGTCAAAGATTTACTAGAAAGATCAATTCTTTGACGATATCGAAAAATGGTAAACAATATAAGAAGTATACTGCGGAAAACCAATTTTTTCAGATAAAATGGTTTAAGTTAGATTCAAAACCACCATAGAAAAATCAAGCACATTAAGTAGGAGATTAAAGGCCAAAAGGCTCAAAACGAAAAGGGAATTTTTCGTATAGTCCATTATTAGACAGATAAATTTTGGACTGCATTTTAATAATCGGTACTGTGAATCAAAGACCACAGTATCAACTATATCTGTTTAGTATTAAAAGATACTGTTTATTCAGGAATTAGGCCAAAGAAGGCCTTAATGGTGATGTCATTTAACTTTTGAATTATGACATCATTTTGAGGATTTAATGCAAAATTGGAAAGAAATTGAATGGTTCTAGAACAACCATGGCCGGCCACCTCACCCCCCTAATGTGCAATTTGGTGAACTTTGAAGGACTATTTTGTAATTTTGGAAAGTTCAAAATTGTCTATAAATAGGGGTGCTTCCTATTCACAAAAATTAGAAAACTTAGGCAAACTTTGGTCATTTTTCTGCCCAAAAATCCGAACTTGAGGGAGCTGCCAAAGAGAAAGAAAAAGCTTGGAAAATCAAGGAATTGGTCTTAGGAGTGTTAGGCATTCACTAGGAAGCAAGACAAGAAGTTGGAGAAAATTTGGAGACCATTTGGCCATTGCTGGCCGGTTGTGTGGCAGCTGCAAGGGGGAAGAAAAATTGAAGGGGAAAACAAGTAGGGAGGTGGCTGATTGTTGTGTGAAGTGGCCGGAGTCTTGTTTGGAGCAGTCCCTAGGTGGCTGGAAAATTTCAGGCTCATTGGGAGGAGCTAAGGCCGGCTGCACCAAGGAGAAAGGAAGAGAGAAATTTTGAGCCAAGCAAACCCACATTGGATTAAGTAAGGTAAAAATTTCTCTTGGCCCTTAAATCTCTCAATTTAAGTTCTAAATTAGAGATTTAAATGTATTACAAGCTGATTTATAATGAGCATAAGCTCAATTTAAATTCTGCCCTAGGTCAGATTTTTAGTGTGCTTGATTAGTTTAGGGTGGTTGATTTAGTGTTTTAAGTTGTGTTTTGATTGATGTTTAATTGTGCATTTGTATGTGCTTATGAGTATGATTGTATGTTAGATTAATTAGGGGTTGTATGTTTCCCTAAATCTGCCCAACAGAATAGTAATGGCATGTTAGGTTGTTAGATTGAAATGTGTATGCTAAGTTGGTAGAAATCAAGAAACAAGCAAAACCCTAACCTTAATTAATGTAATTTTATTGTTTGATTTACATGATCATGTGGGGGCTCATGTAAGTCAATTTGGGAGGATAGAAAAACGTTGCATGGTGATTTTAGGCTCCCGCTGTGTTCGGTTGAGTTAGTGTGCACGAATTAGGACGAGAAACCAAGAAACGAACAAAAACTGCCAATTCGGGTTCAGACTGACCAGTTTTCTGGAAAGTCGGTTTTGAGGCCCTTAGAGGCTTATTTTGGAAAAACGTAAAACACAAAAGTTGTAGATAAGGGTTTTTCCTAGGGGGCTCGCGGACAGTTTTCAAAAATAAGGCTCCAATGGCCTTCGTTTTTGAGAAAACCCGAGCCTGACCGTGCCCAGACCCTATACACGGCCAGGTGATTTTGACAGGTTAAAGGAGTGGGTTAGAGACCGATTTGGGTCTCAAGTTCAAAATTAAAGTTTTAGGATTTTGAATGCTTTAAAACTTTCATGAAGAAAACTTTTTCAAATTCGGCTTTGATTTTTAAATAGAAAATTAGATTTCAAAACTGTGCAGTGAACAAGAAATTCCTGCACAGGGACTTCTAAAACAGTGCAGGAAAAGGGCATTTCTGCACATCCACTGACTAATTCTTAGTGAGAAACTGTTCCAAAGGCAGTTTCTGTTTTTAACGATTTTTACAAAGACCCGCTCATCAGATTCTAAGTTTTTAATAAAATGATCTTAAAACCCTAAGTGTTTCCGAAGTAAATAAAGAATTTTAATTGAGTTGAGTGAACCATAACCGGGAAAGATTCCGAGTTACTGGTTTGGGCCCTAAGCCCAAGGGTTATCCAACGTAACCCAATATAATAGTGAAAAGGACTAAGTTGGGCCTAAAAACCAGGGTTACTCAAGAGTAACCCGATGGAATGAATTTTCAAACAAGCTTAGGCCCAAGGTTAGGTTTAATAACCTAACATAGTTATGAAAGGCTGTTTAGCCAAGGTTACTTTATGTGACCAACTTAAGTATGTTCTAAACCATAGGGTTATCTGTGATACTGAGAAAGTATCCGGCATTGTATAAAGGAAGGGGGAACATATAACCACAAATAGGTATGAATGTTGGTTTGATTACCAACATTCTGTAAGAACATAATTCTTACTCTATGTCCTCTGATATAGCAGGGAATAGCCTACTGAGGTATCCTGAAGTGGATCAACAAGTCTCGGGACATAGTACTCAAGGTAAGTACAACTCCGCCTACAGCATAGGCTTTTGTTGTATACTTGCCAAGTATGTTTGCTGTAAGTGATGCTGTGTTTAATATATGACTATGTTAAATTCATTAGCATGAGAAAAAGATATGATGCCAAGATATGAGCATGAGTTATGAATAGTAACATCACGAAGCATGTTCACTAATAAGAACAAGTATGAGTTCATGAAAAGTAAGTATGATGGCAAGCAAGCTTGCCTGTGTCGTACCGACCCGCGTTAGGTCGGGTTGGACTGTGGTTTGAGTTGGAAATGGACTGGCCGCCCCAACCAAATCATAGTTGCGCGCCCGGTACGTACTGTAACGACCCGCCTAGCACAGGCCGTTACCGTACATACATACATACATACGTACTTACATGCATACATACTTATACGTATAATAGCGGAATAATTTTTTTTTTTTTATAAGCCGTATAAACGTATTTCCACATACGTAAATAATTATACTGATTAATTAAAACATTGTGCAGGCATAAATAAAGCTTATAAAATAATCATATAACAAAACAAAACGCATGGCGGCATTGGTCCCACATTTCACAGTTCAGCACACCTCGCCCTCCATCTTGCATCACGGGTTGCTACTAGGCTGCTTACCTACAGCATAGACGTAAGACAATGAGCTAACGCTCAGCAAGTACAACTATTAAATACCGCAATAACATAAACACAACACAATCTAACCTAACATAACATTTCATGACATATCCTAACATGACATTCCTTATCATAACTTATCATAACATAACATTTCTTATCATGTCTTATCATAACATAACATTTCTTATCATGACTTATCATAACATATGCATGAATCGTTTATGCTTTGTTATGCTTTCTTATATCATCATATCTTTCTTTCTTAACTTATCTTTACTTATGGGCCCCATAACATGAGTGTTCGTACCGGGCGCGCTCTATGGACTTACTCTTGCCATAGCTCAACCCGACCTGACGCGGGTCGGTACGACACAGGCAATTGCTTGCCATCATAGCTTAATCTTTCTTTTGTTAATTAGTGAACATGCATCGTGATGTTCCACTCAATTAATCTTAATATATCTTAACCCTAATCATACTCCTATAAATCATAGCATACTTAACATTTCATACATCATGACATACATTCATAACATAAAATCATCGCACTTATCATTCACATAAAATCATAGTATTCCTAGGATATTCTATAGCACTTAGCCTATAGCATATAGCATTCATGAATAGCAAACATACTTAGGCAAGTATTCACAACAAGCCTATGCTGTAGGCGGAGTTGTACTTACTTTGTTTGTAAAAGCTGTGTCCAACGTGGAGTTAATTTCCGCTGGGACACGTCCGCGTATAACGTTCTGAGATA
>CM046374.1:6973481-7141155 GCA_025413025.1 Ficus hispida
TCCATGGACTTACTCTTGCCATAGCTCAACCCGACCTAACGCGGGTCGGTACGACACAGGCAAGCTTGCTTGCCGTCATAGCTTAATCTTTCTTTTGTTAATTAGTGAACATGCATCATGATGTTTCACTCAATTAAACTTAACATATCTTAACCCTAATCATGCTCCTATACATCATAGCATACTTGACATTCCATTCATCATAACATACATTCATAAAATCATAACACTTATTATTCATATAAAATCATAGCATTCCTAGGATATTCTTATAGCACTTATCATATAGCGTGTAACCATCACAAATAGCAAACATACTTATAACAAGTATTCATAATAAGCCTATGCTGCAGGCGGAGTTGTACTTACTTTGACTGTAAAAAGCTGTGTCCAAAGTGGAGTCAATTTCCGCCGGGACACTTCCGCGTAAAACGTTCTGAGATAAAATAAAAGTAAGGGTTAGAACTGTTGGTAGATAACCAACATTCTTTCATAACCTTAGTTATAAGCCCTTACTTATTTTTACGTTATCCTAATCGGTCACTTTGGTAACTTTGATTGTAAAATCTCATTTTTAGAACAGAAATCCCTATCTTTGGTTTAAAAATCCTTTTTGGTTAAACTTTAAAACTGAAAATCTTAAACTGAGATTTATAAAATTATTGACTATTAGAAACTGCCTTTGGAACAGTTCACAATGTCAATTACAGTGAAATTGTGAAATTACACTTTTTCTGTGTCAATTTAAAAATCCTGTACAGAGTTTTCCATAATCCCTGTACAGTTTTCCGAAATCCATTTTCATCTTAAAATCAAGACTGATTCTGAAAAACTTGTCTTCACGAAAGTTTTAGACATCGAAAAGTTCTACAACTTTCGTGTTTTGGGAAAAACCCAGTTCGGACGTTTTCGTGGTCAAAAATCCCGTGGAACAAGTCCCGGCCGTACACGGTTCCTGGGCACATAAGGCACGGGTCCTGGGCACTAAGGCACGGGTTTTGGTAAAAACCAAGGCCATTGGAGCCTCATTTTACAAAACGGTCTGCGTTCTCCTCTAGGAAAAACTCTACTTAAAAACTTTCATGTTTTGAGTTTCCCCTGATTCGGCCTCTAAGGGCCTCAAAAACTATTTTTCCCGAAACTGGTCAATTTCTACCCGAGTTGACAGTTTTCGGTTTAAAATTTCGTGTTCGTCCTAAAACGTCCACCCTACCTCAACCGAACTCATCGGGAGCCTAAATCAGACATGCATAACGTTTCTAACGTTCAATTTTCAACATGCAAGCCAAATTAAACGTAAATCATAATCCTACAAAACCCTAAGCATTCAATCAAACACTTAATAAGCACAATATGCACAAAAATGAACCACCAAACCTAGGCTTAAACAAATCAAGCACATGCACATAATTTACCAACTAGAGCAGAATTTAAAAGTGGGCTTATACCCTTACAAACCATGGCTTAAATACATTTAAATTTCACCATATGAAATTTAAATGAAAACTTGATCGGTTAAGGTTTTTACCTTACTCGGTTAGACTCGGGAGCTAAGATTCGGCTTCCTTCCTCCTCCTAAATCACCGGCTGTTTTGGTGGATAGCAAGTGTCAACTTGCTGCCTTTCTTGCCCAAAGTTCAGCCACCAAATTGCACCAAATCCGGTTGCCTACAACTCCAAAACCGGTTTGGATCACGCTTGGTTCTTCCCCCCCTAGATCCGGCCTTACTAGGGAAATGGCACCAAATTTTTTTCCAACTTTTTTGGCTTGGTTTCCACCTTGAACCCGACCACTCTAAGCCCTCCACACTCTAAGTTTTGCAAATTTTTCTTGCCTTTCTCTTCTCCCTTAAGTCCGGATTTGTGTGAAGAAAAAATGCAAGAGTTTGGCTAAGTTTTCTCTTTAATTGTGAACAAAGACCACCCCTATTTATAGAGGTTGGAAACTTCTCATATTTGCACACTTTAGCCCTCAAAAAATCAGAAAATTGGACATTGGAGGGGGGTATGTGGCCGGCCATTAAGGGTGGTGGAAGACAACTCATTTCTTCCATTTTCCTTAATTCAACTAATGATGTAATAATCAAAAAGTTACATGAGGTAAGCCAAAGTCTAAGCTTGTTTGGCTCTTTTGCTAATAAGCAGTCCATATTTAAGTTACCACAGGTATTTTCAATACTGGATTCACTTATGCACAGTATTGATTTACCGAACTGCAGTCCAAAATTCATCCGTGTAATACTGGACGGTATGAAATTTTTCTTAGTTCGTCAAACTCTTTTGCCCTAAGCTTCAACTTAATGTGCTTGATTTTCTAAGGTGGTTCTCATGTCTTAAACATAACTTTTTATCTGCAAAAAGGCACGGGTTTACCCGGTGCAATTTATACAGATCAATATCTAAACATAAAGTCATTTCTTAAACTTTTCGGGTCAACCATCGACTTTCTTGTCAATTAGGGACCTTTTTGTCAAGTTTTGACTTCCATGGTCAACAGTTGACTTTTGGTCAACCGCGACGGTTTTTGGTCAAACTTTGACTTTTACAAAATTTCAAGATTTTGCTCCATATTACCTAAAAAGGTCATTTTCTTAAATACATAACCATTTTTGAGTCTTATAAAGCCATAAAACTCGCAAAACATAATTAAAAACCCTTAACTGGGCTTTTTCCATAAATACCTTTACGGTTCAATGTACATTTTATACATAGAATCGTTCAGACATGAAAAATCAGGTATTACACCATTATTGCCGACGATTCCAGGAGGAGATGTTGCCATATGTCCCGCAGGACTTGGCTAACTCGATGGCGTTCGCACTCCAGACGCTTCGGGACGGACTGCCTCAGCAGATCCTGCAATATGTCCCTATGCCGGTACCTAGCTCGACCGTGGAGCACTTGATAGCCGATATCTTGGAGGCTGAGGCTGTGGTGCACGCCATGCAAGCTGCTGGGGTTGCTGAGGCACCTCAGGCACCGGTCGACGACGCTGGGATGGGAGAGCCATTTTTCAGGCCGGGTCCAGTCTTTCCCGAGGATCCGATTCCAGCTGAGCCAGTACAGGCGGTGCCGCCCCAGGACGCCGAGGCTGAAGTGGCCGGTGATGATGTCGGTCCTGAGGATGTTTTAGTCGCCCCAGAGGATCCGCCAGTAGACCCCCGATCATCGATATTTCTAGCGATGAGGAGGAGGACATGGAGTCGGAGCCAGAGCATGAGGACTGGTTCGTGGATGATGAGGAGGATATGGAGCCCGGGCCAGAGTTTGAGCCTGAGGACTGGCAGGAGGAGGATTTTGATGAGGACCCTGAGGAGTTTCCATTCCATGATGGAGATGACGATGCAGACTCCGACGCGCCCTCAGTAGTTACGGACGAGCATATAGATTAGGCTAACTCTGTATATATTTTTATTTTACGACTGATATGTACTAGCTTATATTTTTGGATGATAGGCTTGTACTGATGTATGATGGGAAAGTGTTAGACACTTCCATCCGAAATTTTGGCCCTATATGTACAGAAATCGTATCAAAATGTATTTACAAGTTGTGAATATAATGTACTTTTTGTAATAATACAAAAAGAAAGTTCAATTATGAATTATTATGATATGATGATGAAAGCCATGTTACGAGTTGTTATGTGCCATGATACGATGAATAAGTTATGATATGAAGAATTATGTTATGTATGACGATAAATGTATGAAGAAGGGATATTTCTGGTATGATAATATCTTTTCTTATGTGTTAATAGGATCGAGAAAATGGTTCGTACACGCCGAGCAGTACCTGAAAATCCGCCAGAGCCGGATCTCGCGACCGTTGTTGCAAACTTGCAACGGCAGCTGCTCGAACAGCAGCAAGAGACAAATAGACTGCGAGAGCAGTTAATTCAGATGAACCAGAGACCTCGGGCTGATGAGGTTCCTCTTCAGCAGAACAGGGTGCCTCCGGTACCAGAAGTCCAACCGGAAGTACAATAAGAAGGATCACGGAATGTTGAGATTCCGGTAGCACCTGCAGGAGTTCCAGTAAACTTACCGCCAGTACGGGAAGATTTACTATATGAGAGATTCAGGAGGATGAAGGCACCTGAATTTGAGGGATTAATGGATCCGATAGCTGCGGATAATTGGTTGATTGATGTCCAAGTCATCCTGACTTCATGAGGCTATCAGAGCAGGAAAAGGTTCTCTGTGCTTCCTTCGCCCTCAAGAAAGACGCCAGACACTGGTGGATGACTGTCCAGATGCGGCGAGATGTTACCGCCATGGGCTGGCAAGATTTTGTGACAGAGTTCCGCACCATGTACTACAATAGGGAAATTCTGGCAGCCCAGCAGGTGAATTCGCCAGTTTGAAACAGGGATCAATGACAATAATGGAGGCTGTCAAGAAGTTTGAACAGTTGGCCCGGTTGTGTCCGAAACTGGTTCCTAACGAAACAGAAAAAGTTAGAAGAATGATGAAGATGTTCCGGACAGATATCGCCAAGCAAGTTAGCGCTGGCAGTAGCCCGCCTACCCTGGTATCCGACTGCGTGAGCCGTGCGATAAGAGCCGAATACTGGATAAACCAGGACAAGGAAGCAAGGGCTCAGATCTTCAGGGCAAAGAGGGATGAAAAAGCCGTGGCAAAGCCGACGCAGCCCCGCCAAAACTTTGAAACGCCCCCGAAAGGACAAGTCAGTAACCCTGCCCAAGTTTCAAATAGTTTGGGAGGAACAAGAGAAAGGGAAATTTCTCGGGTCAGGGACAACAAAAGAATTACCCTCAGAAGAGGAATAATAGAGGAAATGAGGGTAATAACACTGACTACCCGGCATGCGCCAAGTGTGGAAGGAAACACCCGGGAGTTTGTAGAATGGGGTCAATGCCTGTTTCCTGTGTGGCAAGGAGGGGCATTATGCGAAGAACTGCCATCTGAATAACCAAGGCCAGAATCCTCAGTACCTGAGTCGGAACACCAACAGCCAGTTGCATGCTGTCCAACTAGGCTTGAAGGACCCTCAATCACCCAAGGCAGATTAGAGGCTCCTGAACCTCAAGCCAGGATATATGCTTACACTAGGGTGATGCTGAAGCTGGAACTTCACACGTGGTGACAGGTCAGATCTCTATCGCCACTTATGATGCTATCGCCTTGTTTGATTCTGGAGCTACTCACTCATTTGTATCCCTGGAGTTCGCCCAGAGTTAGGAAGAGGTGTGAATAGTTTAGATCAGCCCTTCAAAACCTCTTTGCCGTCCGGAGAGATTTTGTGGTCCAATTTTGGATACGAAATGCTTCCGTAACTATCTGTGGCCGAGAATTGTTTGTAGATCTCATCGCGATCAAGTTACGGATTTCGATGTGATTTAGGAATGGATTTCTTAGGCAAATACACGCCAGGATCGACTGCCGAAAACGCTGTGTAATATTCAATCCGTACGAAAGGAGGAGTTCAATTTCTACGGGCAATCTCGAAATTCAGCAACTAAACTGGTTTCAGCAATGAAGGCTTGGAAAATGTTAGCTAATGGCTGCCAAGGATATTTAGCTAACATGGTGGATAAAGATTGTGAAGTGGAGTTGCATCGGAAGATGTTCCCATTATAAAGGAATATGTGGATATCTTTCCGAAAGACTTACCAGGACTTCCGCCGGAACGCGAGATTTCGTTCGAAATCGAATTGCTGCCTGGAGCTGCACCGATATCGAAAGCGCCTTATCGTATGGCACCTGCCGAGCTTAGGGAACTGCAAGTGCAGTTACAAGAATTGCGAGACAAGGTATTCATCCGACAAAGTTACTCTCCATGGGGAGCACCAGTGTTGTTCGTAAAGAAGAAGGATGGATCACTACGAATGTGTATAGACTACCGTGAGCTTAACAAGATTACGATCAAGAACAAGTATCCCCTTCCGAGAATTGACGATCTTTTCGATCAACTTAGGGGAGCGGTAGTATTCTCGAAAGTCGATCTACGATCAGGCTATCATCAGGCTACCATCAAGGAGTCAGATATCTCCAAGACGGCTTTTCGAACACGATACGAGCACTATGAGTTTTTGGTTATGCCCTTTGGTTAACCAATGCCCCGGCTGCATTCATAGACCTGATGAATCGAGTATTCAAGGAGTATTTGGATAAGTTCGTCATTGTTTTTATTGATGACATTTTGATTTACTCAAGGTCCAAAGAAGAGCATGAGCATCACCTTAGGTTGGTGATGGAGACGTTAAGGCGAAATCAACTGTATGCCAAATTTACAAAATGTGAATTTTGACTCGAAAAAGTCCACTTTTTGGGTCATGTGGTGTCAAAAGAAGGAATTTCAGTGGACCCTGCTAAGGTAGAGGCGGTTAGCGCATAGCCAGCACCCAAGAATGTTACAGAAATAAGGAGTTTCCTTGGATTAGCTGGCTACTACCAACGGTTCGTCGAGGGATTTTCCAAGATCGCTACACCCCTCACCGCTCTTACCCGTAAAGAAAAGAAATTTGAATGGACTCAGAAATGTGAGGAGAATTTTCAAGAGCTCAAAAGGAGATTGACAAGTGCGCCGGTGTTGATAATTCCTGATGTTGATGCAGGAAATTTCGTTATCTATAGTGACGCTTCTAAAAATGGTTTAGGAGCCGTCTTGATGCAGAATAGGAAGGTAGTTGCCTATGCATCCCGACAGCTGAAGATTCACGAAAGGAATTATCCCACGCATGACTTGGAGCTCGCGGCAGTAGTTTTTGCACTTAAGATCTGGAGACACTACTTGTACGGGAACAAGTGTGAAATCTACACTGATCACCAGAGCCTCAAGTATATTTTTACTCAGAAAGAGCTCAACATGAGGCAACGTAGATGGCTGGAACTTGTAAAGGATTATGATTGTGAGATCCTTTACCATCCTGGAAAGGCGAACAAGGTAGCAGATGCCTTAAGCAGGAAATCCGTAGGCATGCTGATGTCTATTGGAATGTTTCCTAGACCACTACAAAAGGAGATTTCAGAGTTCAACTTGGAATTGATAACGGGGAAATTATCTGTTCTGTCCCTCCAGTCCAATCTTCTAGAGACCATCAAGTCACATCAAAGGAAATATTCTTCTTTGTTGAAAGCACAACTCTTTGACGAGAAGAACAAGGAGTTTAAAGTCTTCGAAGATGGTACTATTTACTTCAAAGGAAGGATTTGTGTTCCTGATTTTGAATTCCTTAAAGACGAGATCTTGTCTGAGGCACATAAGACGCCGTATTCAGTACATCCAGGAGCTTCCAAGATGTATAAAGACCTCCGAGAAAATTATTGGTGGCCCAATATGAAGAATGAGGTAGCAGAATTTGTGTCAAAATGCCTAACTTGTCAGAAAGTTAAGGCGGAGCATCGACATCCTGGCGGAGTACTGCAGAAAATAGAGCTTCCTGAATGGAAATGGGAGCAAATTACTATGGATTTCATAGTAGGGCTACCCAGAACCTTAAGTTGGAATGACTCGATTTGGGTTATTGTGGATAGATTAACCAAATCAGCCCACTTTATTGCTATTAAGGTCACCTTCTCAGTGGAGAAATTGGCTGAAATCTACGTATCCCAGATCGTCAGATTTCATGGAATACCAAAATCGATCATTTCGGACCGTGATGGACGCTTCACTTCTCGATTTTGGACTAGTGTTCACAATGCTATGGGGTCGAAATTGAAGTTTAGTACGGCATTTCACCCTCAAACTGACGGTCAATCAGAACGAACCATCCAGACACTGGAGGATATGTTAAGATCATGTGTGCTGGATTTCAAAGGAAACTAGGATCAGAAGCTGCCATTGATCGAATTCTCCTACAACAACAGTTATCATGCTTCGATTGGTATGGCTCCATTTGAAGCATTGTATGGAAGAAAATGTCGATCGCCTATCCACTGGCAGAAAGTGGGGCAGAAGCAGCTGCAAACCACAGACTTCATCAAGAAGACCTCTGAGGATATTCAAATGATCAAGCAGAGGCTCGACATAGCTTTTAGCAGACAGAAAAGTTATGCCGATAAACGTAGAAGGCCCTTGGAATTCCAGGTGGGAGATGCGGTGTTCATCAAGATTACTCCTATGAAAGGAGTAATGCGATTTGGTAAAAAGGAAAAGCTTAGTCCGAGGTATACTGGACCATTTGAGATTCTTGATCGGATTGGAAAAGTCGCCTATAAGCTTGCCCTACCGCCTGAGTTAGCTTCGATGCATAATGTTTTCCATGTGTCGATGTTAAAGAAGTATGTGCCAGACCCTTCCCATGTGCTTAGTCAGGAACCAGTGGAGGTTCATACGGACTTAACCTATGAAGAAAAGCCAGTTCGAATTCTGGATCGGGAAGAGAAGGTCTTAAGGAATAAAACTATTCCCATGGTTAAAGTATTGTGGCGAAACCACATGGTCGAAGAAGCAACCTGGGAGTTGGAAGATGAGATGAGAAAGAACTACCCTGATTTGTTTTAATTTTCGAGGACGAAAATTTTTAAGGGGGGTAGATTGTAATAACTAGAATTTTTCTATGTTACAATTTCTTGTATAGAAATTTGAATTGTACCGTGAAGGTAGTTATGCAAAAGCCCGGTTTAGGGTTTTTATTCAAAATTGTGAGTTCTTATGCTTTTATAAGACTCAAAAATGATTGCTTAGTTAAGCATACGACCTTTTGAGGAAAAAGGTATAAAAACGTTATGATTTTTACGAAAGTCAAAGTTTGACCAGAAAGTCAAAGTTTGACCAAAAACCATCAAAGTTGACCAAGAGAGTCCATGTTGTCAGGATAGGCAACATTGACCCAAGAAAGTCAAAGATTTACTAGAAAGATCAATTCTTTGACGATATCGAAAAATGGTAAACAGTATAGGAAGTATACTGCGGAAAACCAATTTTTTCAGATAAAATGGTTTAAGTTAGATTCAAAACCACCATAGAAAAATCAAGCACATTAAGTAGGAGATTAAAGGCCAAAAGGCTCAAAACGAATTCGTATAGTCCATTATTAGACAGATAAATTTTGGACTGCATTTTAATAATCGGTACTGTGAATCAAAGACCACAGTGTCAACTATATCTGTTTAGTATTAAAATATACTGTTTATTCAAGAATTAGGCCAAAGAAGGCCTTAATGGTGATGTCATTTAACTTTTGAATTATGACATCATTTTAAGGATTTAATGCAAAATTGGAAAGAAATTGAATGGTTCTAGAACAACCATGGCCGGCCACCTCACCCCCCTAATGTGCAATTTGGTGAACTTTGAAGGACTATTTTGCAATTTTGGAAAGTTCAAAATTGTCTATAAATAGGGGTGCTTCCTATTCACAAAAATTAGAAAACTTAGGCAAACTTTGGTCATTTTTCTGCCCAAAAATCCGAACTTGAGGGAGCTGCCAAAGAGAAAGAAAAAGCTTGGAAAATCAAGGAATTGGTCTTAGGAGTGTTAGGCATTCACTAGGAAGCAAGACAAGAAGTTGGAGAAAATTTGGAGACCATTTGGCCATTGCTGGCCGGTTGTGTGGCAGCTGCAAGGGGGAAGAAAAATTGAAGGGGAAAACAAGTAGGGAGGTGGCTGATTGTTGTGTGAAGTGGCCGGAGTCTTGTTTGGAGCAGTCCCTAGGTGGCTGGAAAATTTCAGGCTCATTGGGAGGAGCTAAGGCCGGCTGCACCAAGGAGAAAGGAAGAGAGAAATTTTGAGCCAAGCAAACCCACATTGGATTAAGTAAGGTAAAAATTTCTCTTGGCCCTTAAATCTCTCAGTTTAAGTTCTAAATTAGAGATTTAAATGTATTACAAGCTGATTTGTAATGAGCATAAGCTCAATTTAAATTCTGCCCTAGGTCAGATTTTTAGTGTGCTTGATTAGTTTAGGGTGGTTGATTTAGTGTTTTAAGTTGTGTTTTGATTGATGTTTAATTGTGCATTTGTATGTGCTTATGAGTATGATTGTATGTTAGATTAATTAGGGGTTGTATGTTTCCCCAAATCTGCCCAACAGAATAGTAATGGCATGTTAGGGTGTTAGATTGAAATGTGTATGCTAAGTTGGTAGAAATCAAGAAACAAGCAAAACCCTAACCTTAATTAATGCAATTTTATTGTTTGATTTACATGATCATGTGGGGGCTCATGTAAGTCAATTTGGGACGATAGAAAAACGTTGCATGGTGATTTTAGGCTCCCACTGTGTTCGGTTGAGGTAGTGTGCACGAATTAGGACGAGAAACCAAGAAACGAACAAAAACTGCCAATTCGGGTTCAGACTGACCAGTTTTCTGGAAAGTTAGTTTTGAGGCCCTTAGAAGCTTATTTTGGAAAAACGTAAAACACAAAAGTTGTAGATAAGGGTTTTTCCTAGGGGGTATCATGGACAGTTTTCAAAATAAGGCTCCAATGGCCTTCGTTTTTGAGAAAACCCGAGCCTGACCGTGCCCAGACCCTATACAAGGCCAGGTGATTTTGACAGGTTAAAGGAGTGGGTTAGAGACCGATTTGGGTCCCAAGTTGAAAACGAAAGTTTTAGGATTTTGAATGCTTTAAAACTTTCATGAAGAAAACTTTTTCAAATTTGGCTTTGATTTTTAAATAGAAAATTAGATTTCAAAACTGTGCAGTGAACAAGAAATTCCTGCACAGGGACTTCTAAAACAGTGCAGGAAAAGGGCATTTCTGCACATCCACTGACTAATTCTCAGTGAGAAACTGTTCCAAAGGCAGTTTCTATTTTTAACGATTTTTACAAAGACCCGCTCATCAGATTCTAAGTTTTTAATAAAATGATCTTAAAACCCTAAGTTTTTCCGAAGTAAATAAAGAATTTTAATTGAGTTGAGTGAACCATAACCGGGAAAGATTCCGAGTTACTGGTTTGGGCCCTAAGCCCAAGGGTTATCCAACGTAACCCAATATAATAGTGAAAATGACTAAGTTGGGCCTAAAAACCAGGGTTACTCAAGAGTAACCCGATGGAATGAATTTTCAAGCAAGCTTAGGCCCAAGGTTAGGTTTAATAACCTAACACAGTTATGAAAGACTGTTTAGCCAAGGTTACTTTATGTGACCAACTTAAGTATGTTCTAAACCATAGGGTTATCTGTGATACTGAGAAAGTATCCGGCATTGTATAAAGGAAGGGGGAACATATAACCACAAATAGGTATGAATGTTGGTTTGATTACCAACATTCTGTAAGAACATAATTCTTACTCTATGTCCTCTGATATAGCAGGGAATAGCCTGCTGAGGTATCCTGAAGTGGATCAACAAGTCTCGGGACATAGTACTCAAGGTAAGTACAACTCCGCCTACAACATAGGCTTTTATTGTATACTTGCCAAGTATGTTTGCTGTAAGTGATGCTGTGTTTAATATATGACTATGTTAAGTTCATTAGCATGAGAAAAAGATATAATGCCAAGATATGAGCATGAGTTATGAATAGTGACATCACGAAGCATGTTCACTAATAAGAACAAGTATGAGTTCATGAAAAGTAAGTATGATGGCAAGCAAGCTTGCCTGTGTCGTACCGACCCGCGTTAGGTCGGGTTGGACTGTGGTTTGAGTTGGAAATGGACTGGCCACCCCAACCAAATCATAGTTGCGCGCCCGGTACATACACTCATGATAAGGGGCCCATAAGTAAGATAAGTTAAGAATGAATACGATGGCATAATAAGAGCATAATTGGTTCATGCATATATTATGCGATGTTATGAAATGATACGTATGTTATGATAAATTCAATATGTTATGCATGAGTTAAGTATGATATGTGTGCTATGAGAAGTTATGTATGATGAATTAAGTTTATTGTCGCGGATATGTATATGTTGTACTTGCTGAGCGAAAGCTCACGTGACTTACGTCTATGCTGTAGGTAAGCAACCTACAAGCAACTGATGGTGCAAGGTGGCGAGCGGGGCAGGGCATACAGTGGAATGTGGGGATTATAACCGCTTCGCGTTTTGATCGTATTATGTAAATTATTTCGTATACAAACATCCTTATATATGTTTATGCAATTCGAGAATCCGCATTACAAAAAAAAAAAAAAAAAATTTCCGCTGCTTACGTTACGTCAAATAAATAAGTATGCATGTATGTATGTATGTATGGTAACGGCCTGTGCTAAGCAGGTCGTTACACTAAATCCATCATTTCAGATCGAGATGGACGTTTTACTTCTCGATTTTGGAAAAGTGTTCATACCGCCATGGGATCAAAGTTGAAATTTAGTGCTGCGTTTCACCCTCAGACGGATGGACAATCGGAACGTACTATCCAAACACTGGAGGATATGTTAAGATCTTGTGTTTTGGATTTCAATGGGATCAAAAGCTACCATTGATCGAATTTTCGTATAACAATAGTTATCACGCCTCAATTGGTATGGCTCCATTTGAAGCGTTATACGGAAGGAAATGTCGATCTCCCATCCATTGGCAAGAAGTTGGACAGAAGCAACTTCAAACCACGGATTTCATTAGAAAAACCTCAGAAGACAATAAGATGATTAAGCAACGACTCGACGTAGCTTTCAGTCGACAGAAAAGTTACGCTGATAAACGTCGGAGACCTTTAGAATTCCAAGTTGGAGATTCTGTGTTTCTAAAGATTGCTCCTATGAAAGGAATTATGAGGTTTGGTAAGAAAGGAAAGCTTACTCCAAGATATACAGGTCCATTTGAAATCCTTGAAAGGATTGGAAAGTGGCCTATAAGCTTGCGTTGCCGCCAGCTTTAGCTTCTGTACATGATGTTTTTCATGTTTCTGTGTTGAAAAAGTATATATCTGATTCTTCTCATGTGCTAAGTCAAGAACCAATTGAAGTACAAACGGATTTGACTTATGAGGAAAAGCCAACCCGTATTTTAGATCGGGAAGAAAAGGTTTTAAGAAATAAAACCATTCCGATGGTTAAAGTGTTATGGCGGAATCATAACATTGAAGAAGCGACATGGGAAGTAGAAGAAGAAATGAGAAAGAACTATCCCGACTTGCTTTTCGAGGACGAAAATTTTTAAGGGGGGTAGATTGTAATGACCAGCTTGTTTACAAATTTTGATTTCTGTTATTAGGAATCAAAGTTTGTAATTACTTATGTTTATATGCTATGTGTTATGTTCTATCTGTAAAATTATTGAATTCTTGGTTGAGAGATTCGATAATTTACTTATGTAAGACCTTTTTGTTGTGAAAGGCAAATTTATGATTTATGATTCTCTGTTAGTAGTTTCTAATCTTAAAAGAACCCTAGACGCAGTTTAGATAAATTCTGGATTATGGTCCAATACAGGAATACTGTTATCGGTTGAAAACAGTATCTGAATATGTAAGCCAGTATGAAAGTGAACTGTGTTTAGGAGATAAGTCAAGCAAGACTTTAAAAGGTGACACCTCGTCTTTAAGATAATGACAAATGTCACTATGAAAACCGGCCACCCTTTAAGGACTAAAGTGCAAATGTTTTTGCCTTTTGGGGCCAAAGTGTAATTTTGTGAAAATTGTGGTTTGATAGATAAATTTGTAAATTTATGGAACTATGGATATTTCTAGTTGGATTTCCTAGTTCAATTAAGCTTATGATGATTTTTAAGTTTGGTTAACCTAGTTGGAAACCAAGGAATCAAATTAAGTTTGATTGGTTCAAAATTGACCAATCACATGCTTACACTTGTTCACATAGGGACCGGCCACCTCAAGGGTTAATGAGAAAATATTTTACTTCTAAGGACCAATAGGCAAAGTATGGAAAATTGGAAGTGCACTAGAAATTGACACCTCACAATTTTAGCTTTACTTAGTAAGCATAGTAGCTTTGCTTACTAAGCTATGTTGCAAGTTGTCATCTTGACACCTAGTAAGAATGGCCGGCCACCTCATGGATATGTTCAAGCAAATATGATGTTTTTAAGGACTGAAAAGCAAATAAGGAAATAGGTGTTTCATTGTTAGTTTGACACCTAAAAACCTAGCTTTGCTTAGTAAGCAAAGATTTTCCATGTGGCACACCAAGGAAAACCGGCCATCACCTTGGCTAGACACATCAAGAACTAGCCTTGGTGAGTAAGCAACATAGGTTTGTTTAAGTGGCCAGCAATGGCAAGCACACTAAACCACCTAAGGCCGGCCACCATGGGGTCAAGACACCTCATGGACTAGCTATGGTTAGTAAGCCACCCTAGCTGCACTTATTTGGCAAGCTAAAACTCTCACACTACATCAATGATGAACCGGCCATTGTGGGAGGTTGACACCACATGGAGTAGCTTTGGTGACTAAGCTCACTAGCTGTGCTTGTTTGGCAAGCCAAGGCCTTGCCAAGCCACCCCTAAACCGGCCACCCTAGAATTAGGACACCTCGTGGTCTAGCTTGGATGAATAAGCATTCCTAGCCTCGCATCCGTGGCTAGCTAAGGTTTCGACACGTCATCACTCTAAGGGCCAGCCATCTTGAGGGCTTGACACATCGTCTAGTAGCCTTGATGAGTCAGTCCTATAGCCTTGCTTAGTCATTTCCAAGAGCCAAGCATGGCCGGCCACCACACAAGGTTTGTTCAGCAAATAGAATTTTGCTAGAGGACTTTTTGGCAAAGGAAGAACAAGTTGTTCACCTATAAATAGGTGAAGGTTGATTCTTTGTGTTTGTTTAGTGAACTTAGCAGCCAACATTTCAATTCTCTTCCTTATAGAAACCAAACCCAAAGTGAGAAGCAAAGTGAGAGTGAAAGTGTGAAACAAATCCAGTTTTGTGATGTTGTGTTAGCACAAAAGAAAAACTTCGAAACCCTAAGCTAGAACCTTTCTCGTGAAGCTTGAGGTAAATCTTTTAACCTCTAGCTGTTTATTTACATTTTAGTTAAGAGAATTAAGAGTTTGATGTTGTGTAAAAGCATGAGTTATGGTTGTATAGATTTATAAACCATACCGAATGAAAACTGCCAGTTTCGGGTTAAACTGGACAGTATTTTGGAAAGTGAATTTTGAGGCCCTTAGATGCCGAATCATGAAAAAGTCAAAACTACAAAGTTGTAGAGAAGGGAAAATCCTAGGGGCCAGCGTGAACAGTTTTTGAAAATAAGGCCTCTAAGACCTTCGTTTTTACAAAAACCCGAGACCTATTTTAAGGTTAATAAAATGGTCGAAGAATTTTCAAAGGCAGAAACAAGTGTGTTAAAGTCAGATCTGGATTTTAAGTTTAAAACAGAAGTTATAGGAACCTTCAAGGACTACAACTTTCATGAAGGAAATATTTTCAAATTCGAAACAGATTTGTTAGAAGAGGATCAAATTTAAAGATTTGATTCCAAATACAGTTTTCAGAATTCAAGGGTTTTTAAAAGAAAATAAAGTTTTAAAGTTTATACTATGTTTTTAATTACCCTTGTATTAATATAAGTTAATAACTAGGGTAATTATGATGTATGATATGATGATGCTTATCCTATGATTTTCTGTGAAAACAGGAAAGCAATCTGTCTGGGTGGAGCACTAAATCTAAGATTTAGTGTAACTGGTAAGTACAACTCCGCCTACAGCATAAACGAAAACGTTGATTTTCAAGTTTATGATGATTAAGTTATGTTGATATGCATACGAAATATGATTAAGTTATACTTACGATGAATGAGGATCAAGTTATGTTGATATGCTTGCGAGGTATATTAGCATATGATGATCAAGTTATGATAAAATGTTTTAAAGTATGTTAAGATGAATGCTTACATGATGACCAAGTTATGATGATATGTTTATGATGTACAATGATCAAGTTACATAGACATATTTGCGATGCATGCTATGGTACTATAACATCATAATGTTATGCTGATGTACTGATGTTATGTTATGATAATATGGCATCACGAAGCATGCTCATTAATGAAAAGTGATTCGGTAATGAGTAAAATACGGTTTCAAGTTAGAAACTGTAAATGATTCAAGTATGATGATAAACAGATGGTAATCTGTAAGAATACGATTTCAAGTTAGAAACTGTTTATGATCATGAAAAGGTTCATGTATGATGACGATGATCAGATGAACAGATTTCTTGTGTCGTATCGACCCGAGTATGGTCGGGTTTGGTTCATGGTTTGAGTTGGACAGGGCTGGCCGCCCCAACCACTCCATGGCAGCGCGCCACGGTACGTATACTTATGTTATGTTATGTAAGGGGCCCGAAACCAACGCTAACTCATGAATGAATAATGAGAGCATAAAAGGTTCATACATTGGTTATTATGAAATGATTTGCGGTGCAATTGTTGTACTTACTGAGCAATAGCTCATGACTTACGTTTATGCTGTAGGTAAGCATCCTTACAGCACTATCTGATGCAAGGCGGTGGGCGTGGCATGGCATGGCAAAACTGTGAAATGAAGGGTTTGGAGCTACCACGCGTTTTGTCAAAATTATGTTATGTTTATGTAGTATTTAAGTACTATGTTTTAGTACTACATGGGACTAAATATGTATATGTATATGTATATGCATATGTATATGTATATATATGTACAGGTATGAAGTTTTAACTTCAAGTTACCCATGGTTTTGAAAGAAGAAAAAAAAAATTTAGTTCAAATTTTCGTATGTACGTATATAAGTAAGTATGGTGACGATCAGGAAAGGGCTGGTCGCCACAGTTCGACAATCGTTCTGCGGGTTGATGAAATACTGGGGAATGTCGTTAGCATTTGTCGCACCGTTTTACAAAGTCTTCGCTGTCTTGAAGCATGGAAGACCAGTAATAGCCTTGGCGTTTGACTTTGTTGCAGAGTGATCTTCCCTCAGAATGATTCCCACATTCACCTTCATAGATCTTCTTCAGCACATAAACAACTTCACATTCGTCTAGACATCGAGCGTAAGGGCCATTGAACAAATAACGGAAAAGGATAACACTTATTATCGAAAATCTTGCAGCTTTTGTTCTGATTTTCCTCGCCTCTTGTTTGTCTTCAGGTAGGGATCCTTCCTTCAAATAGATCATAATGGGCGTTCGCCAATCATTCTTTACTTTCTTGGCTGTGATCGTAGCCTCAATCTGAATGCTGGGTTCTTCAATAAATCCAACTGGATTGCTTCAACGTAAGTTCGGCTCAGATGTTGAACCAAACGAAGCCAAGGCATCCGCTTATGTGTTCAAATCTCTCGAAACTTGCTGTATCGAGTATTCTTTGAAATGCTGTACAAGCAAACAAACAATAGTCAAATAGGCTTCTATTCTCGCATCCTTGGCTGCATACTCTCCGAGCACTTGGTTCATAATGAGCTGTGAATCGCTATGAATCTTTAAACGTCGAACCCCCAGTGTTTTCGCCAAATGCAGCCCAGCAATTAAGGCTTCATACTCAGCTTCGTTGTTCGAAGCGTCAAATCCGAGGCGAAATGATTGTTCGATTATTTCGCCATCGGGGGTCTTGCAAAATACTCCCACTCCAGATCCCTCCAAATTTGATGCTCCGTCCACCATGAGCGTCCAGCAACATTCTTCTTCGTTTCCCGTCTCGGAAGGAATTGGAGTGAGTTCAGCTACAAAGTCAGCAAGTAATTGAGATTTCAAGCTGGTTCAAACCCGATACTCAATGTCGAACTCACTCAACTCGACCACCCATTTCATTAATCGTCCAGATAAATTTGGACTACGAAGTATGGCTCGTAGCGGATGAGTTGACATTACAACGATTGAGTGTGATTGGAAATAGGGCCTTAGCTTCCTTGTAGCTGTAATGAGAGCTAAAGCTAATTTGTCAACCACCAGATACCTTGTCTCTGCATCAAGTAACGATTTGCTGACATAGTAGACTGGTTGTTTACCGTTCGAATCTCATACTAGAACGGCGCTTACTGCATCTTCAATAACTGCTAAATATAAAAACAAACTTTCACTGGTTAGAGGTTTTGCTAGAATCGGAGGGCTTGACAGATACCTTTTCAACTCTTCAAAAACCTGTTGACATTGATCGTTCCATTCAAACTTCTTGTTCCCTTTTAGTAGCTTGAAGAAGGGTTGCCATTTGTCCATTGAACGTGAGATAAACCTGTTCAAAGTAGTGATTTGGCCAGTTAACTTCTGAATCTCTCTCTTGTTTTTAGGAGATGGCATATCAATGATTGCCCTTATCTAGTCCAGATTAGCTTTGATTCCTCGTTGCATGACAATGTAGCCCAAGAATTTTCTAGATGAAACACCAAAGGAGCACTTTGATGGATTTAAACACATATTATGTTGTTGAAGTACCGAGAAGCATTTGGACAGGTGTCCAATGTGATCAGCAGCTTTCAGTGACTTGACCAACATATCCTCTATGTAAACCTCCATCGTTTGGCCCAATTGGTCAGCGAACATTGCGTTGATAAGCCTTTGGTATGTTACACCAGAATTCTTTAACCCGAATTACATGACCTTATAGCAATAGATTCCCCTTTCCGTGATAAAAGCTGTCTTTTCTTGATCGTTGGGATGCATGAGGATTTGATTATATCCTGAGAATGCATCCATGAACGAAAGCAATTCATGTCCCGCAGTCGCATCAACCAATCGATCAATATGTGGCAAGGGGAAGCTATCTTTTGGGCAGGCTTTGTTCAAATCTGTAAAGTCAATACAGACTCTCCATTTACCATTCTTCTTCTTCACGATGACAACGTTCGCGAGCCAATCTGGGTATTGTACCTCTCTGATAAATCCAGCTTCAATCAACTTCCGCACTTCTTCATTGATAATCTTGTTACGTTCGATCCCAAGTTTCTTCTTTTCTGCTTGACAGGCTTATGGCTAGGATCGATGTTAAGACAATGTGTCATAACTTCTGGGTCGATACCTGGCATGTCATTGTGTGACCATGTGAAGCAGTCTTGGTTGTTTAGAAGAAAACTCAAGAGTTCTGCGCGAACAGTGCGATCGAGCAATGATCCAACATTGATAACACGATCTGAATGCTCTGGATCAATCTGGATTTCATCAAGTTGCTCCACGTCTGGCTGGAGTTGATCGCTCGATTTCTTCGCCTCCTCTAGTTGCTATAACCGGTCACTTCTTTTCATCTTTAAAGAATAGAGGTAGCAAGTTCGAGCTACCTCCTGATTGCCCTTTCTTTCCCTAACTCCCCTCTTCATAGGGAATCTGATGCGTTGGTGATAGGTGGATGGGGCTGCCTTCATTGCATGAATCCAAGGCCTACCAAGAATGACATTGTAGGCTGAAGGGCAGTCCAAAACCAAAATGATGGTCAGCTTGTTCTCCCCTACCGCAAAGACAGGAAATTTGATTTTTCCGATAGCAGCAGTCAATTCTCCGTTAAAGCCTGTCAAAATGGTTGTCGAGCATTCGATGTCCAACTCAGATAATCCATTTCCTTCAATATTGACAGGAAAAGAACATATGCTGAACTCCCATTATCAACAACAATTCGACCTACCTCACAATTGGACACGTTTAGAGTCAAAACCAATGCATCAACATGAGGTCGGCTTAGGCTTGTAGCCTCGCTGCTATGGAAACTGATTGAATGTTTGATGGGATCAGGAAGAATCGATGCAATTGGCTGCAATGCTTTCCTTCGATGAGACTTGATGGTGGTTACTGTCTCTCCACTGTAGATCGACCCTCCATAAATGACTCCAATTGTCTTCCGGACTGGTGGAGGCGAAGGTGTGTCTTCAACATGCTGTACGACCCTTCCTTCCTTGGTTTCGTTACCAAGCCCATACGTCTCTCTTCCCTTCTCCGTGAGGAATTCGCGAAGGTGGCCTTTCTTCAATAATTCGGCGACTTCAGCACTCAGTGCTCGACAATCAATGGTCTGGTGACCATGATCCTAATGAAACTCGCAGTACTTTGTTGTGTCTCTCACCGGGCTTTCTGGCAGTTTCTTCGGCCATGTAACAAAGTCCTGGCGCTTGAAATGAGCGATCAACTCTGATGGGCTGATACCCAGTGCATATTTCGGTGGTGAAAGTGGTCGCTTGTGATCACGCCTCGTAGTTTGCCCTTCACAGTGATCTGCTCGTCGAGCTGGGCGTGGACGTTCATGTCGAAATGTTTTTTCCCGTTCGTCGTGAACTCTTGACAATTCCTTCCTCGTTCGAAATCGGTCTTGATCCACCCGTTCATTTTCCTCCTCTAGTTCGATTAATCCCTTTTCCCGGTGCAAGGCATCTCGGATCGTTGGTGGGTTCCGGGTGCAGATTTCATTTTTGAATAAGGACTTGTGCCGTAAGTCCTTCTTTAAAGCTTCTCTCGCTGTTCCATCATCAAGTCTGGAAATTTCTGAAATTGCCTTGCTAAAGTGCTTGATGTAAGCATGAAGTGACTCATGTGGACCCTGAATCACGCCCCAAAGGTCCTTAGTTGTCTTCCCGGACTGAATGTGGACAGAATAACTCCGCATAAACTCGAGCAAGAGCTCATCGAACGAATCAATCGACTCTGGAGGTAGGTTACAAAACCATCTTAATGCTGCTCCCTTCAAACTCTGTGCGAACAGCTTGCACATCATGTCGTCGAGCATTCCTGTTGGAATGTTTGTCAACTGAACAACGTGTTTGTATTGCAAGAGATGGTCATGTGGGTCTGACATTCCATTGAACCTTGGGAAAGAAACACTTCCAAACTTGGGAGTAATGGTATTGGTAATCTACTTTGTAAGGGGTGTCTCTCGGACACCACGAGCAAGATCATCGAACCCCGGTGTCGATGTGGTGGCACGATGTATTTGGGAAGAGAAACGTCGCTCCATCTGTGCCTCTAGCGTCCTCATTTCTTCGGACATTATGCTCCTCATCATGTGTTCAACGTTCATTGTTTTTGGAGGAGCTGGACCTCATTGAGCAGGGAAATCAGGCTCGAACGCCGGGCTGGAGGTGTGTTTCTTCCGGAGTCAAATTCGTAGACTAGATATTGGTGCTGTTATTGCTGTTGCTGTTGCTATTGTTACTGGTGTTGGTGCTGTTGTGCTCGTCCTTCGTCGCCTGTAGTTGGGTTTCCAGGTGTGTGCAATGGTTGCATGGGAGCTATGGCACTGTAAGTTGCATTCCTCGTTCGTTGAGGATAATGCTATGTGGCTTGTTGCCAGCCCCCAGCACTCGTGGCTGGAAGATTGTGGGACATGGCTTGCTGCTAGCCCCCAGCGTTCGCACCTGAGGAATACCCAACATATGGGTTGTAGTAAGACGAGTAAACAGCCTGATTGTTGATGGTCATCAACTGGTTCTTGAGAATCTGGTTCTCAGCGCTGATGTTTTCCATCTGGCTTTGTTGGGCGCTGTACTTCTGGGTGAGATCCTCCACTAATCGCGTCAAGTTGGCGATTTGGGAGTTTGCTTCTGAAGTAGAAGCCTCTTGGTGATGAACAGGGCTTTCCTGTGAAAACTCCTCTTGGTGTTGATGTTCTTCCGCCATTGTTGACTCATAAATTTCTGGTGTAAGATGTCCAAGAGCCCCATGGTGGGCGCCAAACTGTAGATGCTGTTTATCTACGGTCAAATTTTTAACCAGAGTTAGTTAGTACGAATAAAATAGATAATGAATTGGGCCCTTGGAAATCATTAATGAAATTGATAAAGCAATACTGTAAGAAAATAATGAAATAAGTAAAATCAGAACAGAATTTAACAACACCAAGATGTAAAGAGGTTCGCCCAACGAGTACTACGTCCTCTGAGGAAGTGGTCTTTTTATTGGAATGTTTTTTAATACAAACCAATGATTTCTGGGAATTTTCGCAGAGTCAAAGTAAAATCTGACAAAAGCTGATATTATGCCAAAGTGAGTGTTATGCCAAAAATTTGATCCTTTTTCTGAGGAGGGTCCCCCTCTATTTATAGAGGTAGACCTGTGGGTTAAGACCCATGAATTTGAAAAAGCAGTTTTCATTCCATCTGAGACACGTGTTGGAGTGTCAGTTATTCTTTAGATATAGTGGTTACTGAAGTAAATCATGCCACGTATAGTGGGCTTAGCAGTTATTAATGGGCAGCCATTAGTAGTTATGAACTTATCAGTTTTCATAATAGGCATGACATATCATCGTCAACCGTAGGTTCGATGATAGTGGGAGATATTCCCTGTGATTTGCGTTATAAACGAGCAACGAACGGTAACTAGAAAACAAGATTTTGTCCTTGTGATCCATCGTTCGCGGCTTATTTGAAATTCAGCATGTGATAGATCATGCTCGACCTGCAGGTTCGATGTTCGATTATGAATGTTCGCAAATCACAACGAAATAAATTAGAATTGTTAAATGGGTTCGGCCCAATTATATGAGTAGTCAACGTTTTGGATTGAACAGAGCAATGAGTTAGGTCTGCCCAAATATGAAAATGTCGGAACTAGAATCGAGAGTTCGTCATTCGTCAGATGAGCCGTTAAAGTTAACGCTGTAAAAGGAAGACGAAGTCTAACCCCAACAGTAACTCTTTGAGTAGGGCTGGTAAAAATTATTAAGTGTTGGAAACTACCTTTGGAATAGTTTCTTACTGCCAATTTATCAGTGTATGTGCATGAATGTCCTTTTCCTGCACTGTTTTAGAAAATCCTGTGCAGGAATTTCCTGTTTCCTGCATAGTTTTTGGAATTCAATTTTATTTAATAATCTGAGTTGAATCTGGAAAAATTTTCTTCATGAAAGTTTTAGATCTTGAAAAGCCCTACTACTTTCATGTTTTACTCAAAACCCAGTTCGGCATCTAGCCTACCTATTTCCCTTGTTGAACCTGCCTGGCCGTGCATGAAGTTTGGGTATGACTAGGTTCGGATTTTTATAAAAACAAAGGCCATTGAGGCCTTATTTTTTAAAACTGTCCATGTTGCCCCCTAGAAATTTTCTTTCTCTACAACTTTTATGTTTTAAATTTTTTCAAATTCGGCATCTAAGGGCCTCAAAACTGTCTTTCCAAAAAACTGTCCAGTTTTATCCGAACTGGTAGTTTCTTTCTTAAATCCGTTTTTACATTCAATTTACGCGCACCCTACCTCAAACGGTCGTAACCGTGAGCCTACAACAATCATGCAGTGCTTTCTAACATAAAATCTCATCATCATACATCCATACATACACATGCAATCCCTTGGGTATTTTTGCACCAAGTTAGGGTTTGTAAATTGTGTTTGCATAAACATACATCAATCAAGCTAACAACCTAATTCATTGAATCAACATACATAGCCTACAACTCTTAGGTACATTTGAGACATATAACTACATCATAGAACATATATGCAAAACCCTAAAATCGTAGTATCATAATCACATAATCATGCATAGCATATGAGTCAAAACCACTCACTCACCTAATCAAGCACAAATTTAAAAATATAAACTAGGGCATGAGAGATAAAATGAGCTTATGCTCTTACAATCCAACTTTGGAAATACACTTAAATTTCCAATCAAAGCTCAATTTGAAAAGCTTAGGGAACCAAAGGGGAATTACCTTAATCAACACAAATGTTGGAGCTAGATTGGATTCAAACTTTTTTTTCCCCTTGCTTCTACCACAAACCGGTCTCCCTTTGCTTGATTTTCTTCCAAATTTTTCAGTCACACTTGCTTGATGATTCTTCAAATTTTCCGATCACCTAATCCTTTTCTCTCTATTTTCTTTTTCTTTTCTCAAAGGTTTGGTTTTTTAGGGGGAGAGTGTGAGATAAAATTTTGGCATGGTTTTGAGGTGTTTTCTTATTTTTATGCACAAAATGAGCCCCCCCCCCCCCCCCTCCCCCATCACCTATTTATAGGTGATAAATATTTTAATTTTTAGATTTATTTTTAATCCAAAAATTGCTTATTAGTTCTTGAAACAACAAATATTTTTCTTCATGCCCTTGTGAGGTGGCCAGCCATTTCCTTGGAGAGCAAGTAAGGATTTCTTTCCTTAATTTTCAATAATTCCATAAATCCTTAATTATCCAAAGTGTGAGGTGTCCTCCCTCTTAGGCCTTATTTGGCTTTTCTCTTAAAATGCAGTCCATCTTCATACTAAAACAGATATTTCCAATAGTGCTCTTACTAACGACAGTATTGTTATACTGGACTGTAGTCCAGAATTCATCTGTGTATAATTGGACTGCGTAAAAATTTTTCTTATAGCTTTAAGCTATTTAGCCCTTATTGTCCTAAATAATGTGCTTGATTTTTCTATAGTGGTTTTGAATCTTATTCTTGAATCTGTATCCGTAATGACGGTTAACTGCAGTATAATTTCAATACTGCTCATTATACTACAGTACCGTCGTACTCTGATCATAAGTTATTTTGGTTATACTTATGCCAGAATAAAACGTAAATCATGATTCTGCCTTTTTACCAAAAGACCTCGTTCTTGACCTAATAAACTTATTATTGAATCTCATAATTAATTAAATGAGAACTCAAGCATATACTGATAATAAATTATGAATTTCACATTGATATTCATAATTTTCATGAAACATTACATAAACACATAATACGGACTTAAATTCCTATATATATAAGGAATCGCGAGTCCGTTCAAAAAATTCGGTTATCACAATAATCGCCAAAAAAAAAAACGGTTATACTCTTACGATTAAAATACTAATTAACAAGACATGCATGCGGTTGACAAGAAGAACAAATAAGTAGTACCAAAAAACAAAAAACAAAAAAAAAAAAACAAGAAAGAAATAAAGAACACTAGGAACTGATGGAAGGCCCTACTCTTTGGCTCGGTACATCGTGTAAGGCGCAGCGAATCCTCATGCATATTTCTACATGTATAACACGTATAAAATATTTTTTTTGAAAAAAAATCCAGAACAGAAAAAGAAGTTAGTGCTTGCTTATTGTATGTGCTTGCATGGCGCATAGTTAAATTCATCCCCCAGAACCAAAGATTTTGTAATCTTTACCCTACAACCAGGTCTTTCTCTCTCTCAAATACCTCCAACAACCAAAGATTCTTATGAAAACTGCAGATAGTATTTGAGAGGAAAGAGACCTCGTTTTAGGGCAATGATTCTAAACCATTGGTCGGAGGATTTCAGCAGTACGTTTTTCTTCTTCTACTTCTTCTTCTTCTACATTTTTTTTTTTGGGAAAAAACTCACTCGTTTTTCTTTAACAAATAGGGGAAGACCCTACATTTATATATATATAGAGCGAAGCCTTATGTCTGATTTCCTATTTCTTGTAGGAAAGTTGTTCGTTGAGGATTTCTGAGTATTGGTAGAGTTCTATTCCTGTTAGGAATCTTGTCACAATTTCTTTTATTTTTTGAAAATTTGTCGACTTTTATTTTTTTAAAATATATATATAAGACAAAATAATTAAAATTTGAAACTAAACAATTGCGAGTTACAATTAAAAAAATGAATTACCAATTATAAAATCTATAACAACACAATTACGTAACAAACATTATCAATATAATTTTAAAATCAAACAAAAAGAAATCCTCAAGGCATAAATAACATTCCTAATTAATTAATCCATCACAGCCTTGTTTAAACTGTTTAAACTGACAATTTTTCCATATATCATAATCATAAATATTTAAGTTCAAAAAAAAAAAATCATAAACATGTAATCACTAAAAATCAAATTATGGTGCTAATCCAAATAAAGAAAATTACACATATATTCTTAAAACCTAAAAAGACAAGATAAAAAGATTAATTTCACGAATGTCCCCTTGAATTATACACCCTATTTTAATTTGGCCCCTAACCTTAACCATTTACTATGCCCTCTTATATACATAAAACTATTCAGTTCACCTCTCTGTCCACTTTCGTCTAACTATATTTTAACGGTTCCTCTAACATGACATGTGATTAAAATTTAATAAATAAAAAAACTAGTACTATTTAATATAGAAACATTTTTAAAAAATACCCAAAAATTCGACAAACTAAAACATTAAATTAAAACCAATCAGCCCTCGACGAGAACTTTGACCCATCCACCATCGAAGACCTCATGAAGCTCTTCAAGATTGAGGCCTATAAATCTTGGGCCGCCATGGAGCTCCATCACGAGCAAGAGGCCTAGGAGGCTGACATCGCTTTGTGTTGGAGCCAAGGACCACCTAGATTCCGCCATGGGAACCGCCATGGATGTTCCACCGATTAGAGAGGGAAATGGAGGGGATGACCATGGAAGCTACCATGGATCACCTATCCGATTACGCCGTGAAAGCAGTTCCATGGATTTATATAAAATCTTGAAATCTCTCTCTTAAACATACGTATAAAAAATAATAATAATAGAAACAAACAATCCCGGATTGCCAAAGTGGCAAAGTTCCTGCACCCCTCCTCCCACTCAATGACCCCTCTCAAACGTTTAGATCGTCGAAAGCCCAGATCTGCGGTTCCCTTTTGGCTGTCGCCTTGGCTGCTTCACCGTTCAAACATTGACAACTCATTGCTATTGCCACATCAGCTTTTTCTTTAACCCCTTCTTCAGGCTGTTAACAAATGGAATATGGGAGAGACCAAAGGGGACAAAGGCCAGATATGCACCTCATTTTACTCAGATCTGCACAAATGATTTAGGTCCGCCAGTTTGCCCTTTTCAGCGACAAGTATAACAAATTACTAATGAAAAATCGTTAGTAAAAATTACTAATGAAAAACAATTATCAACAAATTAAAACATAAGTCGACAAAAAAAATTATAAGTTAGAAATATCCAACTAAATAGCAATATACGATAGGAGTCTTTTCATTGCCATCAAATTGAGCTTCATTGTCTTAATTCTCATCTTCCGCTATTCTTGGAGTGTACGTAAAAAACCATAACATTCTTTCCATTATCAAAATCCAACTTCCGTGATTAATGTTCTTCTATAACAAAATTATCATTCATCCATGACCTTCAAGAAAACAAATCATCAAATAATTGTCATCGATTGAAAGCTTCTATTGATTCTAGGGAATTGTCAGAAGAACTTTATGTGTTTGACTCTAGTGTACTAAGGTTTTTTCTCGTTATGAGATCTTTAACATATATGTTTATTTTCCTGTTGAACATCATCAGTACCTATTAATGGAACTGGTTTCAATAGAAGGTTTTGTATCATGTGTTTTGGAATCATTTACATCATCAGTACCTATTAATGTTTATTGTGTTTTGGAATCATTTATTGTGTTTGTACCTTTGAATACAATCTCCCTTAAATTATATATATATATATATATATATATATATAATTTTGACAGACAATTCAAAACATATATGTCTACTCTTTCAATGAAACCGACAAAAATGACATTTTTTTGCCCCCTAAGATCCACCTAACATCTAATTTGACCTTCTTTCATTATCATTATTTAGTCATTTATGAATTATTCAAAGTCTATAGCAGATTAACTTAAACGCATTTCTTTAGAGGATTTTTTTTTTGTTATGTTAGGTTTTTAATATTGGCATTTGTGGCAATTTAGGAAAAACCAAAAACTATTTAGGAATTTAAGTGCATGGTTGTATTGAAAAATATTGTAACAACTGTGTTACAGGTTAAACCAAATCATGACTTGAAGATTTTTTGAGAATTTGACTCGAATTGGGAATGACATAGTGAATTCAGTTTGATTGCGATTTGGATAGATAATTAAGGAATGGATAATGCTGTAGAATTATAAAAAGGAAATCTTGTGGATTTGTTTTAAAAAGGAAAATCTAGTTTTTAAATGGGATCTCCTAATCCTATTTAAATTAGGATTTCAAAAATTCAAGATTTATTCTTTAAATGATTGTGATTTCAGGGGAGATTATTATGCATAGGATTTTGGGGATTGATGTGCAATGTATTGAGAAAATACTGTATAATGATGACAAATTCAATTTCCTAAAATAAACAATTTTCAATTTTGACTTTTGGGATTGTTCACTACTACAAAATTGGGATTCCACGACTGTCATTCGATGACCATTTTTTCAAAAACCGTCGTTGAAAAAACTCAAAAACACGGTGCGGAAAACTGTATCCGAAAACCGTCGTCGAATCCGAAGCTTCCACGACGGTTTTTTAATAACCGTCGTGGAAGTATAAGATTCCACGACGGTTTCGAAAAACCATCGTGGAAGCGTGGGAGCTTCCACAACGGTTTTAACTAAACCGTCGTGGAAGCGACGGTTAGATATAACAGTCGTGGAAGCGGCCGATCTTCTACGATGGTTTTAACGAAACCGTCGTGGAAGCTCACGATTCCACGAAGGTTTTTCTGGAAACAATCGTGGAATCTTAACTTTTTTTACACAAAACACTGATAGTTACGTTGCCTTCAATTTTTCACATCATATATCCCAAAATAATTCGAGATAGCTCCGAACACAGTTCTCAGTACGTCAATATAATCGCTCTCTTTGTAAGTGATAAATACTGAACATATTAATTTTTGTTTTATGTGTTTAATGTATATATGTTGTGGGATCAATTTAGAGTAATTGTGCAATGGGTGTTAAATTAAGTGATCAATACATGTTAATTTTCCCCCGTATTTAGACTTAATTATATTATGGCTTTACAAGGTGTTTTTTATTTTAATTACTTTTGTGATATGATCTTTCGATTTTTAATTGTTGATCAATTAATGAGCCGGTGTTAATTATTGAATATGATAGAGTACTTTCACTTTTAAATAAGTATTGTAATTTTTTATAAATAGGAGTCGTAAATCATGGATAGGAAGTAGATGTGGTTTGATAGATTGTCTAAAGCATATGAAGCTGGTGTTGAAGAATTTTTGTCAGTTGCCAAATCTCACATACAAGATGATAAGATTCCGTATCCATATTAAATATGTGGTAATCATAGATCTTATTCCATTGATGATGTTAGAGGGCATTTGCGCGCTTATGGGATTATTTGTTCTTACCAAATATGGTATCTACATGGCGAAGAATTTTTCGATATTAAATATACATCGACGAGTACTAAAGGTAAAGAACCTATTGTTGAGGAAGATGTTCGTGATGATATGGTCAATATGATAAATGATTTGAAAGAAAACTTTGTGCATCGGCCGGAGTTATTTGAGTCAATGATTAATGATGCCGAATCGCCCTTGTATGCCGGGTGTACAAAATATACGAAATTAGGGGCATTGGTTAAATTATGGAATATGAAAGCGGCGGGAGGGTGGACGAATTCTAGTTTCACGACTCTTTTAGAATTTCTAAAAGATGTTCTATCAGATGATAACAAAGTATCACCTAGTATGTACGAGGCGAAGAAGACGTTGAGCACTTTGGGAATGGAATATGAAAAGATACATGCTTGTCAAAATGATTGTGTCCTTTATCAGAAAGAATATGAAGATTTAGATGAATGTCCGGTTTGTAACGAGTCAAGATGGAAGAAGGGCAAGATGCCATCGAATGATAGGAAAAGAGTGCCGGTTAAGGTGTTATGGTACATTCCACTGGCTCCACGTTTGCGTCGTTTATTCCGTAATGCCGAGCATGCTAAAAATTTGATATGGCACCATGATAAACGTATTGACGATGGCAAACTAAGGCATCCAGCTGATGCACCACAATGGAAGAGTTACGCGATTTTTCTATATTCATATTTTTATGCCCTATAGATACCTCTGAAGGAATCAATGTCGGACTTATTGGATCCGAATTCTCAGATTCGTTCAAGAAAACGCAAACGTGTAGTGATTTTTAATCATGACATCGAAAAAACCAATGGTTATAGTAATTCCCAAGATACTAATAATTATGCATCATTCTCATACCGGTGGCATCTTCAATTAGATCATATACTAATTCTCTTTCTCTAAAAAAAACATTTAGGGATCGGTCTGATTCTATCTCTGTTCATTCCATTTGAAGAAAGGTTATTGGCCATAATTTACAAGAACATTTTGTAAGGGCAGATATTGGGGCGCAGAGGGGGCTTTTGTGAGCGAATATATTTCTATGGAAAAATAAAACATCCCATCCAGATTTTAGTGCGGAACTAAGGAATTTACGTCTTGGTTTGTTGACAGACGAAATGAACCCACATAGTAACATGAGTAGTCGGCATAGTACCTGGCCAGTCATACTAGTCAATTACAATCTCCCTCCAGAATTGTGTATGAAGTGGAAGTTCTTGATGTTGACATTACTAATCTCAGGCCGTCAATAACCGGGGAATGACATTGATGTGTACTTGACACCATTAATCGATGACCTAAAAAGCTTGTGGGAAGATGGTTTACAAGTTAGAGATTCTCACCGTCAAGACACTTTCAATATTCGTGCAATGTTGATTTGATCAATTAATGACTTTCCTGCACTTGGCAATCTATCTGGTTATCCTGTGAAGCGTTCTATAGGTTGTCCAGTTTGTATGAAGGACACATCTTCCATCCAGTTGAAGCATGGTAAGAAAACCGTTTTCCTTGGTCACAGGAGATTCTTGCCAAAAAATCATCACTACCGCAAACAAAAGAAAGCTTTTGATGGTAATACCGAAGAAATACCCCATCCTCGGATTTTGTCTGGCGAAGATATATTCGAGATGGTTAAAGATGTGAAAGTAGTATTAGGAAAGAGAAAACGTAAGGCTTTAGTTGTCGATGGACCTTGGAAAAAGAAGTCAATCTTCTATGAACTTCCATATTGGAAGTCACTTTACGTTTGTCATTGCTTAGATGTTATGCATATTGAGAAAAATATTTGTGAATCAATTGTGGGCACGTTGCTTGACATTCCAAACAGAAGTAAAGATGGTGAAAAGGCACGGTTAGATCTTGAAGAGATGAAGATTAGATTAAATTTGCTCCCCGATAAAAGATCGACTAGTACATATTTACCTCCGACAAAATACACATTATAGAGACAAGAAAAGAGAAAGACTTGTGAATGGCTTGTGCCCGTGAAAGTGCCAAGTGGATACTCTTCCAACTTCAAACGGTTGGTGTCGATGAAGGATTTGAGGCTAATTGGAATGAAAACACATGATTGTCATATCTTGATGCAACAGTTATTACCTCTTGCATTGCGTGGAGTTTTAACGAAAGATGTGAGATACGCAATTACGAACTTATGCTCATTTTTCAATGCAATATGCTCAAAGGTCATCAAACCACTTATGCTAGATTCGCTACAATCAGAATTGGTGATGACTTTGTGCTTGCTTGAGAAGTATTTCCCACCAGCCTTTTTTGATATAATGATTCACCGAACGGTGCACTTAGTTTGAGAAGTTAAGATATGCGGACCGATCCATTTGAGGTGGATGTATCCTTTTGAAAGGTACATGAAGGTTTTGAAGGGTTATGTGAAGAACCGAAATAGGCCGGAGGGATGTATAGTGGAAAACTACATAGCCGCGGAATCAGTTGAATTTTGCTCTAAGCATTTATCTAACGCAGACCCAATAGGGTTGCCAACGAGCAGGCTATTTACGTCGAAAGGACTATCCGTGGGCATTCATTCACCAGTTAATCAAGATGATTGGGAAAAAGTTTGTCTGTATGTTTTGCACAATGCTAAGGAAGTTGAGTCTTTTATTGAGGTTCACATGACGGAATTACTAGATGCGAATCCACGAAAAACAAGATGCGAGAAGTGGATTCAAGATGAGCACAACCGAAAATTTCGGGAATGGATAAGAAAATATTTGCATATGAAGGTTGGCCATTCCAAAGACTTAATTAAGCTAGCAAGAGGACCGTCATCAATAGTCACAGTATATACATCCTCTTTTGTCAATGGCTATACCTTTTACACTCGCGGAAGAGATGAGAAGCATCCCGTCCAAAATAGTGGTGTCAGCTTTCGTGCCGAGTCTTTGCATATCTCATCCGCAAAAGATAAGAACCTGGTTTACGGTTCCATGAACTACTTTGGGTTCATTGACGATATTTGGGAACTTGATTATTGCATCTTGCGGATAGCACTCTTTAAATGCAAGTGGGCTGACAATAATTTTGTTAAAATATATAGGGACGGTATGACAGTGGTGGACTTTAGGCGGTTGGGATACAAAAATGACCCTTTCATTATGGCTTCACAAGCGGTACAAGTATTTTTCACAACGGACCCCGACAATTTAGAGTTATCTTTAGTTGTACCAATGAAGCCAAAAATAATCAGGGATGGCCAAGAAGATGTTGAAGATTGCACCGACATTCCATCTTTCACAAACGGACTGCCACCAATTGAGGAGATTGATGATTTGGACGATGATGCCTCACACTTGCTTCGTTTAGATATCGAGTGGACACGTGTTGAGAAGACCAAAAAAAAGAAAAATAATAATTGACATTGTTTTTTAATTTCCCTTTGTATATAATTTATATGTTGTTCAGTATAATAATTATGCATATTAAATTTTTTTTGGATGCCTTTTTGTAAAACAAAACAAGAACAAGAGTTATATATTGATGGGCAGGTTTATGTATAACACACAGGTGTGGCTGCCTACGGGATAACTAATACTCAACAATAATTTAAATTATTGTCTGTCACAAAACCACGATGGTTTTCATTAAAAACCGTCGTTGTATCTCACAAAATACGACGGTTCTCATGAAAAACCGTCGTTGTAATTAAATTCATTTTAATAAATTTTTATTCCTAAAAAAATTCAGAATAAGATACCACGACGGTTTCTGAAGGAAACCGTCGTGGTTTCAGAAACCGTCGTGGTATCTTATTTTTAAAATTTTTTTAATTTTTTTAAATTTTTTCATAAAATTTTTCAATTTTTTAAAAAAATTTAAAAATAAGATACCACGACGGCTTTTATAAACCATTGTGGTATCTTATTTTTTAAATTTTTTAAATTTTTTTAAATTTTTTCATATTTTAAAAAACAGTAGAAAATTAGATACCACGACAGTTTTTATAAACCGTCATAGTATCTACCACAATGGTTTCCTTGAGAAACCATCGTGGTATCTAATTTTGTAATATGTTTTAATTTTTGTTTTCAAAAAAAAAATTTTAATAAAATTGCAAAAATTACCTACCTATCCCGACGGTTTATTTCCAGAAACCGTCGTGGTTTTGACTAAATTTGAAAAATTTTGAAATTTCAAAATTTCTTGAAAACCGTTCGCGCGAGTATTATTGCGTTTCAATTTAACCACATATATATGTATAAAATCAAAGTAAGAATCCAATTCGCTCCATTTCTCTCTCATTTTGGCTAATTCACTCAACATTATTTTCTCTCCATTTGGCTTCCATCTCCATTCTCTCTCCCTCACCCACAACCTCCTTCGACACCGTCGCTCACGGCTGCCCATGCCCGACCTCACCGGCTATCAGCCATGCCCGCCGTCGGCTGCCCACGCCCTGCCACGCCCGCCCTCTGCCACCCATGCCCTGCCACGCCCGCCCTCGGCAGTCCACGCCCTGCCACGCCAACCCACGCCCTCCCCCGCCCTGGCCCTTGCCTGCCCACGCTCCACTCACCCTCGCCCTCGCCCTCGCCCCCGCCCTCGCCCACGCCTGCCTTCGGCCCTCGCCCGCCCTCGCTCTCTCCCGCACTCGCCCTCCCACTCGCCCTCGCTCACCGCCTCCCGCCCTCGCCCTTGCCCAGCCACACCCGCCCACGGCCGCCCTCGCCCTCGCCCGGCCACACCCGCCCATGGCCGCCCTAGCCCTCGTCGGCCCACGCCGCCCTCACCTGCCCACAACCGCCGTCGGCCTCGCCCACTGTCGCCCATGCCCGTATCCACATTTGACCTCTTGGTAAGTCGACTTCTCTCTTTAACTCAGAACTTTGTGGATGTGAATTTGCTTGATTATAGCAATAATTTTTGTGCATAATACATGTTCGATAAAATGTCTCTGTTTAGTTAGAATTAGATATAGATGGAATTAAATTGCTTGGGTACTTATGCGCAGATTTGTCAATTATCCGGGCAAATTATTCATTGTAAGTTAAATCAACGCATATAAGATGTTCGACATAATGCCTTGTTGAGTTACAAATGGTTTTATATTGAATTAAATTATTTGGTTAAGACACGGATTTGACATTTAGCCAGAAACGGGAATTTGTGACTTATATATGTTAGCATAGGATATGTTCAATAAAATGAAATAATAACTGGGTTGTCTATCATTTCCGTAATTAAGTAAAGGATATGTTTACTTTCCCCGATATTATAATGAATTAATGTATGCTTTCGTTTGCTACTTATCGTTTTGGTGTTATGATTTGATTATGATTTGATGACAAATATTTTTTCATTTTTAACAAAGTTTCGGTTGAGAGTTGCTTTAGATTGATTTAAAATGTCACAAGATCACGAAGAGGAATGCTCAACACAAACTCATATGCGAAAACCACGACGAACCATCTCACCTAAATTCAATCCCGATGAAAATGGTAAACGAAGAGCAACTCTTATGAGAAGAGTACACCATGTTAGGATAAAGGGAGAACGAATTGCAGTTTCGTTTGACGAGAAAGGGCAACCATTAGGGAAGGAAGGAGATGAATTACAGAGTTGGATTGGCGTGCTTGCTCGAGAGCGCATACCTATTTGGATATCTGACTTTAAAAGTGCCGATTTAGCCCTAAGGAAAGAAAGAGTGTGGGTGGAAATCGTAACTTCTTTCACCGTGGAGCTATTGTTTAAAAAACAAGCTTTAAAGTCATATGCAGAGTCAGTGAAAAATTTTAGATATGTTCTGTACCAAACATTTGTCAGAGATCATATTGATGAAGAAACCGTATGGCAACGACTGTCAAAAGTGGCTCACAATTACCCCACCATAAGCGAGGAGGATTGGGAAAAATTCATTGAGTATCGACGGACCCCGGAATTCAAAAGACTATCCGAACAAGGAAGTGAGATAAGAAAGAAGAGCAAATACGGATCAACCGGTGGCCGAGACAGATATAGGAAACGTAACCAAGCTCATGTATGTGAATTAGTAGGAAGTTCTTGATAAATGGTTGAACTTCAAATTTATTCCATTATCTTTACTAACGGTAATTATTAAACTGCAGTTCGAGAAGACGGGAAAATGGGTAGAGCGCATACTAGGTGGTTGGACATGCATGTCAAACCCGATGGAGAGTTCAAGAAAGAATCATTTAAATTTATTGCCGATACAATAGTAAGATTTCGAATCCATTTATAATATATTCATCCCATACACTTATTTATGTTTACGAGTTAATAAAATATTTTTTAATTATTACATGATGACTTCAGTGCACAAGAGATATGTAATACCTGGAATTCTGATGAACCTATGATTTCCTTTTAGACAAGGAAAATCTCAAGTTTGAAACTTGTATGTCGATATGAAGCTCATGATCTGAGTAGAATATCAGTTTATGTGTGAGTTCTCGTTTAATTAGCTACGAGACTCAACAATAGTTTGCTTAAGTCAAGCATGTGGCCTTTTGAGGAAAAAGGGCAAAATGGGAATTTATGATTTTATGCCGGTCAAAGTTTGACCAGGTTGACTTTATGATTGACTGAGGTGGTACTGCAGTGTGATTAATCAGTATGGAAATTATATTGCAGAAAACCGTCATTTACGGACAATTAAGTAAGAATAAGCTATGAGACCATCGTAGAAAAATCAAGCACAAATTTGAGAGCATTAAGGACTAAATAGTTTTAAGTCCTAAGAAAATCCGATACGCAGTCCAATTTTTTTTACGCAGAGGAATTCTGGACTATAGTCCAGTGTGACAATACTGTTTTTGGTGAAAAACAGTACTGATATTATGTAAGATGGTAAGGAAATGGACTGCATGATTATATTATTGGATTTTTAGAATCAAGTGGATAATTATGCACAAAATGGAAACCAAGTGGCTCCACCATAGTTGGCGACCTACAGGGACTAAATTACAAATATTTTGTCCATAGGGGCCAAAGTGCAATTTTAAGAAAAGTAAGTAATGATGGATAAGTATGTAATTATGGAATTATGGAATTTCCTAACCAAGGTTCCAACTAGGTCAAAAATTGGTTACAAGCCTAGTTACATTGGAACAAGGAATTATGAATAAGATTAGCATGAAAAGATATTTTTTGTTGATTTTCCACATGTATGGCCGGATTTTCTAATGCTTGGTGAGCAAGCAATTGGTTTGATGATGTCATCAAAGTGATGTAAGCGGATGATGTCACGGGCGTGATGTAAGCCAAACTTGGTGAGCAAGAAACTTGCCCACCAAGGATTCCTAATGGCCGGATTTTGTATGGCTTGGAGAACAAGTATTTGGCTTGATGATGTCATCAATGTGATGTCATCAAGATGATATCATCAAGGTGATGTAAGCAAGTGATGTCATCAAGGTGATGTCATCAAAGTGATGTCATTAGGTGATGCAAGCAAAACTTGGTGAGCAAGTAACTTGCCCACCAAGGCTTCACTATGGCCGGCCACCTAGGAGGAGTTTTGAGCAAATATTTTGCTCTTAGACCCTTATATGCAATTCTAGAAACTATGATTTTCACCTACAAATAGGTGATGTTGGTTCACAAATTTGAAGCAAGTTTTGTAACCTTAGCTAAACTATGGCAAAATTTTCCCTCACTTTTCCACCTAAAGGCCGAGCCATAGAAGAGAGAAAAATAGAAAGAAAATTGAGCTAGAATGTTCGGATTTTCAAGTAGGAAATCAAAGAAAAAGTTGAGAAAAAATTGGTACCCATTGGAGGCCATGTGGCCGGCCATGGGAGAGGAAGAGAAAGAAAAGAGAAAAGTGCAGAAAAATGAGTTTTTAGGATAGCCGGATTTTGTAGGAAGAACGACCAAATGACCAAAAAGTTTGAGTGCTCATTGAAGGAGCAAAACCGGTTATAGGCAGCCAAGGAGATAGGGCAGAAAAATGAACCAAACTCCTAGCCTAGCCTTGTGTTCAATCAAGGTAATCTCCTTTAATCATAAGCTCTTCGATTGAGTTTTAAATTGGAAGTTTAAATGTATTTCCAGCATTGGATGTAAGAGCATAAGCTCACTATTTATGTCAATGCTCTAGTTAAGTTTTCTAGCATGTGCATGATTAGGATGGTGGTCTCTAGTTTATATTTTGGTGCATGTTTGATGATGTGCTTATGGGTTTTTGAGTTTACCTACCATGTGTTTGTTATATGTTCCCATAGCTTTCAGATTGAATGTATGATTATGTGATTGATGGAATGGAATGTTAGAAACGATTGCATGAGTGATCTTAGGCTCCCGCTGTGGTCGGTTGAGGTAGTGTGCGCGTTTTAGGAAGAGAAACGAAATTAAGAACCAAAACTGCCAGTCTCGGGTCAAGACTGGGCAGCTTTCTGGAAATGGTAATTTGAGGCCCTTAGAGGCCGAATTTGAAGAAACTCAAAACTACAAAGTTGTAGATAATGGTTTTTCCTAGAGGTTCAAGTGCACCGTTTTTTAAAAATAAGGCTCCAAAGGTCTCGGTTTTTGTGAAAATCCGAGCCTGACCGTGCCCAGGATTTAAGCACGGCCAGGTGAGTTCAACAAGAAATAAGGGCATGATAAATTCCAAACTGGGTTTTTCTCAAAACATGAAAGTTGTATTATTATCCGAGATCTACAACTTTTATGAAGAAAGTTTTATCAAATTCTGAACAGATTTTAAAGTACAATTTGATTCTCAAAACTGTGCAGGAAACAGAAATTCCAGCACAGGATTTTCAGAAAAACAGTGCATAAGCAGGAAATTCCTGCACATGCACTGATAACCAAAGTTTAAGAAACTGTTTTTAAAGGTTGTTTTCAGAACTTGACAGTTTTTAACTGTCTTTGCTTAAATGTTAAGATTTTATGAAAATACGATTTTCATAAGGATTTTTAAGGAAAAGTTGACAAAGGTTTGTCAAGAATAATTGAAATACGCCGGGTCCTATGGTGGCAACTATAGGACAGATAGTAACCGGAGAGGTTACCTAATTTTTATTGGGCCAAATAAGTTAGGTTACTTATAGTAACCACATGAGATACCCAAGATAGTGGGTTGGGCCTAATAAGATTAGTAACCTAATACTATTTAAGAATGGTTGGGCTTAGTACCCAAGGTTACCAGAAGTAACCTAGTATGATATTGTTTAAGTATGTTGGGTCATGAGCCCTAGGGTTACGGCAAGTAACCAAACAAGTTATCGTAAGTTGTTATAGGAGGGAACATATAATATAACTAAGGCTCATAAATGTTGGTTAGGACACCAACATTTAACGATTATGAATTATGATAAGATAGAATGTCTATGGCTCTTATCTTACGCCCTGTTTGGAAACAGGAGTATGAACTGTTGTCGTGTCATGATTCGGACGATTAACCAAGAGCATAGGACGACAAGTAAGTATAACTCTGCCTACAGCATGGGCAAAAATGTTTTTATAACATGTTTTTCAAGAATTCATGCATTGATATGCATAAGTTATGTTATGATGCTTACGTATGATGTTTATGTTACGTTATGATGTTTATGTTACGATGATGTATGTTACGATGGATATGTTACGATAGTTATGTTATGAAGAATTATGTTACGGTGTTTATGGTTTATGTTATGTTATGTTTTAATATAGTGACATCATGTAGCATGTTCACTAATATAAACTACATGGTAAGAACACATTTTAAGACAAGCTAAGGTCATTGTGTCGTACCGACTTGCCATAGTGGCGGGTTTAAATGGTTTAATCTATGGTTTGGACTGAGTTGGATTGGCTGCCCCAATCACTCCATGTTAAACAGTTTGTTTCCTGGTTTGAGTTGGTTTGGATTGGCTGCCTCCCGCCACTCCATAGCTATGGACCACGGTACGTGCACACATGACATGTAAGGAAATATAATCAAGATAATATATGAAAGTTTAATTGATTCACAAGAAAGTATAATCGGTCAATGCATTCTTTTGTTAAAATGTTTTGCGGATTAAACGTTGTACTTACTGGGCATAAGCTCATTACTTACGTTCATGCTATAGGTTAGCAACCTACCGGCAATACTTGATGCAAGGCTGTGAAGGCTGGCGCTACAGACTGTGAAATGTGGGATGGACACCTTCACAGGTTTTGAATTTATGCTATGTAAAATATGTTTTGAAAAATATATTTTAAAGATGTGTTTTATGTTATGTGATAGTATGGATAAGGAACTGTTTTCAAGAAGAAAACTATTTTTAAGAAATTGTTTTCAAGAACGAGTTAAGGAATGGTTTTTAAGGATGATGGCAACAAGTTGTCTCGTGTTGTACCGAACCGCATTAGGTCGGATTGGTCCACGGTATGATTATGTTAGCTTTCAATATGATTATGAAAGCTCGGTACTCGAGTGAGTACTTATGAATATGTATGAGGATAAGTTAAGTTTTATGTGAGTAAGAAAAGAAAAAAAAAATTTTACTCCGGAATTTTCAGCAAGTTTAAGCTTTTTAAATTAAGAAGTAAGTTAAGCAAGTAATGTAACGGCCCACGTCTGCATAGTCGGCCCCTATGTGGACGGTCGGGGCGTTACAAGATACATGGAAGTTTCGAATCTGTGGGGACAAATGACATATTGACGAAAGCATTAGGCAATGCCGAGCATTCAGGGAGGAATCGGGGTCAATCTAAGTTTGTAAAGCAGTCGCAACACTTCAATATTGTGCAAAGTCCAAGGGAAAATCCTGAAGTATCGGTGATGAAACGGCAGATTGCAGCATTGGAACGAAAATACAGGAACTTTGTTCGGAGCACAGTATCAACCGAGAGACTATGGCTGAGGAGATGACCGCACCAACTGTTGATCAACACAACAGCGTCAAGTCTAGTTGTGCTCTGAATGAAAACGAAGTTAGGCCGTCGGATCCGAAGCCCATGCCAAACGAAAGTAAGGAATGCCAACTCTTTATTCCTGATTTAGTTAACGGAGGAGATGTGCTTGCTACAAATGGCAGGGCATACATGGATTGTGTTCCTACTGACACAGTCCATGGGATTCCTTTAGGTGAGGAGAACGTAAGAGTGACAATTACAGTCCCAAAAATAAAACGTGCACTCCTACCTAATCCGATGAATGAAGCCACATGTATTGAAGAAGCTATCGGTGGGTTTGTTGCTTGGCCTAAAAGATTAGTCGTCGTTCAAACAAGTTTGAGTCAGGTAAGTAAAGGTCCCAGTCATGCTCCTCATACAGAAGATGAGGGAAGCAAACGAACAAAAAAGAGAGTAGGGAGGAAGAAAATAAAGTCACAACCGGAAGTACAACAACAACCGATGGAAGAAGAACTACCTTCGTTCGACTTTAATGAAATTCCCTTCGAATTAAGACCTTTGGCATATTACGCACAAAGTTCCATGCATGACGGTACCCAAATAATGTGCCTACTACAACAGTTCGTCATTGGCGATGACATGCCAATATATATTGGGTTTGAAGATGTATACCATTTCATAACGTTTAAATAAATTAGTGCAAACAACATAATGTATACATCAGGTAATACATTTATCCTTAACCAGACATTATTATATATTCTTAATCTTATATATGTAGTGTTTGCGTAACAAGTGAGCCGAATTATTTTGCAGATACTTAGCGGATTGTGCAAGAACAGATATGGATCAACGGTTCGAGTTTATTTCTCCAGTCCTTATCTCACTAGTTCAACGAAAATGTAGATCGTGTTGCCTACATTCGAGAGAGGGCCGAATATATCCTACAGATATTAAGAAACGCACCAAAAGGAAAGTGGTTTCTAATGCCATATAACAGCGGCCAACATTGGGTCTTGGCAGTTATTGATCCGTAGGATGACTCGGTCCTATATTTTAATCCTCTAGGAAACGAACCGGGTGATGATTTTAAAGACCTAATTACGACATAAGTATTTTTTGATGTTCATATATCTGCTTAGAGATAAAATGATTGTTGTTGTAATTGTTTTCAAATGTATCAAATTGTTAGGGAACTTAATGATTGGAAATTGTTGGTGGGAAGAGGAATAAAACAGCGATGCAACTGCCAGACATTGATTGATACTGTTCGATGTCCAATACAAGAAAGTTATATAGAATGTGGTTATTTTGTGTTAGCTTTCATGTGAGAAATAACCTTCACTGTTGATGAATTAGCCGTGCTTCAAACCAAGGATTTTTATACTGATGCTGATATAATCTTGGTTAGGCAGGAGTGGGCTTCGTTTGTCATGCGGTTTATACAATATTGACAGCAAACAATAAATAAATAACATTTTTACTCTCGTTAAATTGATTGTTGTAAATTAATAATACGGGTAATTATAGATTATTTATGAAAATATTATTGCATGTCTAATAAATGTCGAGATTTGCCACCCGTGGATAATGAAACGAACAGGCAAAAAAAAAATTCAATACCCCTCTAAGATACCACGACGGTTTCCCGATGAACCGTCGTGGTTTGACGGAGAAACCACGACGCTTTCCCCGTGAAACCGTCATGGTTTCGCCATAAATTCCGATACGACAGCCCTATTTTTCGCATTTCATGATGGTTAAAAAACTGTCGTGGAATCTGAAAAGATTCCATGACTGTGGATTCCATGACGGTTAGAAAACCGTCATGGAAGTGTTACCACGACAGTTAAAAACCGTCGTGGAATCTTTATTCTGTAGTAGTGGTTACAGGATATGTTTCAACATTATCTATAATAAGTTTAAAATTTGAATAAAATACGACTTTTGAAGTATAGATCTAAGATCTATTTAGAGTTTTTATATTGTTGCTTATAAAAAGTCTAAAAAATAGTTTGCAAAGTGTAGAGCACATAGTTATTCATGTGGATATTGAGACTTTGAAGTTTTGGTGTTCTATCATTCTTCGAGAGAAGAATTTGGAGTCTTCAGGAGGAGATATTGTTCTTCGAGAGAAGAACTTGAAGCTTTCAGGAGAAGGCATTTTCAATTAAAGGGAGTTCAACGACAAGACGAGTGGTGCGATAGCTCTGGTTAATAGGTTCAAGACGACCGGTGCCAATAGGAAGAGGGAGTCTTTGGGTTGTATAAGGCCAAGAGTGCTTGTAATTATTTGATATTAGTGGATTATTCAATAGCTAGGTGTGATCCCGAGGAGTAGGTGTGACCAAACGTCATAAAATTGCATGTGTCTCTTTTATTTACTTACTTTCGGTAATTTAATTAAATTGATAATTTAATCAAATTCGGTAAATTGATAGAAACGAATCTAACATCTTATTGTCATAAACATATATAGCAAATTTGAGTAGATATACGACTATGAAACTAGATTGATATTTTACATTATAGATTTAACTATCCTAAGTTGTTCTTCAAAACAAAATGTCCCAAGAAAAATTCGAAAAAATTAGATAGATAGTCCGCTTTAAAACATTGATTTAATAAATGGTCAATTTTTTTAATATAGAAAATTGGCCATTAAATAGTGATTAATCATAATCAATCAATGATTGATCTAATTAATTAACGATTTGACTATTAAAAAAAACAGTTTGATTACAAGCATAATCTAGCACTAATACTACAACTAACTTCACTTAAAAATGTAAAGTTCGAATTCTCCACCCTGAAGTTCAAAAAAAAAATCATTAAAAAACTATTTCAAAAAAAGGTTATTTCCCATAAAGCCAGTAATATTTTTAAAGAACTCTCTCAACAGAGAAAAAAGAAGTTCATAAATCTATTCACTATTAACAAAATTATGCAAAGTCATATATAGCAAAGGGACACGCGTTTTCAGATGTAGCTTTCTGCAAGTTTTTATCATGTTTTCAAAAAACTATGGTAGTAAATAAGAAAAATACAAACTTGGAATCATGGATAAAAGTAAAGGAATTTCTTCTATAAGACTTGTTATGTTTTATTATTCGTAAAAATTGCTTTTTATTATTAAATTTGGTTTTTAATAATATGATTTATAAATATAACAATAAATAACATCGAATTGCTCTGATAAATAGACTATTTTAAAAATATTATAACCACGAATATAATAGTTGAAATATTCTAGAAAACTACCACGAAAATATATATATATATATGTGTGTTCAATATTTTCTCAGAGAATGACGTAAACAATGATTCATGGGGAGACATATTCATCGATATATTTTTTTCTTTTGCGCATTTGCACAAAAAAAAAAAAAAAAGTCCACATGTCCCAATATTGACGGAGTAGGAACATGTCGCTTCTAGACCAAATTAACTTGTTTTAATAAGTGACTTTCTTTGCATCGTGTCAAACCCAAACATTGAATTTTCTTATATAGCATCCAAACAAAATAAATATTGCATTTACTTCATTACCGTTTTTTGTAGTTTTTTTTTTTTGTAATAAAATGATAAGATGGGTTAAGTATGAAGGTGTTAAAAAGAATGTAGACTTAATCGAATTATTTTAACATATTTATTAATATCTATCATCATCATTAAAAAAAAAAAAAAAAAGAAAGAAAGATAAATTGTGGTGTGAAAATTTGCGAGGACAAAAATGTTCCAAATCGTATTCTATATCAACATAAATCAATGAAAGTCACATATCCGAAATATATGAAAAGCAGTTTTAATTTTATTGTATTAAACATCAATAGTGATAATCAATCAGATGTGTGAAAAAAGAAAAGGAAGAAAAAATAAATCACTCACACAAAACTCTACATTCTGATAAATCATGATATCTAAAACCACAAAGCTAAGGTGACAATGGAGAAGAAGGTGGCAGACAAGCCGGCGACGCCGAGAGAGCTAGCGCCGTTGTTTGGCGGTGGTGGAGCAACCGTGGTTGGTGTGGTGGACGGCGTTGAGGGGAGGGAAGACGGCGTGGCTGCAGAGGAAGGAGGCGTAGCGGGGGAAGGAGGCGTGGCGGGGGAGGGTGATGGTGCGGTGCTGCTGCTGCCGGAGACATTGATGGCGAGCTTTTGGCCAGCGTCGCAGTGGCCGGTGAATGCGCACGTGAAGTAGTGCTCGCCGGCGGTGGTGAGAGTGATTCTCACTGGTGGGTTGGAGCCCAAGGAGATGGTGGAGTTGGTGTTGCATGACTCGAAGTTTGCCTTGGTCACCTCGGCCACGTCGTGTGAGCCGTTCCTGAAGTTGAACACTGCACAAAACAAAAGAAAAGGTTATGCCAATTCTTACATAATACAACTAATAATGAGATCAGAAGAACAATGTTAAAAAGTATCAGTAGTATAATATATTATAATATGGCATGCACAAATAATATCTAAAATCCTATTATTAATTATGACGTTTAGTGCCAGTGATGCTGCAAACACATAGATCCAAGTTGTTTTAATTGGTCATTTTCTTGTGGCTTAGGTAATGACACAAAAAAGAGAGGAACATACATCTTTTGATTCTACCAAAACACATCAATTTATTTCTTTATTGACATAAAGATTAATATGTTAATTTTGAGGTCAAACTGAATGATTGTGATTTGTAATTACTACTAATGGTGTTCAACGAAATTTCAAAAAAAATTTGTGTTTGTTATTTCTTCAATAAAGAAATGATATTTGAGATTCATATTCAAAAATTAGCTGAACCTCCATACCTAGAATGTCTCCAACCAAAAAGGTCTTGTTAGCAGCCCAAGTTTGGTAAGCGGAAGCGCCACCAGAAAGGATAGTCCAACCCTGTGTATCTCCAACAGTGTAAGTCTGGGGTCCTCTCACCGGAGTAGGCGCGGGCGATGAAGAAGGTGAAGGAGAAGGCTGTGGGGCAAGAGTTGGGGCCGGCACTGGAGTGGGAGCTGGCGAACTGGGGCTCGGTTGAGGAGCCGGGGAAGAGGCTCGACTAACGTTGATGGCAAGCTTCTGATTGGCGTTGCAATGTCCGGTGAAGGTGCAGATATAGTAGTGCTCGCCGGCTGTTTGGAGGGTAAAGTTCGCGGGACTCGAATTTTGTTGAGAGATAGGGCTGGCACCATTGCAAGCGTCATATGATGACTTTGTCACTTCCGCTACATCATGTTGGTTTGTCATAAAGTTGAACACTGAAACGAAAAAAGTGTTAAAAGATTCAGCTCTATGTGGCTTCAATTTAGCAACGACTGTTACAAAAAATAAAAATAAAAAAGATTCGAAAATATGTGTCGAGTTTTTACCAAGAATGTCGCCCACAACAAATGTCTTGTTTGCAGCCCAATTGGAGTAAAAATCAGAAGAACTTGGAATGACCCAATTGGTGGAATCACCAACGATATAAGTTGTTGCCTCCACGGAGCTTTGGAACAGAGCCACCGCGGCCAAGGCGGCAAAGAAAACGATGTTCAATTTTCTTGCCATTTGTGTTCAGTTCAAGAATAGGCCGCCCCTGTTTTTTTCCTCTGTTTTTAAGTGAGGCTAGAGCTCTGTTTTTTCTCAGACAGGGTTGTGACTTTGTGAGCTTCTTTTTTTTTTTGTATTTATAGAGTAATTGGCTAAATCGTTTGGTGATTTTCAAACCGTTGGATGGATGCCACGTGTGCTTATCTCAGCCAAGATCAAGAGTCTAGCTTTTCGGTTGAGGAATGGGCAGCTTTCCTATTTTGTTGGCCGTGATTTGGGACTTCCAGAAATTTGACTGACGCGTTAAATTTCCACCAAATATATTTGACTTTTTTATTTTATTCATTACAATGCCTTTTTTTTTTTTTTTTTTTTCCTCCATTTGTTTAAAAGATCATCGTGCAAGTGGAGGCAAATTGGCAGAAGACTGATTAAATAAGATTTGAATAATAAAAAGTTGGAAAGTTTTCTTTGGAGTGAATGGGCAGATAGGAAATTACCCAGATGCGTTCTGTAGAAATAATGGAAAGAAAATAATTGAAGTGTACATATATGTATAATAAGAATATCCGCAATCATAACTTTTTAATAAATAATTTGTTAAATTATTCACAAAGAAGGATGTTAAATCCGATATCTGTAAATTTCAGTTACTGTGAATGTAAATTTCAGTAACTAGATATGTGAATTCATGTATTTACACATTTCTTTTTATATTTTTTTCTACATGAATTCACACTTCTAATAACTGAAGTTCACATTTATATAAACTTAAGTTCATATTATCAGATACCATTAACTATTGGATTTAAGACTTAGTGTTATTTATAATATCGTAACAAATAATATACGTAACATGATACTATATAGTAATAGGTGGTCCCAAAGACAAGTCAAATTGTAATGAATCAATTAATTGGTGCAATAGCGGATTAAAAAAAAATAAGTTTGGTAGCCAAATAAGAGAGTATGTGTATATATAACACATCTCTCTAACACATCACTTGTAACGTGATTTGTGTTATATTATATGAATCAGATGATTCAAATATAATATTTTTTAATGATTTTTATCATTTACATCAATATCTGAATAGTATTATATGATAAAATTTTAAATAGGAGATTAAAAATAAATTAATAAGTTGTTATAAAATTTTAAATAAAAAATTATAAGTGCCGTATGGTATGCGATATCATATATAAGACATTTGTACATATATATATGTTTTATGAAAGTGGGAAAGGAAAATTTGTTTTATATATATATATATATATATATATATATATATGTTTATGCAAGTGGGAAAGGAGAATTTGTCAAACTTTTGTAAGCTTGAATTAGTTTTAATTAAAATTTATAGTGTCACTACATTTTTATACGTAAATATTCAAATTTGAAAGGAAAATTTTCCACCTATTAATTAATGGTTCGCGGAGGAAGTCGGTTTCCCAAATAGTTAGTGTAGGACTTGGGTCTGTAATTATTAATAAGTGTTTGTAGATCACCGCCTTTGATTAACATGACGTTGTTAATAGAATAATGCAAGAAAATGATGCACAAAGTTGAGTGGTTATGTCAAAGTAATAGAAACCAAAAGAGACTAGGTCAATAAAATTTTAGAAACTTTTGGCCGTAATAGAACCTTCCTCTGATCTGCGTTTTCATTTCCTTTCCTACGGAGAAAAAATGGAAAAACGCCACAAAAGCCATGAGCTTCGGAGAAAGATAAAAGAAGGGGAAAAAAAATGAAAAAGGGTTTTAAAAAAAAAAAAAAACCATTGACTGACACATGGTGAAACGAGAAGAAGAGCACATTAGTAGGGGGGTCAACTAATAGATATTGGCTAAGTCAATGAACCAGCTTAAAATTATCTATTAAAAGCATCCTTATATATTCTAAACATTATAAAATTCATCCTTAAAATTACTAAGTTTAAAGTTACTAAGCTTAATTTTTAGTGGTTTGCTACCTTGATTTTTTAATGTAATTATCACAATATTTTTGTTTTTAATTTATTTAATTACTAAAATTCACTCTGACAAATTTTAAAATATAAAAATGATAACAAAAGATAAAAATAACGTTAGGCATTCAAATATTCCTCTTTCTCGCAGTGTGGATTTTTTTTTTTTTTTTTTTTTTATCCCTCCAATGACCAGAATAACTGAAATGACCTAGAGCTTTGGCTTTATGAGAAGTCCAAATAATGGAGAGGTGGACGATTTGCATTTTCTATTTCATGCCTTTATACTTTCTCGCTCTTATCTATGCGTTCTTGATCGTAGGACATGAACGTGTGATCTGCTGGAATTTTTCTATAAATCATTCTTTGTTCCTCCTGTTGATAAGAAGATATTTCGACTTTTGAACCTTTCAATCTAGTTTTCTTTCGCTTCTATGAATTCTAATATTATATCAGAGCTTACTCCTCCATTAATGGAGGTTTCGTCTTCTCAAACTCTAGCTTCTTCATATTCATCGACGTGATATTCATTGCAATTTTGTGTTTGTATATCGACATCCTTTCTTTGAAGATTTTTTCCGAGATCTCAATCACAACATAGTCTCCCTTATTCCTTGGCCAATCTGATTTCAATAAGTGGAATACAAATTATTGTTTTGAGCTTACGATTTAGCGACAATGCCATTGCTGGAGAAGAGGCATTCATGGCTGAAAGCAGAACCAGCTAGCCGGCGTGAAGGACGGTGTGGTCGAGCCCTCGTGAAAGGACATCACTGTCTGGTTAACTGAGCTGGTGTGGAAAGGAGACAGCACGGCTGTCGCCTTTGGCAGAGGTCCTCTCATAACAAGATAATTACTCCTATTTGATACGATTGTACGTACTGTCCCTAGACAATTTTGGTGATGTTATACACTGTAGATTATTCCCATACAATTCTTCGTAATTTTTTTAGAAAAAAATATATTACCTATGTATATGCTTGATATTTTCTTGAGAGTAAAATATATTGCCTTCTCTGTTTAATCCAAATGAGCCGATTATTGAGCAAAATTATTGTTAAGATTAGATTTCGTACCTCATCTCTCATCATCCACGTGACACTATAAAAGCAAGGAGATCAATCCAAGAATGAAGCACTTGCCCAAAGTCGTCATACAGAAAGATCACGAGTTTACTCCGACAAGGAATTAAGGAAAGAATGAGCCCTTGAAAGTGACTTTTCCAATTTAATAAAACAAGCTAAATATGAAAAGTCGACCCAGATCAAAAGAGTCAACTTCTTATCAATAAATATGACAAGATCTAAACCAAATCAGACAACTGAAGTCACCAATTTCTATCTATAAATAGGAGGAATCATCACATGCTCAAAGCATCATAAAATCCAATCTCAAATCTCACAGCATCCAACTTTGCGTCATTCAGAATCATCCAAAAATCCCCATAATTCCCATTCTCTATTTCACGCAATCTCTCACTATTTTCTACATCCCCTATCTCATTCTTCTCGTTCTTTATGGCACGGCTTTCGTTGTAATCAGTGCCGGCCCTTCCTTATGGCCACTTAAGCACTCTCTTATGGCCCATCATTGAGGAAGGCCCAAAATTTTTCTCCCAATTGCTTGCTTTGTTCCCTTCCTCAGCCGAAGAAAGAAAATGTAAAATACGTTTGGTCATTTATTACTCTTGACTTTTTGTTGTCGTTATCCTCGCGAATTTTTTTTAAAAAAATGCTGTTGAGTTTTTATTTTTTATTTTTGGTTTTAATTTTTTTTGAGGAGTAATGAAATATAATGTTTCTTGCAAATAATAATTGTCGTTGAGAAATTTTTGGGTGATTAACAGAACCATAGCATTCCGAAGCAAAAAAAATTACACTTACTCTTTTTTTTCTTGGAATAATAAAACACTTACTTGAAAACTGTAACGTCTCATTTTTATTTCTTTAGTAGAAAATTATGTCTTCTATTTTTCTTTCTTCTTCTTGTATTTATATAATATCTCCTTTTTTTTCCCCACTCAAAACAAAGGTCTCTCCTCCCTAAGGTCTTCTCAAAATTGTAAAAATACATGTATGAAAGGACAGAAAAATATCATTGGAAAATAAAGGGAAAAGCATGCTATTGAAAGACTTTAATTCTAAAAAAAATTATATTTTTGGTCATAAGGTCTTCAGATTATATCTTTCTTATTTATTTTAATCTACTTGTTAATTATTTGATTTGATTTTGATTCATACATAAGTTAAGAATAAATGTCTAATAGAAAATATTGGTATGTGACAAACTCAAAAAAAAAAAAAAAAAAAAAAAAAAAAAAAGAGGGAGAGAATAGAAAGTTTGATTCAATCACAGAAAAGTGCTTTCGACAATTTCTCCTAAATAACAAGAGAAATGTAATGAAATCAATTGAAGAAAAAAGTTTAAATATTTAGAGAATGACGACGTGATGGTAGAAAAAAGCCATAGAGAAAAATAATAAAATGTGTTATTATGTACAAGTTGATGAAGAAAATCAAAACAAAATGAACAATAAGAAATTAAAATGAAGACTAAAGAACCGTAATTTAACTTACATTTATATGAATGTTTATAGTATGCTAAAAATGGAAAAATATTGATAATAAATTGAGAGATTTATTACTGAAAAATGCCTTATTTTAAAATTTTGCTTAAGGCCCTAAAATATATTGGGCCGGACTTGGTTGTAATATTTGATCAATTATAGTAAAACCTTCGAGAGTCATTATAGATGGCTAACTCTTACATTAAAAGTGAATCTTTATAAATTTTTTGTATTATCATTTTTTAACTTTCTTTATAATTATTTTACAGCTAACCTATTCGGTCAACCTAACACTCGCTTAATTAATCCGCTTAATAATATTATCTTAGGTCTTAACCCAACTCGATTCGATTTGATTGTAAATTTTATCCTCTATGACTATACACCAAACATAAGCGGCCCCTTTTGACTTACCCTTTCGAAGTTTCGTGCTTGCCAAGAGAAATTGCGCAGTTTAATTTATTAGGAATTCCAGTTAAATTTTCTGCAATTCTCTATGCATGGTTGCGATTCTAATTTGCTTACCTTATTTGGAAAACTACTACTTTCGCCAATATTGTACTTTACAATTGATGTAAATTTGACGTGCTTCAATATATAGAGATGTAATCACATATATGTAGATGGGCCTAGTAGGAGCACGTGCCCCTATGAGAAAGGAAACGTTTACATTGTATCATGATTGATTGATTTCCCTCTCAGTTATTTTTTTTTATCTAATTTGTTTTTCTTTTTAATTAAAGAGTCGGGATAAGAAGAGGAGATAATAGATTTGAAGTCATGTCAAACAATCCCTAAATAGTAACATTATTTTATTTGCAACTAGTTTGATCTGTTGTTACTATACATACAAAAATGAACTTAATACGTCAAAACGTGATATAAAAATGAAGGTAGAAATACCACCAAACACTACTACAAAATGTAGATTACACGACAGAGATTACACGACGGTTCCAAGAAACCGTCGTGTAAACTTGACTTTACACGACGGTTCCAAGAAACCGTCGTGTAATGTGTGTGCGAAACACACTTTACACGACGGTTTCTTGTAACCGTCGTGTAAAGTTGCATTTTACACGACGGGTCCAATAAACCGTCGTGTAAAGTGTGTGCGAATCCCACTTTACACGACGGTTTCTTGGAACAGTCGTGTATAGGTAGACTTTACACGACGGTTTCTTGGAACCGTCGTGTAAAGTGTGTGCGAAATACACTTTACACGACGGTTACAAGAAACCGTCGTGTAAAGTATGATTCGCACACACTTTACACGACGGTTTATTAGACCCTATTGTTGAGGAAGGGGTAGGAGATAATTTGTTTGATATGGTTAATGATTTGGAAGAACAGTTTGTGCATCGTCCGGAGTTATTTGAAGCAATGGTGAATGATGTCGAGATGCCCTTGTATGACGGGTGTAGTAAATATACGAAATTGTCCGCATTGGTCAAATTATGGAACATGAAGGCATCGGGAGGGTGGACAAATTCTAGTTTCACAGCTCTTTTAGAATTTCTAAGAGAGGTTCTACCGGTTGATAATAAAATACCCTCTAGTATGTACGAAGCTAAGAAGACGTTGAGCACTTTGGGAATGGAATATGAAAAAATTCATGCATGTCCAAATGATTGCGCCCTTTACTGAGATGCGTACGCGGATTTGGATGAATGTCCGGTTTGTAAGGAGTCAAGGTGGAAGAAGGGCAAGAATCCAACGAATTGCAGTAAAGGTGTGCCGGCAAAGGTGTTATGGTACATTCCTCCGGCACCACGTCTGCGGCGTTTATTCCGTAATGCCGAGCATGCCAAGAATTTGACTTGGCATCATGATAAACGTGTTGAAGATGGCATGCTTAGACATCCAGCAGATGCACCACAATGGAAGACCTTTGATGCTGATCATCCTGAATTTAGTTCGGAACCACGGAATCTACGTCTTGGTTTGTCGGCGGACGGAATGAACCCACATGGTAATATGAGTAGTAGGCATAGTACTTGGCCCGTCATACTTGTCAACTACAATCTCCCCCCGAAGTTGAGCATGAAGCGGAAGTTCTTGATGTTGACATTATTGATATCAGGTCCTCAACAACCAGGGAATGACATTGATGTGTACTTAGCACCACTAATCGATGATCTAAAGAGTTTATGGGAAAAGGGGATCGAGGTTAGAGATGCGTTCCGTCAAGAGACATTCACACTCCGTGCAATGTTGATGTGGACAATTAATGACTTTCCTGCTTATGGTAATCTATCTGGTTATTCAGTCAAGAGTTCTATCGGCTGTCCTGTTTGTATGAAAGAAACATCTTCCATTCGATTGAAGAATGGTAAGAAAACCGTTTACCTTGGTCATAGGAGATTCTTACCACAAAATCATCGATATCGCAAACAGAAAAAGGCTTTTGATGATAATACAGAAGAAAGAGCCCCTCCGCGGGTTTTGACGGGTGAAGACGTTTATGAGATGGTTAAGGAATTGAAAGTGGTTCTCGGGAAAAGAAAGCGGCGTAACAACGATCCCGTGGTTGATGGACCTTGGAAAAAGCGGTCAATCTTCTACGAACTTCCATATTGGAGGACACTTTTTGTTCGTCATTGCTTGGATGTCATGCATATTGAGAAAAACGTTTGTGAATCAATTGTGGGCACGTTGCTAGACATTCCTAATAAGAGCAAAGACGGTGAAAAAGCACGGTTAGATCTTAAGGACTTGAAGATTAGACTTAACTTGATCCCTATGAAAAAAGGGAATGCAACTTACTTACCTCCGGCGAAGTACACGTTATCGAGACAGGAAAAAAGAAAGCTTTGTGAGTGGCTGTCTTCTGTTAAAGTGCCCAACGGGTATTCTTCCAACATCAAAAGGTTGGTGTCTATGAAGGATTTGAGGCTGATTGGAATGAAAACACATGATTGTCATATCTTGATGCAACAGTTATTACCGCTGGCATTACGAGGAGTTTTAACGAAGGATGTAAGATTCGCAATTACCAAATTATGCTCTTTTTTCAACTCGATTTGCTCTAAGGTAATTGATCCATTGACACTAGATTGGCTACAATCAGAGTTAGTTAAGACGTTGTGCTTGCTTGAGAAGTACTTTCCACCCTCATTTTTTGACATAATGATTCATCTAACGGTGCACTTAGTCCGGGAAGTGAAGCTATGTGAACCGGTTTACTTGAGATGGATGTATCCTTTTGAAAGGTACATGAAGGTTTTGAAGGGTTATGTCAAGAACCGAAATAGGCCAGAAGGATGTATAGTAGAAAGCTATATTGCAGAAGAATCCGTCGAATTTTGCTCCGAGTATTTGTCCACCGCGGAAGCGATTGGGTTGCCAAAGACTACAAACATTGACTGGAAAGGACTATCTATCGGTATTCCATTTTCGGTTGATCGAGGTGAATGGGAAAAAGCTTGTCTCTATACCTTACAAAATAGGGTTGAAGTTGAGCCCTTTTATTGAGGTTCACCTACAGGAATTAAGAGATAGCAATCCAAGAAGAGGAAGAAATGAAAAGTTGCTACAAGATGAACATAATCGGACGTTTCGTCAGTGGCTCCGAAGACATGTCTTACAGAATGACAGCTTTTCACAGGAGTTAATGAACCTCGCTAGAGGACCGTCGACCGTTGTTACACGTTATACATCATACTTCATCAATGGTTATACATTCTACACTCGCGAAAGAGATGAGAAGCATCCTGTTCAAAATAGTGGTGTTAGTATCCGAGCCAAGTCCATGTATATTTCATCTGCAAAGGACAAGAATCCAGTTTATGGAACTATGAACTACTTCGGTTTTATTGAAGATATTTGGGAACTCGATTACTGTGGGTTACATATAGCACTATTTAAGTGCAAATGGGCCGACAATAATTATGTATGGACCGACAGTGATGGCATCACAGTAGTGGACTTTAGACGATTGGGATACAAAAATGATCCATTCATTATGGCATCACAAGCAATCCAAGTATTTTATACAACGGATCCCAGCAATTTAGAGTTGTTCCTAGTAGTACCGATGCAGCAAAAAATTCTCCATGGTCAAGAAGATGAGGAAGATTGCTCCGACATTCCTCCTTTCACACAGGGATTGCCACCGGTTGAGGAGATTGACGTGCTCGACGATGATGTTTCCCACTTGGTTCGACCGGATATTGAATGGACCCGTGTTGAGCAAGCAAAAAGAAAAAAGAAAAAAACTTGAACATTATGCCATTTATTTTATACAAAACATTACTTTATTTATATTATATTCCTAGTAGTATTATATATTTATTTTATTATGTTCATTGCTTTATATATATATATATATATATATATATATACCGTGACTATTAATTTCGATCCAAGCCACAACAGTAGTACATATGTGAAAATTTGGTAAATAAAACAGGGTTATTAGATAAAGAAGTTTCAGATTTTGGGTGTATGGTATGGAGAATACACGACGGTCCCGGAAGGGACCGTCGTGTATTCTCACGGAGGCGCGCGCCCGCGCGGCGTGGGCGCCCGCATGAGACGCGCGGGCGCCCGCCTATCTCAGCCTGCTGCGTGAGAATACACGACGGTCCCGGAAGGGACCGTCGTGTATTCTCACGCAGGCGCGCGCCCGCGCGGCGTGAGCGCCCGCATGAGATGCGCGGGCGCGCACCTATCTCGGCCTGCTGCGTTAGAATACACGACGGTCCCTTCCGGGACCGTCGTGAAATCCACCAGCGCGCGCCCGCGCGGCGTGGGCGCCCGCATGAGACGCGCGGGCGCGCGCCTATCTCGGCCTGCTGCGTGAGAATACACGACGGTCCCTTCCGGGACCGTCGTGAAATCCACCGGGCTTGGTGGATTTCACGACGGTCCCTCCCGGGACCGTCGTGTATTCCCGGTGAATACACGACGGTCCCGGAAGGGACCGTCGTGAAATCCACCGGGCTTGGTGGATTTCACGACGGTCCCTTCCGGGACCGTCGTGTATTCACCGGGAAAAGGCCGATATAGGCGCGCGCCCGCGCGTCTCATGCGGGCGCCCACGCCGCGCGGGCGCGCGCCTGCTTCTCATCAGGCCGAGATAGGTGCGCGCCCGCGCGTCTCATGCGGTGCCCGCGCCGCGCGGGCGCGCGCCTATGTAATGAACGGTTTTTAGTCGACGGTTTTTTCTTACCCGTCGTGTAATGCTCAAATTTTTAAAAATTTTCACTTTTCATTTTTCGAATTCCGCGCGAAAACCAAGTACTTAAATACAACTTTCCTCTTCATTTCTGTTCAAAATTTTTCTCGTATCTCCATTTTTCTCTTAACACTCTCTAATTTTTCCAAGTACCCACACATACTTCACCAACCCGCCGATACTTCTCGTTTAAAATCCGGTCAATCCGCCATTGCCGTCATTGCCGCCGCCGCCTCCTTCTTGCATTGTACGTGCGTGACTAGTCTTTTTCAGAGAAAAGTAAGGTGACTTCGTATATAAACTAAACCACATTTGGTTCTTTCTTCATTAAAGAATTCTTGTTGCAAATAAGTGTGTTTGTTTTTAATATTTCTCTTTGTAGCAGAGAAAAATGATTGTGGATCGTTACTTTTTACACTTTACACACATTTATGAACATGTTTTATTTTTCGCACACAACATGCTCGACGGAATGCCATAATGAGTTTTTCTTTTCGAAAAAGAGAAAAGAATTTGATCAATATTGACAGCATAACTATAGCAAGATTACATGAAGTCTTCTAGCATGAAATACAAAAATAATGCATCAAAACGGCCTATGACCGTCGAGAAAACGACGGACGCCTGGCACCCGTGGGGGCACCGGCGAGCCCGTGGGGGACGCCTAGCGCCCCCTCGGGCGCACCTGGTGCCCCCTCGGTGGGGGGCGCCTGGCGCCCGTGGGGGGACCCTACCGCCTGGGCGGCCATGGGGGGCGCCTGGCCCCCACTCGGTGGGGGGCGCTAGGCGCCCTCTTGGTGTGCCTGGGCGCCCGGGGGGTGCCTAGCGACCGTTGGTTTTTTAAAAAAATTCAGGTTGTTAAAGTGCCTTTTTATGGACGAATTTCCAACTAAATAAGTTTCTGCACCTTTGCGTTTGGGTGAAAAGTTAATGTATTGTGTGATTCTTAATTAAATTTAAAATGAATCGATTATATTGGTATGACATAATTGTTATTGATTTTCACTTTTTTGCCAATAACTATAGGTAAACGAATACAATGGAACATTCCAAAAAGGGACGAGCACGAAGGATGAACCCGTCGGAGCCCAATGTTGATGGCAAGCGAAAGGCAACTATAATGAAACGTGTCCACATGGCAAGGAAAAGGGGTGAACGAATTTCCGTCACGTTTGACGAGAAAGGACAACCCGAAGGAAAGCACGGTGACGAATTGATGAGTTGGATTGGTGTGCTCGCTCGAGAGCACATTCCAATATGGATACAGGATTGGAGATCTCGTGAATTAGACAGATTGAAAGAAATTGTTTGGAAAGAAACCATTACTTCTTTCACCGTAGATGAAAGCTTTCGGCATTCGTGTATAAAATCATGTGGTGAAGCTGCACGGAATTTCCGGCATGATCTATACAAGACGTTTGTCGAGGGAGCTTTAACAGAAGAAAGTGTTTGGACACGGCCGCAAAAAGTTATTGAACTCTACCCTAATATAGAAGAAGAGGATTGGGTGAAATTCGTTCAGTATAGAACATCATCACAATTCCAACAACTATCGGATCGTGGAAGCGGAATAAGGACAAACAACGAATACTCATCAAGAGGAGGCCGAGACGGATATAGGAAGCTCGACCAAGAAAAGGTATGTCAAAATTAACGTGTTCATACAAAATCATATGATATTTATAGAACATTATGTCCTCATTTATACTAACAATGTTGAATTACAGTTTAAGAAGACTGGGAAATGGGAAAAAAGAGATAGTTTGTGGCTTGAGCAACAGATAGGCCCTGATGGAGAGTTCAAAGATCCAGCATGTCAAAAAGTTAGCGAGTTGATATTAAGTTTACAAACTACCAATAAATTTTTACTCACTAGTATATGTACTTACAACCCTTAATCATAAACGAGTTATGTTAATTATCTTGTAGATGGAGTACAACACACAGCAGAGCCAAGGCACTTTCGAATCAGTTGGCACTAGTGATGTGTTGGCGCAAGCATTATCTAGACCCGAACACAAAGGGCGTGTCCGTGGCCAATCAAAGTTTGTAAAGCCGTCTCAGTACTTTAACCTAGATCGAAGTTCGAGTAGAAACAATGAAGTACAATCAATGAGACGTGAAATAGAAGAATTAAAGGCATTGGTGCGTGGTCTATGTGCGAGCAAAGATGTGGCGCCGTCGGTTGATCCCACCAATGTACCAACCGTGGACCAACACAACAGTTTTAAGGCTAGTTGCTCTGCTCAAGAAAAACAACATGGGGGAGTTTCTGATCCGCCACCCATGGCAGTCGAAAGCAAGGAGTGTAAGCTCTATATTTTCGATGAAGTGCAGGGTGGACAGTTGCTTGTCGCGTTTGGAAGAGCATGGATGGAGAGCCTTCCAACCGATACGGTGCATGGGATACCACTGGGGGAAGGGAACGTGCGCGTGTCAATCAGTGTGCCAAAATTAAAAAAAGCACAATTACCTATACCGACGTACGAGGCAACAACTGTGGAGGATGCCATTAATGGGTTTGTTGCTTGGCCTAAAACATTAGTCGAGCTCGACACGAGTATGAACAAGGCGAGTCGAGGGCCTAGTCACGTTCCTGACCCAACAGCTGGAAAAACAAAACGCCAAAAAAAGCTTCGAAATAAGACCATCGACTCTCGGACGGAGGTACAACAAGGTGTGCAACAACAACAACAACAACTTTTGTTCGACTTTAACAACATGAACATGGCGATGAGGCCTTTGGCTTTTTATGCACATAGTATCATGCGTGACGGTAATCAGATTGAGATCCCAATACCATCCACCATCATGACTTTTAAAATGCCTGTCTTTCTGAGTTTTGAAGATATTTATGAGTTCATAAATTTACAAGAAATCAGTGCAAATTGTATATTAGTCTACATGAGGTACGAAATTCTATCTCTAAAATTTCTATAATCTGGAAATCCTTCTATATCTCAGGTATAGTAACAATTCTGATATGCTTATATGCAGATATTTGGAGGAGCTATGTAGGAGTAACGGCCAAGCTGACAAGTTTGCGTTTGTTTCTCCAACCTTAATCTCACCGGTGAGAACAGATACTGAAGATGCTGGCATGAGAGACCGAGCAGACAATCTTATCAGCTTTTTGCGTGACGGACCAAAAGGCCGGATTTATCTTATGCCACATAACAGAGGGAGACATTGGGTGTTGGGAGTCATTGACCCATGGGAGGACATCGTCCTTTATTTTGATCCTCTTCGAGAGAAGAAACGAGACGATTTTACGGAGCTAATCAGCGTGTAAGTCAATTTTAATATGAAAATTTTTTTTAATCTTCTTATTTATTATATATGTATCTTAATTACTTAATTTCAATTCTACCAATTTGCTAGGGCCCTATCGGATTGGAAGATTATAGCCGGTCAAGGGATTAGAAGGAGACAAGATTATAAAACTATAATCTCGGACCGTCCTTGTCCTCTCCAAGAGGGAAGTAGTGAATGTGGTTATTTTATATTAGGTTTTATGAGGGATATAGTGTTGAATGGAATTGAAGTACTAGAAAGTAAAGAATTTTATACTTCTGAGGATTTGAATTTGATTAGGGGAGAATGGGCTAGCCATGTAATGCAATTCATTAAATATGATATGTGAACTTGTAATGTAAAAATTTGTATGTATTTTTATTTTGATAATTGAAGTTACTCTCTTGGATCGTGTATTGGATAACATGCAGGTTAGGCTAGCACGGAAAATCACCAAAAAAACCAAATAATTTTTTAAATAAGAATATTACACGACGGTTCCGGCCGAAACATTACACGACGGTTCGACAAAAACCGTCGTGTAATGTGTATATATTACACGACGGTTCGATAAAGAACCGTCGTGTAATGTATACATTACACGACGGTTATTTATCGAACCGTCGTGTAATATACTTAAGTACGCATACATTACACGACAGTTCGTATAGGAACCGTCGTTTAATATGTTACATACGACAACTTTACACGACGGTTCGGCCAAGAACCGTCGTGTAATCTCCAAATTACACGACGGTTCGACCAAGAACCGTCGTGTAAACTCTATATTACACGACGGTTCTTGGACGAACCGTCGTGTAATATCCAAATTACACGACGGTTCGGCCAAGAACCGTCGTGTAATATAGAGTTTACACGACGGTTCTTGGCCGAACCGTCGTGTAAAGTTGTCGTATGTAACATATTAAACGACGGTTCCTATAAGAACTGTCGTGTAATGTCTATATTACACGACGGTTTGGTCAAGAACCGTCGTGTAATGTGGTTTTTGATGACGCCAACCGTGGTATAACATTGAGATACGACGACGGTAACGGGACCGTCGTCTTATCTTCCACGACACTAGATTACACGACGGTTCGTGAACCGTCGTGTAATCTTTACACGATGGTAAAAAACCGTCGTGTAATCCACAATTTTTACTAGTGAAATATTAAGTTCATACGTATTACCTTCTCAGGGTTTGGGCTAGCAATTATGTCTTTGCTATAATTTGTTTCCATGATCATTATTAGTAATTAACTAATGAACGTCATTTGAAAAAAAAAAAAAAAAAAAAAAAAAAAAAAAAAAAAAACTAATCAGAACACATATAGATGGCCTCCTCAAACAATTAAATTCGTAGCCTGGCGAGTTAATTTGATGCATAATGATATATATCTATATATATATGTATATGTATATATGTATATATGTATAACAGACAATATGACAGTGTGGAAATATCGACATGACCTACAGTATAGACAGATTCTACATATGTATATATCAATAATGGAAAAATGTGATGGCAATGAGCAATGATGTGAAGAAACAGCCATGGAAGAATCTAGAAGGGGCAGAACTGATCGGAGGAGCAGCGGGACCACCAGCAGAGGGACCAAAAGTGGAGGCGGGTAGGTGGTGCTACTGCCCGTGACATTAATGGCTGGCTTTTGTCCCAACTTTCAGTGTGTCGTAGGTTGTCGTGAAGAAATGTTCACCGGCGGTATCAAGGTTAATATTGGCCGTGTAGAAAACTAAAAAACGGATTTGGGAACAAGAGAAAGCCAGAATTTCTTATTCCATTCGGTAATCAAAATAATATATCAAAAGAGATTTATACAGATCAAATATAAAATATGAAAAAGATCACTAACCTACCTTTAATTATTAAAAAAAAAAACAAACATTATAATAATAAAAAACAAGCAATAAACTATATTATCTAATAATCTAGACTGGTCGGGTAGACGACGATTTTGTTGCTCTTGGTGCAGTTCTTGCAGACACTATCGGTCACAACCGCGACATCTTGTGTCCCATCGATGAAGTTGAAAACTGCAGGAAAGTGTAGTCATGCTTTAGACACAGAATTGATGCAATATCATAATTTTTGACTAGATAGTTTTCTTTTAATTAATACAAATCTAATACCTAAAAACTCCTTGGAAAAAAAAGTATTTAACATTTTCAAGTTCAATAAATGAATATTTTTCGAATTTATGGAATTTTACATTGAGGAAAAAAAAAAACTACATATTTAAATACTAGTATTTTTTTAATTTTTTAATATAATATTTAAAAAAAAAAAAAAAAAACTCAGTCAGGCTTTCTGATATAATATTTCATTCATCTGAATTTTCTAATAATTTTATGATTATTAAAATAGTAACATTAAACTAGTTATCCGAGTTGAGATGTTTAGCATTTTTGTTTGCCAAAGAAAGATCAAAGTATGGAAGTTTATAGCACGGTACAGCCTTTACCTTGAAAGACTTGCAGAGATCTGTCGAATTGCAGGTCTTGAAAGCTTCCTTTCTCACCTTTGCGAGGTCTTGGTCTCCATTGCCGAAATTGAACACTGTAATTGTTGTACCAAAAATCAAAGGCCGTTAATAAATGGTGCTCAACATATATAAAACCCAATAAATCCGAAGTTATTTTTAGGATTAATTAGTTGTAGGTGATGATTTATTAGATCTTTTGCTATGATACCATACTTTGTAAAAAGGCCAATTATTCATAATCCAACTATTACAAAAATAATACTTTTTAAGCTCTTTTAGGAATAAAATCTGAGTTGTTACCTTTTTTTTTTTTTTTTTGAAAAATTACTTCCCTTTATACAAATTAAGTCTCTAAGTAGTATGACTGATGCAGGTTTCTATTCTATTAATATCAAGTCAAGAAGGTAATTATGTGCAATCTAAAAATATATTTAAGTTTAATATCTTTTTCATTTAAATTTTCGCACTAACCAAGTACGTCGCCTACGGTGAATGTTTGAAACTCCGGCCAAACTTTATAAGTGACAGCACCTCTGGGAGGGACCAACCATCCCAACGCATCTCCTACTGTGTGTGTTGTCTGTGCTGCCGTGAGCTGCAAGATGGCAGCCACTGTTGTGGCTAAAATGGCTGCTCTAAGCCCTCTAGTACTAGCCTTATCTCTATGTAAATTAATGAAGACTCTTTCTTTCTAATCTGCCTTTCTAGCTTGTTTTTGTTGTATTGTATTCACTTTACGAGTAAATAACACAAAAGATTCTCGGGTCTTTATATAGAAGGAATTAAATAAGAACGCAGAAAGAAGTTGTTGTGAAACTTTGTCATTGACAAAATACAATTAAGTTTCCCCGATGAAAAATAAATTAGTGTATAATTATGTGAATTAGTTTCATTTCAATATCTAGAAGCCATTGACAAAACTATCTTTTCGGACCCACTTGAGAATTTTTTTTTTTTAATGAAATTTGAGATATTAAATAAACACATGTAACATTCTTGGAAGGCCTGATTTATATAGACTTATATATTATATTGTCTTTTTATGTCATTTTAGTCGTGGAGTTACGGCAATAAAATTTAGCAATGACACACAATTTCCAAAGAGTACGCGTTTTTGACCTTTTCTAATTTCTAGCTTCCAAAACAATTTATTATTTATAATACAATGAATACAGAACCAAAGCGTGTCAGAACAATTAATTTATTTTCGTGCATGACTAAACACTTGCTTCCTGCCACAACTCATTAAAGTGGTTTATTATAGCACCATTCCCTCTCTTTCTTACACGTGTCCCCCGTTTCGTTCCCCCCTTTCTTTCCGTTCTGTTTTTTTCCCCTCGCTTTTGTCGTTTGTGATTTGGTGTTTAGGCCTTTTTTTTTTTTTTTTTTTTTCTTTCCTTGCTTTTGTCGTTTGTGATTTGGTGTTTATGTTTATGCTTTTTTTTTTTTTTTTTTTCTCTTCCGTCTCTTTTCCTTTTAATCAGATATCTTTGTACACCTTTTTTTTTTTTTTTTTTTAACTTTTACTTGAAAATCTCTTGTACCTCTAATTTCAAATGTATACTACCAAATAATTTTTCTTTAATTTAATCCACATTGTGTGATAATTTTTAAAGATAGTTTTCAGTTACTAAAATATTTTTCTTCTACCTTTTTTTTAATTACAAATTTGTCTTAAATTAGACAACTTTTTTTTTCTTTCTTATACGTTTTTTTTTTGTTAATTTTCTTAACAATAGCTCCGTTCGGTTACGATTTCAAAATTTTTTGAGTTATTTTTATTATGCTGTAGGTTTTCTTTCCCTTTTCCTAAAATCTTACTATTCTTCCTTTTCGACTTGTCCTTGTTAAAATGAGATTTTCAACTATATCCTCACTTTTTTTCCTTCTATTTTTTATATATATTTTTTTCTTATTTGCTTTCTTAGCTAAATATTCTTTTTTATTGTCCAAAAAAATTTAACAAGTGTAAGTCAGCATGTGCATAGCACGTGCTTAGAAACTAGATATCAGAAAAGAGAAAATAAAACATTAATTAATAGTTTATTAGCATGTATTTTTCAAAAAAAAAAAAAAGAAAGTTTAGTAGAATGAAGGTCGCATGGACCCTTGCCAAAATCAGAGAAAAATTTGTCGCACATGACTGCCAGTTCGACATTATATTAACAACTTAGGCTTAATTTGACAATATTCTCGTGGTAAAGAAATAACATCATCATTTCTTTTGAGCACATGGAACACAGATCGTATGAGATTAGTTCAGATGAGCAAAAGTTCGTGCAAATACCCATTGATTTAAATAAATAAATAAATAAATAAAGATACACAACTCTCACTATTACAGAATACAGATTCAACGACGGTTTTTAACCGTCGTCGTAATCATTACACGACGGTTTTCTAACCGTCGTAGAATCCATAGTCGTGGTATCTTTTAAGATACGATGACGGTTTTTTAACCGTCGTGTAATAGAGAAACATAGATGAACAGTAACAACAATGAACATACCACGACGGGTTTTTTTGAACAAAACCGTCGTGGTAATTCAACTTACGACGACGGTGTTTGAAACCGTCGTCGTAAGTTGAATTCCAAAAAACAAAAAAAAAAAAAAAGAAATTGGCGATAATCACAATCCGTAATCTGTAATCCATTATTAATATATTATAAAAAAAATTATATATATAGATTTCAGTCGTTATTGAATAAACCGTATTACAAATGTTGTCCACTCTTGCCTAACCAAGCTCATGTCAGCATCAGTATAAAATTCCTTCATTTGAAGGGCGGCTAGTCCATCAACAGTGCTGGTTATTTCTCGCATGAATGCTAACACAAAATAACCGCACTCTACATAACCTTCCTATAGTGGACATCGAACAGTATCAATCAATGTCTCCCAGTTCCGTCTTTGTCTTATTCCTCTTCCCACCAACGTCTTCCAATCATTAAGTGGCCTAACAAATTTGACAATTGCCGAATCAATTACAACAACAATTATTATATGCATAGCCTAAAAATTATTAACATAAAAAAATACTTACGTCGTAATAAGCGCTTTAAAATCATCACCCGGTTCGTTTCCGAGAGGATTAAAATACAAGACCAAGTCATCCCACGGATCAATAACTGTCAAGATCCAATGTTGGCCGCTGTTATATGGCATGAGAAACAGCTTTCCCTTTGTAGCATTTCTCAAGATCCGTAGAATATACTCGGCCATCTCTCGAACGTAGGCGGCTCGGTCTATATTTTGTTGAACTGGTGAGACAAGGACTGGAGAAATAAACTCAACCCGTTGATCCATACCTATTCTTGCACAACAATCTGCTAAGTATCTGCAAAATTTTTTGGCACGTCGTGTTACGCAAAACTGAAGTGCATAAGGATAAATGTTTAAGGATAAATGATTGAATTGTTTAATGATAAATGTATTACCTGATGTAAACCATTATACTGTTTGCACTGATTTCTTTAAATGTTATGAAATGGTAGACATCTTCAAACCCAATATATATGGGCATGTCATCGCCAATGACATGCTGTTGTAGTGGGCACATTATTTGTGTACCGTCATGCATGGAATTTTGCGCGTAATAATCCAAAGGTCTCAAATCGATGGGGATTTCACTAAAGTCAAACGAAGGCATTTCTTGTTGTGCCGGTTGTTGTACCTCCGGTTGTGACTGTATTTTCTTCCGCCCTGCTCTCTCTTTTATTCGTTTGCTTCCCCCGGCTTCTCGGTCATGAGCATGACTGGGACCTTTACTTGCCTGGCTCAAACTTGGTTGAACGACGACTAATCTTTTAGGCCAAGCAACAAAACCTCCGACAGCTTCCTCAATACATGTGGCTTCGTGCGTCGGAATAGGTAGGAGTGCACCTTTTAACTTTGGGACTGTAATTGTCACCCGTACATTCTCGTCGCCTAAAAGAATCCCATGGACTGTGTCCGTCGGAACACAGTCCATGTATGCTCTGCCGTTTGCAACAAGCACATCTCCTCCGTTAATTAAGTCAAGAATAAATAGATGGCATTCCTTACTTGCGTTCGGCATGGTCTTCGGATCCGACGCCTGATCTGTTTTTTCATTCAGAGTGCAACTAGCCTTGAAACTATTGTGTTGATCAACAGTCGGTGCGTCGGCTCCTCTGCCATAGTCTCTCTGTTGATACCGTGCTTCGCACAAAGTTCCTGAACGGTTCTTTCTAATGCGGCAAGCCGTCGTTTCATATCCAAGACTTCAGCATTATCCCTTGAACTTCCCACACTTCCGAAGAATTGCGCCTGCTTGACAAACTTAGATTGACCCCGAATCCGGCCCGAATGCTCGACATTGCCTAATGCCTTGGTCAATATGTCCTCTGTCCCCACAGATTCGAAACTTCCTTGTGTTTGTTGTTCATTAAAGTCATCCTGTAACAATTATAGAATATGATATAATTGCGTAAAACGTAAATGAGTATACGAGATTCATATATTTTAATAAGATTCGAAAACGTACTATTGAATCGACAATATTTTTGAATGCATCATTCTTCAGAGATCCATCGGGTTTCATGCGCATTTGCAACCAATTTTCATGCCTCTCTGCCTATTTTCCTGTCTTTTCAAACTGCAATTTAATAATTACTCGTTAGTAGACATGTCAAAAAAATTGGAAGTACAACATATCATTTCCGTACGGTGTCTAAATAATTTACTTACATGTGCTTGGTCACGTTTCCTATATCCGTCTCGGCCCCCGGTTGATCCGTATTTGCTTTTCTTCCTTATCTCACTTCCTTGTTCGGATAGTCTTTTGAATTCCGGGGTCCGACAATACTCAATGAATTTTTCCCAATCATCCTGGCTGATTGTTGGGTAATTGTGAACCACCTTTGATGGTCGTTGCCACACATTTTCTTCCTTAATATATCCTGTACAAAAGTTTGGTAAAGATCATATCTAAAATTTTCGCTGACTCTGCACATGACTTTAAAGCTTGTTTTCTAAACGAAGCATCGACAGTGAAAGCAGTCACTATTTCCATCCACACTCTTTCTTTCCTTTGGGCTAAATCGGCACTTCTAAAATCAGAAATCCAAATCGGTATGTGCTTGCGAGCAAGCACACCAATCCAACTCTGTAATACATCTTCCTTCTCATAAGAGTTGCTCTTCGTCTACCATCCTCGTCGGGATTGAATCTAGGTGAAATCGTTCGTCGCGGTCTTCTAATTTCAGTTTGTGTTGAGTGTTCCGTCTCGATATCTTGTGACATTTTGAAATACAGCCTAAAGCAACTCCGACACAAAACACGTTTACAAAACAAAAAACCAAAGTCATTAAATAATTGTAAAATCATGGCAAATACAAACATTTAAAACAACCGAGAGCATACATTAAACCAGTCTAAAGCCATGCAAGTAAAAATAGTTTAAATCATAATTAATCATGGAATCGTCGTAACAACTTGATCAAAGAAGCATTTTATCAACCATGTCATATGCTAACTTAAGTCACAAAATCGTTTCGTTTTCCGGAAAATTTTCGATTACGTTAATCACACAAACAATTTTAACAAGATCTATATCACGTCCACAATCAATAATCAACAATCAACAAACGTGTAAGGGACGGACTGTGGACCGTAAATTCCGAAATCTACTATAATCAAATTCATCAATTTTTCTCCGAAAATTTAGTAAACCGTCGCGGCACCCATCCATTATACAACAAACCAAGCTAAGTCTCACTCAAAGAGTCATTTGGTCGAACATGTTGCATGCATAAAATTAACATGCATAAGCAAAATTTTGTCAATTGTACATATCACCCAATAATCACAACCAAATTCAACATTCACATAAAAGAGCCCATTTTCAATTTACCACATTCACTTTCATAAGACGTATATGGTGAATGAGAGGCCGAAAACCTACCGTATAGTCAGGTTTTGGTGTTGGTGTTGGTGTTGGTATTGGAAATGGTCAATCGGCCACGGCGATGACCCGAATAAGAGAGCGGAAGCGGCGCCGGCGAGAAAAAATAGAGAGACGCTATGGCAAATGCACTAAATGAGGGGAGCCGAGCAAATATAGAGGGAGCGGCGCGGGCGAGGACAAGAGAAAATCACTATGCAGCCAAGAGAGAGAATGGTGGAGGCTAGACAATGAAGAGAGAAAATAGATGGAGCAATATATCGAAAAATTAGAGAGAGAAGTTGGAGGGAATGTGGGTACTTTTTTTACATATATAGGGAGCCAAATTTGGACAGTAAAAGCGCGCATGCCTTTTGGCAAAAACAAAATTTTGAAAAATTTTTGGCCTCGTGGAGTCCGTCAAAAAACGACGACGGTTTACTCGAAACCGTCATCGTTTATTAAGAAACGACGACGGTTTCCAATAAACCGTCGTCGTTTAAAAGAAACGACGACGGTTTCCAAGCAGAAACCGTCGTCGTTTCTTATTCAGAAACGACGACTGTTTCCGCCTGGAAACCGTCGTCGTTTCGTGTCGGTGATTTAGAATGAAACGATGACGGTTTTGGAAACCGTCGTCGTTTCTTCTTCGGTCAACCTGGGAAACGACGACGGTTTTGCCTTGGAAACCGTCGTCGTTTCCCATTTTTTCAGCTCGGAAACGACGTCGTTTGCAATGGAAACCGTCGTCAATTCCTGTTGTTCTTCAAAACGACGACGGATTCCAAGGAAGCCGTCGTCGTTTCCAAGCTAACTATAATCAAATTCAATCTGTTAATTATTATTCCCATATGGCATCAAACCTGTATGTTGTGCATAAAACAGCCCATCAATAACTTGTATTTAGATGTATTCATTGACATAAATTAAGGCATACAATTGACAAAGTTATAAATTATATACACAATTGATACAAAATCACTGAAATTTTTTTTTCTGTTTTTTTTTTCGTTTTCTCAACACGTGTCCATTCGACATCTAAATGAAGCAAGTGTGAGGAGTCATCATCCAAATCATCAATCTCCTCTACCGGTGGCAACCCGTTCGTGAAAGATGGAATGTCGGTGCAATCTTCAACATCTTCAAAACCAGTCCGAATTATTTTTGGCTTCATTGGCACAACTAAAGATAATTCTAAATTGTCGGGATCCGTTGTGTAAAAGACTTGTACTGCTTGCGACGCCAGAATGAAATGATCATTTTTGTATCCCAATCGCCTAAAGTCCACCACTGTCACGCCGTCCTTGTCAATCTTAACAAAATTATTGTCAGTCCACTTGCATTTAAAGAGTGCTATCCGCAAGCCGCAATAATCAAGTTCCCAAATATCTTCAATGAACCTAAAGTAGTTAATAAACCGTATACCGGATTCTTGTCCTTTGCGGATGAAATATGTATAGACTCGGCACGAATGCTCACACCACTGTTTTGGACTGGATGCTTCTCATCTCTTTCGCGAGTGTAGAAGGTATAGCCATTGACAAAGTACGCTGTATACCTTGTGACTATTGATGACGGTCCTCTTGCTAGCTTCATTAAATCTTTGGAAACGCTAGGCTTCATATGCAAATGTTGGCTTATCCACTCCCTGAATGTCCGGTTGTGCTCATCTTGAATCCATTTCTCGCATCTTGTTTTCCTTGGATTCGCGACTCTCAATTCCGTCATGTGAACCTCAACGAACGACTCCACTTCCTTAGCATTGTGCAAAACATACAGACAAGCTTTTTCCCATTCATCTTGCTTTACTGGTGAATGAACTGCGGCGGATAGTCCTTTCGGCGAAATGTTTCCAAATGGAGGCAGCCCTATTGGGTCCGCATTGGATAAATACTCAGAGCAAAATTCAACTGATTCCTCGGCTATGTAGTTTTCCACTATACATCCTTCTGGCCTATTTCGGTTCTTCACATAACCCTTCAAAACCTTCATATATCTCTCAAAAGGATACATCCACCTCAAATGAACCGGTCCACATAGCTTAACTTCCCGAACTAAGTGCGCCGTTAGGTGGATCATGATATCAAAAAAGGCTGGAGGGAAATACTTCTCTAGCATGCACAAAGTCATCACCAACTCCGATTGTAGCGAATCTAGCATTAGTGGACCGATTACCTTGGAGCAAATTGAGTTGAAAAACAAGCATAACTTCGTAATTGCATATCTTGCATCCTTCGTTAAAACTCCCCGTAATGCAAGAGGTAATAATTGTTGTATCAAGATATGACAATCGTGGGTTTTCATTCCAATTAGCCTCAAATCCTTCATCGAAACCAATCTTTTCACGTTCGAAGAGTACCCACTTGGCACTTTGACGGACGCAAGCCATTCACAAAGCTTTTTCTTTTCCTGTTTGGATAATGTGTGCTTAGCGGGAGGTAAATATGTGCCGGTCGCTCTTTTCTAAGGGAGCAAATTTGGTCTAATATTCATCTCTTTAAGATCCAACCGTGCCTTCTCGCCATCTTTAGTTTTGTTTGGGATATCAAGCAGCGTGCCGACTATCGATTCACAAACGTTTTTCTCAATATGCATAACATCTAGGCAATGACGAACGTAAAGTGACTTCCAATATGGAAGTTCGTAGAATATTGACTTCTTCTTCCAAGGTCCATCAACAACTGGAGCCCCACGTTTTCTTTTTCCCAAAACAACTTTCACATCTTTAACCATCTCAAAAACAGCTTCGCCAGACAAAATCCGAGGAGCAGAGCTTTCTTTGGTATGGCCATCAAAAGCCTTCTTTTGTTTGCAGTATCGATGATTTTTTGGCAAGAATCTCCTGTGACCAAGATAAACGGTTTTCTTACCATTCTTCAACCGGATGGAAGAAGTTTCCTTCATACATACTGGACAACCAATAGAACTCTTCACAGGATAACCAGATAGGTTGCCAAGTGCAGGAAAGTCATTAATTGACCAAATCAACATTGCACGAAGATTGAATGTATCTTGACGGTGAGAATCTTTAACTTGTAAACCATCTTCCCACAAGCTTTTGAGGTCATCGATTAATGGTGCCAAGTACACATCAATGTCATTCCCTGGTTGTTGAGGGCCTGAGATCAATAATGTGAACATCAAAAACTTCCGCTTCATGCACAATTCCGGAGGGAGATTATAGTTGACAAGTATGACTGGCCATGTACTATGCCGACTACTCAGGTTACTATATGGGTTCATTCCGTCCGTCGACAAACCGAGACGTAAATTTCTTGGTTCTGCACTAAAATCTGGATAGTTGTCATCAAAGGTCTTCCATTGTGGTGAGTCGGCCGGATGTCTAAGTTTTCCATCGTCAAGACGTTTATCATGGTGCCATGTCAAATTCTTAGCATGCTCGGCATTACGGAATAAACGACGCAAACGTGGCGCCGGTGGAATGTACCATAACACTTTAACCGGAACTCCTCTTCTACCATTCGATGGCATCTTGCCCTTCTTCCATCTTGATTCGTTACAAACCGGACATTCATCTAAATCTTCATATTCTTTCCAGTAAAGGACGCAATCATTTGGGCAAGCATGTATCTTTTCGTATTCCATTCCCAAAGTGCTCAACGTCTTCTTTGCCTCGTACATACTAGGTGGCACTTTGTTATCCTCCGGTAGAACATCTTTTAGAAATTCTAAAAGAGTCGTGAAACTAGAATTCGTCCACCCTTCCGATGCTTTCATATTCCATAATTTAACCAATGCCCCTAATTTCGTATATTTTGTACACTCGACATACAAGGGTGTTTCCGCATCATTAATCATTTCCTCAAATAACTCTGGGCGGTGCACAAAGTTTTCTTTTAAATCATTTACCATATTGAACATATTATCACCAATGCCTTCCTCAACTATATACTCTTTACATTTTGTACTTGTCGATGTATATTTAATATCGAAAAAATCTTCGCCATGTAAATACCATTTTTGGTAAGAACAAATAATCCTATAAGCACGCAAATGCCCTCTAACATTATCAATGGAATGAGATCTATGATTACCACATATTTGACACGGACACGGAATCTTGTCATCTTGCATGTGAGCTTTGGCAAATGACAAAAAATCTTCAACACCATCTTCATATGCTTTAGACAATCTATCAAACCACATCCATTTTCTATCCATGATTTGCAAATAGATCCTAAATCAATGAAACAAAGATTTCGAAGTCAAAGAGTGCGTAATATTTCATTTAGTTAATTAAATTAAACACTGCTCTACCGGCGCATTAATTAATTGAACAATTAACAACAAAGCAAAAAAAAAAAAACCATAAATACTATGATTACCATGCATAAATAACAAGTTGATCATGATAAGTTCGTAAATTAAAACAATAAGGGCGGCCCAATGTAGTAACGTACTAAAAAGTAATCTAAAAATATACAAAATTAATATAAAATACAGAGGAAAACTACATAAAGCTAAGTTTGTGTGATCATGACTTACAAGACGGCCTCAAATGATCGATGGAAGATGGTGCCGTAACAAAGTAGTGAACAGATCGACTGTTTTCGGAGTAATCTGGGTTAACTGCAGGTACTGTATTGACGAGCGAATATCAGATGCATATATCACGGCTTGGGAGTATAAATCGTGAATTTTCCACGACGATTTCAAAAAAAACGGTCGTCGAATCTGGATTCCACGACAGTCTTTTTGTTGACCGTCGTGGAATCCCGAGGCTTCCACGACGGTCAACGTTGACCGTCGTGGAAGCTGCGGTTCCACGACAGTCTTCGGAAAGTTTTCGGCTCCGTGTTTTTTCTCGAATTTTCCACGACGATTTTTTAAAAAACGGTCGTTGAATCTCCGTCGTCGAATCCACATTTTCTAGTAGTGTCTACTTAGGCAACACCAGTATCTGCACCAGCACTAGTTTAACGTTGTATTGTTATTCAACAATACTATAAAATATTAGATAAATTATTAGGCTGATCCCTAAATTTTTAATCTTGTGTAATTGGGTCTCTGATTTTTGTTTTCCTTTAAACTGTAATGCCCTTAATCTATTAAAATATTACTGCAATAGTCATTTCAGTTAATTTATGAATGGAGTCCATTAGTTAGCATTACTTTTTGATCAACTTACTAACAGATTCTACTAAAAAATTAACAGAAATGATTATTGTTGTTATATTTTAATAGTTTAGGAACATTCTTTATTTTGTTTTGTTTTGTTTTGTTTTGTTTTTTGTAATTAGAATGACCATAAAAATTAAAACGCTGTTACAATAGTATTTTATGTTAATCTTTAGATGAATCTAGCATCACTTTTTGACTAAGTTGCTAACGGATTCTATACAAAAATTAACGGAAATGATTATTATAACAACATTCTAAAAATTTAGGAACATTCTAGCTATCAAAAAAAAAAAAAAAAATCAGAAACCAAGGTTAACAATAGTCTTAATTTACTTTACACATACTAATAAATTAATCATTGCCTAACTCCTGACACCGGTTGCTTCTTCCTGCCCTCCAGTAGCCCTCAGTTATCCAAACCAATATAAATGATCACTAATAGAGGACGGAACATGTCCAAATTCTCCACATGTCAGAACATGTCGGAATATTGTCCGCTTTGGATTTTGTATCCACGTAGTTTTGCTCTTGAGCATAATAAAATTTATGATATATAAGACCCTTTGAAAATTTATTTTCCTAAGATACGTTGAGTATGAGACAAAAGTTTTTATGATAAGCTATGGAAAAAAAAAAAATTTTATTACGAATTTTCAAGTATGCAAGTCTACGTATTTGTAATGATTATAAGTAAAATACTTATTAGTTTAAACGGCAATATAATGGCTTACGTAGACGTTTTGTTACACACACATATACAAAACGTGTTTTTGGCCAATGAAGCTATTTGTCTTTTGATGCATAAAAATGTAAAAGTTTTCTAAATCATGTTTATTAATCAAATGTTTTGAAAATAGAAACGAAACAAAAAAGGGTATGAATGAATTTTGTCTATAAAATATAAAAAGTGAAATTGCTTACCCTTTTCCATTTCATTTCCTAGAGCTTATAACTTGATTATCTAAATCTTTCTGAAACATACATATCTAAATACAATTTTACTTTATTTAATATTCAAACCAATATCTCTTCAAACTCAACCAGTACAATATAAAAACGATCTCATCGTTCCCAAAATATATATATATATATATATTGGTCAAAACAAAATCAGTTACAAAATGCTAAAAAACAAGCTCTTAATCCCAACAGCTTGAACAAATTAAAATCCGCACTCCATCGTTGAAGCCTCATGATGCGCGGATTTAGTAGCAAACAAGATCGCCTGCCGCGCTGAAACCCGATTCTTCTCCACAGACTTGAATTGAAATTGGAAAAATCCCCTTCCTGAGAGAGAGGATTTTCCAATTTTCCCAAAGTTGCTGCAATTTCAATTTGAAGTTAGCCGCTCTACCAGGTTGCTCGCCTCTGTGGAGAAAAACCCTTACACGCAACGCAAGTTTGCATGTAGACATCCTTTCTTAGTAGATTTTTTCCGAGATATATCTCAATCACAACATGGTCCCCCTTATTCCTTGGCCAATCTGATTTCAACAAGTGGAATACGAGTTATTGTTTTGAGCTCAGTACAGCGGCTTACGATTTAGCTACAATGCCATTGCTGGAGAAGAGGTATTCATGGCTGAAAGCAAAACCATCTAGCCGGCGTGAAGGACGGTGTGGTCGAGCCGTCGTGAAAGGACATCACTGTCTGGTTAACTGAACTGGTTGGAGCTATGTAGCCGACGTGGCTTGTTTAGCATAGGGAGAGAGCAGCGAAATCTAGCTGGTGTGGAAAGGAGACAGCACGGCTGTCGCCTTTGGCAGAGGTCCTCTCATAACAAGATAATTATTCCTATTTGATACGATTGTACGTACTGTCCCTAGACAATTTTGGTGAAGTTATACTATTGGTATATACTGTAGATTATTCCCATACAATTCTTTGTGATTTTTTTAGAAGAAAATATATTGCCTATGTATATGCTTGATATTTTCTTCAGAGTAAAATATATTGCCTTCTCTGTTTAATCCGAATGAGCCAATTATTGAGCAAAATTATTGTTAAGGTTAGATTTCGTACCTCATCTCTCACCATTCAGCACCATAAAAGTGAGGAGATCAATCCAAGAATGAAGCACTTGTCCAAAGTCATCATATGGAAATATCGCAAGTTTACTTCTGCAAGGAGATAAGGAAAGAATCAGCTCTTGAAAGAAACTTTCCCAATTCAATAAAACAAGCTAAGTATGGAAAGCCGACCCAGATAAAAAGAGTTAACTTCTTATTAACAAATATGACAAGATTTACTCCAAATCAGTCAACTGAAGTTACCAATCTCTATCTATAAATTTGAGGAATCATCACAGGTTCAAAGTATCAGATAGCATCCAATCTCAAATCTCACAGCATCCAACTTTGCTCAAGTCATTCAGAATCATCCAGAAATCCCCGTAATTCTCATTCTCTATTTAATGCAATATCACACTATTTTCTACATCCCCTATCTCATTCTTCTCGTTCTCTCTGCTACGGCTTTCGTTGCATTCAGCGGCGGCCCTTCCTTAAGGCCACTTTCTTAAGGCCCCTCATTGTGGAAGGCCCAAAATATTTCTCCCAATTGCTTGCTTCCTTCCCTTCCTTTGCCAAAGAAAGGAAAATGTAAAATACGTTTGGTCATTTATTACTCTTGACTATTGCTGTCGTTACCCTCAAGACTAAAAAAAAAAAAAAAAAAAAAAGCTGTTGAGTTTGTTTTTTTGGTTTTAATTTTTTTTTGAGGAGTTATGAAATATAATGTTTCTTGTAAATAATAATTGTCGTTGAGAATTTTTAGGGTGAGTAACAGAACCATAGCATTCCAAAGCAAAAAAAATTACACTTACTCTGTTTTTCTTGGAATAATAAAACAAGTACTTGAAAACTGTAATGTCTCATTTTTATTTCTTTATTAGAAAATTATGTCTTTTACTTTTCTTTTTTCTTCTTGTATTTATCTAATATCTCCTTTTTTTTTTCCCCACTCAAAACAAAGGTCTCTCCTCCCTAAAGTCTTCTCAAAATTGTAAAAATACATGTATGAAAGGAAGGAAAAAAATCATTGGAAAATAAAGGGAAAAGCATGCTATTGAAAGACTAATTCTAAAAAAAAATTATATTTTTGGTCATAAGGTCTTCAGATTATATCTTTCTTATTTATTTTGATCTACTTGTTAATTATTTGATTTGATTTTGATTCATACATAAGTTAAGAATAAATGTGTAATAGAAAATATTGGTATGTGACAAACTCAAAAAAAAAAAAAAAAAAAAAAGAGGGAGAGAATAGAAAGTTTGATTTAATCACAGAAAAGAGCTTTCGACAATTTCTGCCAAATAATAAGAGAAATGTAATGAAGTCAATTGAAGAAAAAAGTTTAAATATTTAGAGAATGATGACGTGATGGTAGAGAAAAACCATAGAGAAGAATAATAAAATTAATGTGTTATCACGTACAAGTTGATGAAGAAATCAAAACGAAATGAATAATAAGAAATTAAAATGAAGACTAAAGATCCGTAATTTAACTTACGTTTATATGAATGTTTATGGTATGGTAAAAATGGAAAACATTGATAATAAATTGAGAGATTTATTATTGAAAAAAGGCCTCATTATAAAATTATAAAATTTTGCTTAAGGCTCCAAAATATATTGGGCTAGCCTTGGTTGTCATATTTGATCAATTACAGTGAAACATCTAGAGCTCCTACAGATGATTAACTCTCACATTAAAAGTGAATATTTACAAATTTCTTGTGTTAATTATCACTTTTTAACTTTCTTTATAATTATTTTACAGCTAACCCATTCGGTCAACCTAACACTCACTTAATTAATCTGCTCAATAATATTTTTTTAGGTCCTAACCCGCCTCGATTTGATTTGACTGTACCTTATATGGATAACTACTACTTTTGCCAATATTGTACTTTACAATTGATATAAATTTGATGTGCTTCAATAGATAGAGATGTAATCAGGCATATATCTTGATGGGGCCTAGAAGGAGCACGTGCCCTTTCAGAAGAGAAAGAAAAAGTTTACATTGTATCATATTTGATTAATTTCCCTCTCATTTATTTATCTAATTTGTTTTTGTTTTTAATTTCCTTTTGTATCTGATTTTTCACTTCCCAAAAATCAACAGCGTAGTTTGATGAGATAATAGATTTGAAATCATGTCAAATAATCCCTAATTAAATAGTAACACGTTATTTTATTTGCAGCGAGTTTGATCTATTGTTAGACAAAAATGAACTTAATACCGTCAAAACGTGATATAAAAATGAAGGTAGATATACCACCAAATATTAAGTTCATACGTATTACCTTCTTAGGGTTTGGGCTAGCAATTATGTCTTAATATGTTTCCAAGATCAATATTAGCAATGAACTAATGGAAAAAATAATAATAATCAAAACACGATGGCCTCCTCAAACAATTAAATTCGTAGCCTGGCGAGTTAATTTGATGCATTAAAAAAATAATAATTTGCAGCCATATCATTCACTTGATTGTCATAAAGAAAATTTTGCACAACCGCAATTAGAAGGAAATCAATGTAATATTTCTTATTTACGACGAAACAGCTAAACATAATGATAACTAAGGTAAATCACTACATGGATATACATATATATATATATATATGTATATATGTATAACAGACAATATGACAGTGTGGAAATATCGACATGACCTACAGTATAGACAGATTCTGCATATGTATATATCAATAATGGAAAAATGTGATGGCAATGAGCATTGATGTGAAGAAACAGCCATGGAAGAATCTAGAAGGGGCAGAACTGATCGGAGGAGCAGCGGGACCACCAGCAGAGGGACCAAAAGTGGAAGGTGACGAAGGGCTGGAAGGAGGCGGGTTGGTGGTGCTACTGCCAGTGACATTAATAGCCAGCTTTTGTCCCAACTTGCAGTGTCTGTCGTAGGTTGATGTGACGAAATGTTCACCGGCGGTTTCGAGGGTAATATTGGCTGGACTGGTCGTGTAAATGGCGATCGTGTTGATCTTGGTGCAGTTCTTGTAGACACTCTCGGTCACAACCGCAACATCTTGTGTTCCATTGATGAAGTTGAAAACTGCAGGACAGTGTAGTCATGTTTTAGAGACAGAATTGATGCAATATCATAATTTTTGACTAGTTAGCTTTCTTTTAATTTATACAAATCTAATACCTAAAAACTCCTTGGAAAAAAAGTATTTAACATTTTCAAGATTCAAGAAGGTGAATATTTTTAGAATTATGGAATTTTATATTGAGTAAAAAAAATAACTACATATTTAACTGTTTTTGATTTTCAATTGGTTTTTATACTAGTATTTTTTTTAAATATGATATTTTAAAAATAAAAATAAAAATTAAATTTCGAGTCAGACTTTCTAATATAATATTTCATTCATCTGAATTTTCTAACAATTTTGTAATTATTAAAAGAGTAACATTAAACTAGTTTCCCGAATTGAGATGTTTTTAGATTTTTGTTTGCCACAGAAAAATCAAAGTACCGAAGTTTATAGCACAGTCTAGGCTTTACCTAGCGTATCTCCAACCTTGAAAGACTTGTCATAAGCCCAAGTTTCGTAAAAAAGTGAACCACCTGGTGGGACAAACCAGCCTAACGCGTCGCCGACGGTGTAAGTACTAGGCCCTTTAGGAGCAGGGCTAGGACTGGGTCCCGGATATGACGTCACGTTGATGGCTAGCTTTTGCCCAAGCTTGCAGTGTTCATCCTTGGTGCCAATGAAATAGTACTCTCCAATCGTATCCAATGTGAAATTGGCTGGACTTTTCGTCTGGATTGAGATGGGATCTGTCGAATTGCAGGTGTTGAAAGCTTCCTTTGTCACCTTTGCGACGTCTTGGTATCCATCGCCGAAATTGAACACTGCATAATTGTTGTACCAAAAATCAAAGGCCATTAATAAATGATGCTCAACATATATAAAACCCAATAAATCCTAAGTTAATTTTAGGATTAATCACTTGTAGGTGATGATTTATTGGATCTTTTACTATGATACCATACTTTGTAAAAAGGTCAATTATTCCTAATCCAACTATTACAAAAATAATGCTTTTTAAGCTCTTTTAGGAATAAAATCTGAGTTGTCACTTTTTTTTTTTTTTTTTTAAATTACTACCCTTTACACAAATTAAGTCTCTAAGTAGTATGATTGATGCGAGTTTCTGTTCTAATATCAAGTCAAGAAGGTAATTTTGTGAAATCTAAAAATATATTTAAGTTTAATGTCTTTTTAATTTAAATTTTCGCACTAACCAAGAACGTCGTCTACGGTGAACGTTTGAAACTCCGCCCAAACTATGTAAGTGACGGCACCTCCGGGAGGGACCAACCATCCCAAGGCATCTCCTACTGTGTGTGTTGTCTGTGCTGCCGTGAGCTGCAAGATGGCAGCCACTGCTATGGCTAAAATGGCTGCTCTATAAAGCCCTCTAGTACTAGCCATATCTCTATGTAAGTTAATGAAGACTCTTTCTTTCTAATTTGTCTTTCTAACTTGTTTTTATTGTATTGTATTCACTTTCCGAGCAAATGACACAAAAAAGTCTCGGGTCTTTATATAGAAGGAATTAAATAAGAACGCAGAAAGAAGTTGTTGTGAAACTTTGTCAGTGACAAAATACAATTAAGTTTCTCCGACGAAAAATAAATTATTGTATAATTATGTGAATTAGTTTCGTTTCAATATCTAGAAGCCATTGACAAAACTATCTTTTCGGACCCACTTGACATTTTTTTTTTTTAATGAAATTTGAGATATTAAATAAACACATGTAACATTCTTGGCAGGCCTGATTTATACAGACTTGTATATTATAATGTCTTTTTATGTCATTTTTGTCGTGAAGTTAAGGCAATAAATTTAGCAATGACACACAATTTCCAAAGAGTACGCGTTTTTTACCTTTTCTAAATTTATTATTTGTAATACAATGAATACAGAACAAAAGCGTTTCAGAACAATTAATTTATTTTCTTGCTTGACTAAACACTTGCTTCGTGTGGGAATATATTCTTTCTCACGGCAAAATACATGTGTATATATATATTTATATATATATATATATATTCTTTTTCCAACTGAACTGCTGTGGAAGCCACGAGTTTTGTTTAGTTTGACTCTCAATTGCTAATGACGCCATTTTCCTGTCACAACTAATTAAAGTGGTTTATTATTAATTAAAGTGGTTTATTATTATCTTTCTACATATAAAAGTCTCGAAACACCAAATTCCCTCTCTTTCTTACACGTGTCCCTCGTTTCGTTGCCTCCTTTCTTTCCGTTCCCCACCCCCCCCCCTCTCCCCCCCTTTTGTCGTTTGTGATTTGGTGTTTAGGCCTTTTTATTTTTTATTTATTTTTTATTTTTTTTCCTTCCCTTGCTTTTGTCGTTTGTGATTTGGTGTTCATGTTTATGCTTTTTTTTTTTTTTCTTCCTTCTCTTTTCCTTTTAATTAGATATCTTTGTACACCTTTTTTTTTTTTTTTTGAACTTTTACTTGAACATTTCTTATACCTCTAATTTCAAATGTATATTACCAAATACTTTTCCTTTAATTTAATCCACATTTTGTGATATTTACAATAGTTCCGTTTGGTTACGATTTCAATTTTTTTTTTTTTGAGTTATTTTTATCATGTTGTAGGTTATCTTTTCCTTTTCCTAAAATCTTACTATTCTTCCTTCTCGACTTGTCCTTGTTAAAATGAGATTTTCAACTATATCCTCCTTTTTTTCCTTCTAATTTGTTTTTTCCTTATTTCTTTCTTAGCTAAATATTCTTTTTTATTGTCCAAAAAATTTAACAAATGTAAGTGGCATGTGCATAGCACGTGCTTAGAAACTAGTTATCAGAAAAGAAAAAATAAAACATTAATTAATAGGTTATTAGCATGTATTTTTCAAAAAAAAAGTTTAGTAGCATGAAGGTCGCATGGACCCTTACCAAAATCAGAGAATAATCTGTCGCACATGACTGCCAATTCGACATTATATTAAAAAGTTAGGCTTAATTTGACAATATTCTCATGGTAAAGAAATAACATCATCATTTCTTTTGAGCACATGGTACACAGATCCTCTGAGAATAGTCCAGATGAGCAAAAGTTCGTCCAAATACCCATTGATTTAAATAAATTATAAAAAAAAAAAAAAAAAAAGAAATACAACTCTACGTAGGCAACACCAGTATCTGCACCAGCAGTAGTTTAATGTTGTTTTGTTATTCAACAATACTATAAAATATTAGGTAAATTATTAGGTTGGTTCCTGAATGTTTAATCTTGTGTAATTGGGGTCCTTGATCTTTTTTTATTTTTTATTTCCTTTAAGCTATAATGCCCATAATCTATTAAAATATTACTGCAATTGTCATTTCAGTTAATTTATGAATGGAGTCCATTAGTTAACATCACTTTTTGACCATCTTACTAACAGTTTCCATCCAAAAATTAACAGAAATGATTGTTGTAACTATATTTTAATAGTTTAGGGATATTCTTTGTTTCTTTTTTTTTTTTTAGTTGGAATGACCATAAAAATTAAAACGTTGTTACAGTAGTATTTTCTATTAATCTTTGGATGAATCTATTAGTTAGCATCACTTTTTGACCAAGTTACTAACGGATTCTATACAAAAATTAATAAATATGATTATTATAGCAACATGCTAAAAATTTAGAGATATTCCAGCTACCAAAAAAATCAGAAACCAAAGTTACATAAAATTAAAAATTTAAAAATTAAATGAGCAAGTTACCTTAAAATATTTTATCACAATAAGAATCGGTTAAAAAAATTTTTGAACAATACGAATAATTAGGGGATAGTAACATCCCCCAAAAACTATTTATAGTGCGGGATATAGTAGTGTAGAAAAACTTCGTCATACATTAACAATTGTGTTAATTTATTTTACACATACTAATTAATAATTAACCATTGCCTTATTGCTGACACCGCGGTTGCTTCTTCCTGCCCTTCACTAGCCCTCAGCCCTCCAAACCAATATAAATGATCAATAATAGATTACGGAACATGTCCGAATTCTCTGCACGTCGGAACATGTCGGTATATTATCCACTTTGGATTTTATATTCACATGGTTTTGCTCTTGAGCATAATAAAGTTTATGATATATAAGACCCTATGAAAATTTATTTTCCTAAGATACGTTGAGTATGAGAGCAAAGTTTTTATGATAAGTTATGGAAAACAAAAATTTATTACGAATTTTCAAGTAAGCAAGTCTACGTATTGTAGTAATTATAAGTAAAATACTTAGTTTAAACAGTAATATAATAGCCTACGTAGATGGGTCGTTACATATATATATATATACAAAGAGGGTGTTTGGTCAATGAAGCAATTTGTCTTTTGATGCATAAAAATGCAAACGTTTTCTAGATCACGTTTATTAATCAAATGTTTTGAAAATAGAAACGAAACAAAAAAGGGTATGAACGAATTTTGTCTATAAAATATAAAAAGTGACTTAAAAATTGCTTACCCTTTTCCATTTTATTTCCTAGAGCTTATAACTTGATTATCCAAATCTTTCTGAAACATTAATTTTTAAATACAATTTTACTTTATTTTATATTCAAACCAATATATCTTAAAACGCAACCCGTATAATAAAAAATGATCTCATCATCTTTCCTAAAATATATATATATATTGGTCAAAACAAAATCAGTTACAAAATGCTTCAAAACAAGCTCTTAATTTACCAAGCCAGACTTTTAATACCAAAATTTCCATCTAAAGTACCAAAGCGGTAACATACCGACAATTTATATTATCTTTTAGATAGGCAGAAGACTATGATCCCATGCATGCACGTACTGAATACTTTTCATATGCATGCACGTACTGAATACTTGCCATAAATATGAGGTGTCAACCTATCTGGGATGCCATTGTTTTCTTTGATATCAGTTAAAAAAAAAAAAAAAAAAAAAAAAAAAAAAAAAAAAAAAACTTTTCATACTGAACAAAATATATCGCTTTTTCTTATACAAATCTCTTTAGAAAAAGATAATCAAACAGAATTTTTGGAAACGATCTCAGCATCATTTCCAAAAAGAATTTATTCACAAACCAAAATAATTTACAAAATGCTACAAATGAGCTCTTGATTTCAAGCCAGACGTTATTAATACCAAATTTCCAAGAAAAATATACCATAAAAACAATTTATGTAATCTTTTAGTGTGGCAGAAGATGATCATCCCATGCATGCACGTACTCAAATGCACACTTCACCAACTCTCTTCTCTTTACCTCCTCCGGAAAGGAAATGAAGAAGAAGAAGAAGGAGAAGAAGGAGAAGAAGGAGCTTTTGCGTTTGGAATAGTCTTATAATTAGCCGAAGCAGATGTGGATAAAACTGGTATTGCGCCATTGTTAGCAACGAGAATGGCAAATTTTTGTCCCCTCTCACAGTTGGAGACCAAAGCGCTGGTCATGTATCTATAACCCTGGTTTGTTAATACTGTAACGCCCCTCCCGATCTAACAACTCGAAAAGAACATTAACTAACTAAAAACCTCATATATAACAAAAATATATATATATCAAATCTCTAATATTTTGTCATGGGATTCGGAAACTACTGAATCAGTCAACCTTTTGATCTTATTGACCTACAAACTACATTACAAAAATTATATGAACAAAAAGCTCAATAAGTATATCATATAACTTTTCACAATAAATACTTCTCTTTAACTTTAGCTTAGGATCCTCTAGTACAATGTTAATCTTGTGATATATTAGAATCCTTTACTTTTCTTTATAGCCCCTTTCTTGGAACTCTCTTCCTCAAGAATTTGACCCGTTTAATCTTTATTTGAACTGATTCTAATAATAATGGGATTAAGTACCATACATAAAAATAACTTCTTTAAACTTCTTCAAAACATTATAATAATAACAACTGCATAACTAAAAATATGTTTTCAAAATGTAATATTGTTCAAGTGATGCAGAAGAAGATATACTTACATCAACTAGCTACTGCTTTCTAGACAGTAAAAACTTTTTTTTTTCCTCTCTCGCTGCCTCCAATATTTCCATCAATCTCTCTATTTTTTTTTCCTGTCATTTCTTCTTCACACTTTTTCTTATTCTGATGCATAGTTAGAAATTTACTTCAACGGTGCAAGGCAATCTACATATATACAAGATCACATGTTGACGTGTCCCATAAAGAATAACATCAGCAAAGCTATTTACTAGCTAGCTAAAATGAGGTGGCCTTAAATACTACATGTAGCATAATTATCAAAAAGTCCTATAAAAATCTAACAACTCATTCTACACCTTAAAAATTAAAAGACGCAATCCTTACTAATTATCATTTTTTTTCCCACCAAAATAAGCTTGTAGCTCTAACTTAATCGGGTATTACAAATACGTTCTCAATCTTACCGGCATCACCCGGTCGAACTCCGCGTATTGGTTGGGAGAGATTACAACTTATGAAATCACTCCGGTTTACTGCTAATATGCCATCATTTGGATCAAGCACATTAAACACTGCAAGCAGTTATAGCATTTCATTACTTATCGTTGATAACATCATTAAGAAGATAAGATCAACTTCGTTAAGATACACTACTAGAAAAAGAAGGTACATTGACTACTTTTATAGCGCGAAGAAGTCGTCGCTAATAACCTTTTAACAGCGATGACGTGTCGTCGTTGACTGTTATCGCACTACTACAAAATTCAGATTTCACGACGGAACTTCCACGACCGTTTTTAAAAAACGGTCGTGGAAAGTTAGGCAAAAACACGGAACAAAACACGATTTTCGAAAACTATCGTGGAAACCGAGGCTTGCACGACGGTCTCCAAAAACCATCATGGAAGGCCGGGACTTCTACGATGGTTTTTAAGAACCATCGTGAAAGCACGATGGTTTCTAAAAACCGTCATGGTAGGATCCAAAAAATTTTTTTTTGAAAAAAGACCCTATCACGATGGTTTTTGGGAAAAACCGTCGTGGTAGGGTCTTTTTTCAATTTTTTTTTTAATTTTTAGACCCTACCACTATGGTTTTTGAGGAAAACTATAGTGGTATGTGAACATACTACGATGGTTTTCCCAAATAACCGTTGTGGTATGTATTAAGACGGGAATTTTGAAAATTTTTGAATTAAATTCAATTTTTTGGAGCATGTATTAAAACACAAAAAAAATACCCTCTTTCCCATCCCATTACATTTCGAGCATTTTTCACTTTTTCACTCTCTAATACACACTCTAACTTCATACCCAAAGCCGCTCAATTTCCTTCCTCCATTTCTCTCTATCCGCTTCCTCCTTGTTTAAAATCTCCAAAAACTCTCTCTATCTCACCGCGCCTCCTCTCTCTATCTCACCTCTCAAATTTTTCTCTTGGCTCCATTCTCCGACGGCCTCCTCCACCATTCACGTGGCCTCCTCCATTCTCTGACGGGTCCACCAAGGAACTCACGCAGCTTTGCCTCCCTCTCTCGCCGCACTCCGCCCGTACTCACGCTTGGCAAACCGGTATATTGTAGTGTATATTGCTTGGGTAATACACGGATTTGGGAATTTTTCGTCCAAAATGTTGATTTTATTGATTGTGGTTGTTGATTGTGAATTTTCCATCCAAAATCTAAAATGTTGATTTTGTAGGTTGTTGGGTCGGGAATATTCCGTCCAAAATGACCAAAATCTGTCCCCTACATTTTCGGTGATTGTTCATTGTGGTTGTATTTTAGATTGAATTAAATTGGTTGAGTAAGGTACGGATTTGGGAATTTTTTGGGAAAAAGTGTTGATTTTTTGATTTAAATTTTTTTGGAGAAATGAACCGAATTCACAATTTTTTTTTTCGTTGTTACCTATCACAACGGTTTCTAGTCGTTGTAGGTTTCCTTACCACGACGGTTTTTTACGTAGAACCATCATGGTATGTTCTTAAATGTCCACATTTAGGCCCTATTTTTGCCCATTCCACGACGGTTAAAAAACCATCGTGGAATCTGAAAAGATTCCACGATCCTGGATCCCACGACGGTTAGAAAACTATTGTGAAAATTTTACCACGACGGTTAAAAACTATCGTGATATCTATATTTTGTAGTAGTGTCGCTGCAAAATTCATTATAGCAACGACACGTCGTTGCTAATTGTATAAAAAAAATAAAAAAAATAAAAAAATTATATGAGAAATTATGAGACAGATTAGTCAACTCTATAGCGATGATGAGCTATAAGTCCTTCCTGCCACACTGTCCACTGGTGCCAGAAAAAGACCACCTAAAACAACTTTTAGCTGTGACAAAAGTCGTTGCTAAAAGATTGCGTCCAACCTTGGTTGACAACTAGAATCCATGCGTATTTGACTGTCAAAGATATTTTTGTGCCCAACTTTTAGCACAACACAGTGTTGTCATTAAAAAATTTCACAATATTTTTAGTTTTTCCCTTGAAAAGAAAGGTAGTAACTTTGGGAAATTAATAAATTTTCGTGAAAATTTAAGCCACTTTTAGCAACGACATTGTGTCGTCCCTAAAAGTTCTATCAGATTCATGTAATTAGGTTTTGTCAAACATTGTCGTTTCAACTCTTTTAGTGACCATTATTTTTTTTATTTTTTTTTTTTTGTGACGACAGGGTGTCGCCACTAAAGGTATGTTATATAGAGTATACGAGTCTAATACTCGTGCGTTGCACGGTAATGGGAAAAAAAACGTTAAAAAAAATATGAAAATAAATACTATACATTAAATACAGTTAATTAAGAAACGTAATATATTTACAATAACTTTGAGAATTTAGTTTGGTTTTTTATATATTTAGATTTACATTACTATGTCTGAATTACATATATTAGTATAGATATATATTTATATTTACAGAAACAAAAAGTGTTGAAGTAGGGAATTTTTCTTCATAGAATGACTTCGTGTCATTCATGTTTAACCTTCTTCATTTTCTCCTCCGATCTGTTATAATAAAAATATTTCTATATGTTAGTAAAATCATATTTATAGTTGATATATGAATTGAAATAAATTTATCAATTTATTGTGTAATTATGTACAAAAAATAATATTACCTGATTTCTTTTCGTTTTTTTGATGGATCTGTTGGAGATATAATTTCAGGATGCGATGGAAGAGGTTGATACTGAGGACTAAGATAATAATATATAAAATTATATATTAATTAATTATATATAAATATATATCTTAAATTAAAAAATCTAAATATTGAAATTAAAATATAAATAATAATATACCTTGATTCTACTTCTTCAGCGATATGTTCGGTAAAAGTAAGTTGTTTTTTTGCTATTTTTCTGCGTCCTAACTGAGGTGTCTCTGGATCAATGGAGATTGATAATGATCGAATTTCTTCAGATGATGTAATTGTTGGTGCAGGTAATAACATTGGTTGTACATCATCGTCAAATGTCTTTATAATGATTGCATCAATGAAAGCACCTCGGAGACGAAATTGGATGACAAATATTTTTGATATGCCTTTTAGTTGGTTCAAAATAGGAGGGATAATGGTTGGATCAGTATATCCTTCTTGGATCGTCAGTATGGAACATGGTTTATTTATTAATGATTGAACTGTTTTTCCAAACATGACGATGTTCATTCCTCCGGTGTTGTCTTCAATCCGCGTATTAATTTTGTACCTGTTGAAAAATTTTAATATTTTATTAATTTTTGATTATTTTGATATTAATATATGTATTTTTTTAAATGGAGATAAAGTATATTACCAAGTAATTGGCATTGTGGTTAAATGTCCATGACTATCGCACCACCATGATGTCCCTGATTGTTTTAATTGTCTGTAACATCTTGGACATGCGTTGTAGAACCAACCTTGACGAATATCAAGTTCAGTAATAGTTGCTTTAACAGTGAATTTTGTCTCATGTTTCAAAAATAATATTAATAATGTTGATTAAAATTTTTTTTTCTATTTTATAGAAAATATTTTGATATTTACCTGATTTTGATATGGATTTAACGCCTGAAGTTCTGCAATTGTTGTTCGGTTGGTAACCTTTTGTTCTTCTATTGATAATGGTTGTTTTGTTGATCCAGCAATAAAATCGATTCCTTGAATGGAATGACTGAATCTATAAAACTCAATATATTAAATGGAGTTAGTTTTTTTTTAACTAATAAATATAAATAATTATAATAATATATGAATCAAAATTTAAATTACCTTTTTTTGATTTTTTTGGTTTCTGCAATGTCTGGATCAAGATAATATGAAGTACCAGTGGTGCTTGCGACATAAAGTCCACCTGTATATGTATAATTATGATAGTTAATAATTAATAATATAAAATTTTATTTTATTTTTATGTAAAGGAATGGGTTTTTTTTATATTGGATATATACTTACCCATATATTGTTTGGCCGTCATTGCCGAAAGTGCTATCACAACTGGTTCAGGCATTGTTTGGATTGTATTTTCATCAAGATTTTCTACAAGTTCTCCCCAGAGAGTGACATTCAGTGTTTCTTCTCTGTTGAATAAAATAAATACAAATAAATAATTTGTCAATAATAAATTATGAAATTTTTAAAAATATATTTTTAATAATATATTATTTATAATTACCTGATATTTTGAATAATTACACTTCGTCTTTTTACTGATCTATCATTTATAATGGATTCTTCTATACCTTTGACAGAGATAATGCGACCAATTACATCTAAAACAATAAAATAAATAAGAAGGTATTAGTTATTAATTTTTATATAATTAATTTATTAATTATTAATTAAACAATAACAAATATATGTATTAAATATGATTTACCTGATAGAAGATCATTGATGTCAATTTTTGCTGTTAGTTGATCAAATTCCACAAAATTAAATTTGAGTTGTGGTATTTCTGGTATGTCATCTTCAACATTTTTGAAAACCGTGGATCTTGCAAATTGTAGCATTGCTACATGAGGAACGATTTTATATCTCTGTTTGTTGTTCGTGATGAAGAAGTTGCTGATCTCATATATGTTGCCAACTTGTATTTTATTTATTATGAAGTCAGCATCTTTTGCACGAATAAAGTCATGTATTGCTTCGTCCTGTATTCAAGAAAATATATATTTATATATTATCATTATTAGTAATATATTAAATAATGATTAAAGATATTTTTTTATTAACATAATAATATTAATGAGAAATAAAATAAATTACCTGTTTGTCAACTAATAAGAAATCAAGACTTATTAGTTTTCCAGTTTTGAAATCGGTGTTCCTCCATAGTCGACATATTCGAGCGCATATTGCTTGGTGCGTCTCTCCTGGTTTCAGTATTCGTATTGGACTGAACATTTTCTATAAATAGGAACAATATATATATAAATATATGTATTAAATTATGAAGATTACAAATATTGTTGTACTATAGAGTAAATTAAAAAAGCATTAATATTATTTTGTTTTTTTAATACACATTTATCATTTTTGATGAATATTATGTAATATTTCTTTGTAAACAATGTTTTTAACATGATTTGAATATTTGTTAATCGAATCATGTATTAAAATATGTAATCCTTTTGGTGAAGTTACTCTAGATAAAGCAACATATAATTGGCCGTGACTAAAAATTTCATCCTCTAAATATAAACCGACTTTACTCAAAGATTGGCCTTGACTTTTATTTATTGTCATCGCATAACAAATTTTTAAAGGAAATTGTCGTCTCTTTAAAGTAAATGGCCATTTCGATTCATGAATTGTCATTTCTATTCTTGGTATGTATACTTTTTCATTTCTATCAGTAGAGTTAATTATGCGGCCTTCAATAATTCTATTTGTCAATTGTGTAATAATTATTCTAGTACCATTACATAAACCTATTGATTGATTAAGATTTCGCATTAACATAACAGGAATTCCAATTTTGAGTTTTAATTCATGAGGAGGTAAACCATTAAAGTTAAGAGTATGTAAAAATTCAGGTGGATATAAAAGATTTAATTCTTCAAGATTTCCAGATGATGAAAGAATAGTATCACAACTGTAGTAAATTTTTGTATCTGTAGGTACTAACGATAATATATATTTATTTATTTCATCAGTTGATTTATTTTTAGGTGTAATAATCGCACGTTGTTTTAAATAATTAATATCTTGGAAATTATCAAGAAAATTATCATATATTGTTGTAGAAATTTGTTCAATAGAATTTATATTATACTGTATTAAATATTTTTCAGGTATTTCAATCCAAGTAGCATCTTCATTTTCTAGATCTTTTATTCCATTGACTGTTCCATCACCAATATTTAAAATCCATTCTGAAAAATTAGTAATTTCTATTTGTTCTTCAATAGAGTAATTATTTCTTTTTAATCACATGTTTTCTGTTAAAGTAAGTATACGAAAATATGACCAAAGATAAGAATTATTTATGGTCACATCAATAATATTTTCTTTTGCGCCATTTGGGACAACATGCAAAATTTGTCTGAAATCACAACCTAAAATAACTGTCATTCCTCCAAAAGGTTGATCAAAATTATTTTTTAAATCTTGCATTGTTTTATCTAACGCTTCAAAACAATATTTATTAGTCATAGGTGCTTCATCCCATAAAATTAATGTGGTTTTTTCTATTAATTTCGCTAATTGTGTAGATTTTTTAATTTGGCAAGTTGAGAATTCGTCGATTGAAAGAGGTATGTGAAATCTTGAATGTGCAGTTCGACCTTTTGGTAACAATAATGATGCTATTCCAGATGATGCAACAGCTAATACTATTTCACCGTTTGATCTAATTTTACTAATAATAGTATTCCATAAATATGTTTTTCCGGTACCTCCATAACCATATATAAAAAATAAATTATTATGTTTGTTTTTAATTGCTTTTAAAATTTCATTATAAATAAAATATTGTTCTTGATTTAAATTTTGTAGTAAATTAATATGATCTTCTTTTAATTTATGTATATCATAATTAAGTTCTTCTCTTAAAAGATTATTGTTTAAATCTTCTATTAACGATCCAATAGGAAGTGGCAGGTTATAATGTGATAAAGAAGTTGAATTTAAATTTAATAATTTTTCTAATTCATATAATACAAAATTATATAATTCATTTTTTGGTATTTCAAAATTTGGGTTATTAAATAATTGTCGTATCTTGTATAAAATATCTTCACACATTAATTCCCAATGTTTTTCAAGAAATTTTATAGGATCAGAAATATTACAAAATAATAGTAGTAACAAAAAGTTGTCGAAGTTGAACAGATGTTGACCAAAATGATGCTTCTTTTATTGATTCGTCCCATTCTTTATCATCTTCTAATAAGCCTAATGCATAGCAAGCTGTTTGATTTGTTGGATAAATAATATTATTTACTGTTCGTAATGATTCATAACTTGTTGCACCTTTTTGATGATTTAATAATAATTTTAAATAATATAATTCACCTGAACTTGGGTGAATATAAAATGTTCTTCCTATAGTATGACCATTTCGTCGATAAGTCCAAGCTTTATTTTTATTATTCCATACCCATTTTGTTGGAAATTCTGTATAGGTAAGTTGTTGAGCGTTTGTATTAGTTTTATTAATTTCCATCCACTCTGTTAATGTTGTTTTTTGAATTTGTGGTTGACGTATTATATTTTGAAGTTGTTGATTTTTATGAAATGTAATGTTTTGCATATTTGGTAAATGAATAGAAAGTCGTTGAACAGCCGGATTTCTATGATGGATTGGATATTCAAATATTCTCCATATTGCTTCATGAGGTGTGATATATCGACAGTTAAGATAGGCTTTTATTTCATCGACTTCTTTGTAAATTGTATTATCATTATTTCCTGTAATAACATTATCTTCAATAACAGCTCGGATTCTATCTGGACCTTTTGTTAAATATTTAAATAAATATTTTATTAACATGGATTGAGAACATATTTCAACATTAATATGAGCATTGTATTTTAAGCATAATGTTCGATTATATGGAACAACATATCTATTATCAAGTTTAATTCCTTTTTTTATAACATTAAATTCTGTATCTCTACGACGGTAAATAATAAAACCATTTTCTTCTATTGTTGTTTCATTCTTTATTTGTTTTGGGAATTTTTTGGAACATTTAGAGTTTTTCATACATGGTGCATTTGTTTTTGCGTATCCACATGGTCCGTGTATCATATATTCAGTTACAATTTTATAAGCTAATGGATCTTTTATTGGATCTGGTATTTCAGCAAAAATAAATTTATCTATTTGTATAGCATTATGATATTTACATTCAGGATGTAACCAAAATAACATGTGACAATGAGGTAAGCCACGTTTTTGAAATTCGACCACATATAAATCTACAAAAAAAAAAAAAAGGGAAAAAAAACACAAAAACATAACAATTATGTTAGTATTTTTTTAATTGATTATAATAAACAATTATAATAATAGATAATTATTTATTTTTTTATTATGTATAATAAAATAACTCACCTGCTATTATAGTTCCAAAAATTTCACCTGATTTTATTGTATTTAGTAGATGTTCTAATTTTATTTTAAATATTCTACTTATAATATCTGGTCTGTCTTCAGATTTTTGACCATGAATTTTATTCAGATTTCTTTTAATTTCTGGCCATTTAGGATTACATGTAAAAGTTAAAAATATATCAGGATTTCCATAATGTCTACAAATCGCCATTGCATCTTGATAATTTTGAATCATATATCTCGGACTTCCAGTGTAAGATGATGGTAAAATAATTCTTTTTCCTATTGCTTCAGCGTTTGTATCACCTCTAATTATAGCATCTTGAATACCTTTATAAATATCAGATCTAAAATTATTTTGATTTTGTTTAACATAATCTAAACGATCTTCTTCAATAGAAGCATAACTATCTACAATATATTGTTGAAAAAGTCGTCCAGATCTGAATAATGTATTTCCTTCATATAATCGTTGTTGAAATTGAAAAGCATAAAATGATCTCATTGATATTCTATTTCTACGTGGTTGTTTACCAGTAAAATTTGGATTCTATTTTATATCAATTCTATATCCATCTTCTCCATAAGGGAATAACAATGGATATTGTAATGCCATATAAGATGGATGAAGTTTATTAATTCGTTGTAATTCTCCAGTTTGACTATGAATAATAATATCTCTGCCTTTCTCATATAAACCAAAATCTCCAACAATTAAACCTCCTATATCTGATGAAGTTGGAAAATCATATTGTGTACCATCTCCTTGTCGTCTTTTAATTAATCTTAATTTCATTGATGATATTTCATGATTTTTGTAAATATCTCTGACATTTCTAAAAAGTTGAACCAATTTTTTTGTTTCATCTAACATTGTAATTATTTTTTGAACAATAATCTCATTTATATTATTTGAATCATTATTATTTGAAAGTGTTGCTATTCTATTTTGAATTTCATTTTTTGTATCATAAATATATAATTGGGCGAATTTTGGAGGATTATTATTTATTGGAAGTAAAGATCCAATTAGATGATGAATTTGTCCACAAATTTTAAAAATATATGGGCCTGATGATTTATTAATATCTGATTGAATATTTGCCCCGAATGAAGTAAAAGCAAACATAGAATTATAAATTCTAATATTTTTTCTAAAATTTGCACTTAAGGGTCCTCCATAATAATCTAATAGTTCATCTAAAATTTGTGGTGTTTTTTTCTTTAAAGGTATCATAATTTTTCCATTTTGACAACATAAAGAAAATTTTGGTGGATTTGTGTTTTGTGTTTGTTCATTTTTCCAAAATAACGCTCTACAGTATTGACATTCATAATTGCAGTCTCCAATATCAATATATTCATCATTTAAATCTGCATTAAAATTTTGTGAGAAAGAAAATGTTAGTAAAATTTTTTTTTTCCAATTTTATAATTAAAAAAAGATTTTAGGATGGAAAAATTACTTCTTTGGACCGATGATAAATCATAATCCTCCACTGATGCATTTGATGTACCTTCGCTGGTCTCATGAGTTAAAAATAATTGAATAAATCTACTTCGATAACCAGTAATAATCTCTGTATTTAATTCTTCAAACCGATTGTTTGACCAATGTATATTTGTAGATGTGGATGCTTCATCATCATTTGTACAAATTTGTCTTCTATAACACTTTGAACGTTTTGAATTGTTGCTATTAGTATGACTTTTTCCTTTCATTCTTTTCAATTTCATTTTATTTAATATAAATTATAAAAAGAACAATATAAAATATTATTAAAAAATAAATATTACGGACATAAAAGAGAGAGAAAAAAAAAAAGAATTATGCAATTTATTTAGTTAATAAAAAAAAGGATAAACCAACAATAACATAATAATATTAAATATTAAAATTAAAAGAGAATATTCAATGTAACAGTTTTTTTAATCAAAACAGAATGGAGTAATGCATTTTGAATAAAATACTGTAAATAATAAATAATATGAAAACTTTAAAAATTTAATAGTAAGAAAAATTAACTAACTTAAATAAGTATGGTTAAAAAGTAAAGAAGAAACTAATTAAATTAATAAAAAAAAAATCAGAAAATATGTTACACATTTAACAAATGTAAACTTTAAATAATATTATTCGCATACAACATTAATCATAATTTGTAAATATACGGTTCCTATAATAAAAAATTTTCAAACAAAAAAGGGGTAGAGAAAAAAAGACTACATTTTTTCATTTTGTTGTAAATCTATAATGATAATTTATTTTTACAAATTCTGCTGAATTATTTTTTTTAATCTAAAATATTGAATTTTCTTTTATTTTTTAATATTATAATTTAATTGGGTTATTTTAATTTAAAATTAAATTAATTAAAATTTTGTTTTGTTTTTTTTTTCTATCCGTTGTAAATTTTTATAAAATTTAAGATTTTACAATTCTTATATATTATTTAATTGATGTAATTTTATTTTACATAGTGAAAAATGATTGAAGAAAATATTATTCTTCAATTTGTAATTTAGTTTATTTATTTGTTTTTTTTTATATTAATTGATTAAAAAATTATATTTATTTGTTGAAGTAAATTTTTTTGTATATTAAAATCGTTTTGTTATCTTTTTAATTTTTTTTAATTTTTCATTTTTTAATCTGTATATATTGTTTTAGTCATTTAAATTTAATTTACATAATTAAAGTTAATTGGAGAAAATATTACTTTGATTTTGTTAATGTATATGATTATAACGAATAATTTTTATCTTTTCTCACCCTCTCTATTCTGTTTGTTGCATTTTGTACAAAGGAAGAAATGGCTTGTGTCAAATTTTATATGTTCCTAATATACACCAACCGATGAAACTATTACTGTTTAAGTTTTTTTTTTTAATTATATTTTTATGAGAACCTACATTTCTTGAATCAAATAATATATAACTTATTATTATTTATTATGATCAGTTATGTTATTAAACAAAGTAAAAATTTATATACAACAAAAAATCTAACATTAATAAATTTAAAAAACCTAATTCATTAACATGTTAATTACTACTCTTTTCCTTCTTTTTCCTTATGTGAACGTATTTTTCACCTTCCATAAAAGACTTGGATTTATTAGATCAAATAATAAATAAATTAAAGTATGTAAATTCATAAATAAATATTACATAAAAACTGGAAAACTGAAAAAAAATAAAAAAACAGAAAATCAAATTACATAATGAAAGAACTTAAATTATACAATTGAGATTACAACAAATTGTAATTAAAAAAAGATTTCAATACAGATACTCTTCTATTAAATTTAAATATTACAACAATACAAAAAAAAAAAAAAAAAAATTCCCCGGGTAATCAAAAAAAGAAAAAAATCAAAGGACAGAAAAAAAAAAAACTAAAGTAGAAATAATAACAACGAATTTAATATATACACATACAAAAATATACACGCTATAAAAAACAGTATAAAGGTTTTAATTAACTATTTTTTGGTATGCTCAGATCTCATTAGTAATATGTCTCAATAATAACTGTAATATAATTCAACATCATCTTCGATAGCTACCAGGTATAATGTCTGGGAATGTGTCCAAAAAAAAAACAAAACAAAACAAAACACAAATAAGAAAAAAAAAAAAGGGTTGTGTATATTATCAGTTAGGGAGAGGGACGAAGGGAGGGGAGGTAGGAAAAAAAAAAGGGTAACTAACCATTTATAATATAAATAATAATCACAAAATCCCAAACATTTACGGCAACAATAAAGACGGTCAAATAGTATATCACAGTTATGGAACATATGTTATCAATAATACCATATTCAGCATCATATACCAAATTAAGCAATGAATCTGGTATATGCATTCTTATACATCTGATTAGAGATCATCATAGCATATAAAAATTTTAATCCAAAAGTTCTTGTTAAAAACATTTACAACAACGCAACACAGAAACAATAATAGGAGAAAACAGAAAAAAAAAAAAAAAAAAACAAAACAAAACAAAACAAAACAAAACAAAAACAAAATAAAACAAAACAAAACAAAAAACTTATCACATATATCATTATCATGTAACTTATAATATAAATAATACTCACAAAACATTCACAAATAAGAAAAAAAAAAAAAAAGGTTGTGTATATTATCAGCTAGGGAGAGGGACAAAGGGAGGGGAGGCAGGAAAAAAAAAGGGTAACTAACCATTTATAATATAAATAATAATCACAAAACATTGACAAATGAGGGAAAAAAAAAAAGGGTTATGTGTATTCTCAGCCAAGGACAGAGACAGGGAGAGGGGAGACAGAAATTTACGACAACGCAACACAGAAACAATAATAGGAGAAAACAGGGGGAAAAAAACAAAAAAAAAACAGTAAACTTATCACATATATCATTATCATGTAACTTATAATATAAATAATACTCACAAAACATTCACAAATAAGAAAAAAAAAAAAAAGGTTGTGTATATTATCAGTTAGGGAGAGGGACGAAGGGAGGAGAGGTAGGGAAAAAAAAGGGTAACTAACCATTTATAATATAAATAATAATCACAAAACATTGACAAATGTCAAAAAAAAAAAAAAAAAAAGGGTTCTGTGTATTCTTAGCCAAGGACAGAAAGAGGGAGAGGGGAGACAAAAAAAAAAAAAAAGGTAAAAAACCACTTATAATATAAATAATAATCACAAAACATTCACATATAACAAAAAAAAAAGTTGTCTATATTGTCGACCGGTGAGAGGAATAACAATCACAAAACATTGACAAATGTCAAAAAAAAAAAAAAAGGGTTCTGTGTATTCTCAGCCAAGGACAGAAAGAGGGAGAGGGGAGACAGAAGAAAAAAGGGTAAATAACCACTTATAATATAAATAATAATCACAAAACATTCACATATAACACACAAAAAAAGTTGTCTATATTGTCAACCGGGGAGAGGAAGGGGGGAGGGAGGGGAGGAAAAAAAAAGGCGGCAAAATAATCACTTATAATATAAATAATAATCACAAAACATTCAGAAATAAGAAAAAAAATAGTATGTATACTGTTGGACAGGAGGGAGGGGGACGGAAAAAAAAAGGGATAAATAACCCCTTATAATATAAATAATAATAACAAAACATTCACAAATAAGAAAATAAGGCTGTGTATATCGTCGACCAAGAAGAGGGATGGAGAGAAGAGGGAGCAGAGAAAAAAAAGCAGTAAATAACCACAAACAGAGAAAAGAAAAAAAACAGACTTTAAAAAAAAGAATCTTTTCACGATATGATGATCATAGTAATAAATATGCTGAAATAATAAGACAATAATGAACATTAATAAAAATGTTTAAATAAGAAGAATACCTGGATAAAAAACAGGTTTGAACAGATAGCAACGAAGATTTAAGAGGAAACAGTTGAAAGAAGTTTACAGCAGCATTAATGGTGAAGGAAAGAGATGAAACAATAAATGAGGAGGAGATATATTTAAAAGAGAGAACCGGCTACATCAGAAGGGTCGGTGCAAAAGAGAGAGAGAGAAAACTTTTTCACACAAAACAAAGAATAGATGATAAAGTTTAATAAAAGTAGCTGCATTAATGATAAAGTTAAGTCTGTAAAAAATCTGACTGAAAGTAATCATGGAAATAAATGAGAAACTTCTAGTATGCAATACAATCACAACAAAAAAGCTAAAAAAAAAAAAAAAACCAGATAACTTAAACGGGGCAAATCCTGTAAACACATCTAACAAACTACATAGTTAAAACACATCTAACGAAGCATTGAAATCTAACGAAATCATGCAATACGGTTATCAGACAAAAGAGAACAATAATTCTACAGGAATTGAATCAAAAGATTGATGATAACAAAACATCACACATACTAACCTAATTATAATTAACCATTATAAATAAAAACACCATATCTATAATAAAAGCAAACTGTAAAAAAAAATTTAACAGAAAAAATAAATAACCTCTAATAAAAACATCTAAAACTACAAATCCTAGATATAATAGAAAATCATCAACATTAAAAAAGCAAGGATCAGAATTAAAAACAAAATAAAGAAAATATTACCCGGGGACAAAAAATACTAAAAATTACAAACATACAAACAAACAGTTCAAAAATCTTCAATGTTCCACTTGATACTTGCATCGGTTCATCTTGCCACAATCCCAATCTGCAAAAAGTAATTAGCAACAACCATATATCAAAAAGACAAAAAAAAAAAAAAAAAAAGCGACAGCACAAACAGAGTAGAAATAAAAAAGAAGAAAAAAATAATTCAGTAGTAACTTAAAAAATAACAAATGATAGGAAGGAGAAAAATGGAACCCGAAAATTGTAGTAAAAAAAATACTAAAAATCAAATTTCAAACTTTTAACAGAGAAACACATGAAAAGCTTGAACAAAAAACCCTTCGAGCACTAAAAAAAAAAAAACCCCAGATTTAAACCTCCGGAGAAAACAAACACACAATAAGGAAAAACCTCAACATTATAAATCAAAAATAATTTTTAAAAAAATAACGATGATTGAGAGCATAAAAAATACGAATATTTAGGGTTTTATGTCTGAATGTATCTCACTAAATAGTAATTTAAAAAATTCTTAAAAAGGCCCAAAAAAAAAAAAACAAACGGAAACAACAATGAAAAAAAAAGAAAAAAACCACAGAAAAAAAATACAAATTATAGCATTTGAAAACAACCACCAAAAAAAAAATTTACCAAAAAAATTGTAAATATCAGAACTCAACATTCGGCGAGGGGAAAAAAAAGGGGAAGATCCATTAGACGAATATACATAAATGAGTTAAAAAATAACAAAACAACCGGAGAGAGAGAGAGGAAGGAGAGGAAAAAAAAAACCCCCAAAATAGTAACGAAGAAGAAAACAACAAAGGGCAAAAAAAATTTCCGAAAATGAAGAACAAAAACCAAGCTTTTACAACTGGAGAAAACAACCACAGTAGCAAAAAAATCATGACCACTAAAAACCGAAACAAAAAAAAAAGAATGAGTCGGCAAAGGAACAAAAAAACCCAAAAATCTAACGTTTAGAACCCAAAAATCCGAAGAAGAGGAAGAAATAACAAAACAACCGGAGAGAGAGAGAGAGGAAGAAGAGGATAAAAAAAACCCTCAAAATAGTAACGAAGAATAAAACAACAAAAGGCAAAAAAAATTTCCGAAAATGAAGAACAAAAACCAAGCCTTTACAACCGGAGAAAACAACCACAGCAGCAAAAAAATCATGACCACTAAAAATCGAAACCAACAAAAAAAAAGAATGAGTCGGCAAAGGAACAAAAAAAACCTAAAAATCTAACGTTTAGAACCCAAAAATCCGAAGAAGAGGAAGAAAGAGAGGCAGCGCTGTAGAGAGAACAACCACAACAATAAAAAAATCATCACCACAAAAAGCGAAACCATAAAAAAAAAAAATGAGTAGGCAAAGGAACAAAAAAAAAACCCAAAAATCTAATGTTTACAACCCAAAAATCCGAAGAAGAGGAAGAGGAAGAGTAAGAGGCAGAGCTGTAGAGAGAGAGAGAGTGAAAAGAGCAAAAATAGAGAGAGAAAATCAATTGGGAAAGGGGCGGCGAAAGAAAGAAGGAGAAGAGGAAATTAGGGTAGAGAGAGGCAGAGAGAGAGAGAGAGAGAGTCGAAAGAGTAAAAATAGAGAGAGAATAAATTGGGAAAGGGGCGGCAAAAGAAAAAAGCAGAAGAGAGAGTTAGGGATGTGGAGGCTAAAATTGTCCATCCACTGTGGGCAGCGCAGGCTAGGGGAAGAAAATCAGGGGCAAAAAGGTCATTTCAGCCACAAAAATACTGTGTATTACTGCTATACACTGTAGCAGCAGAAACGGAAAAGCAAATAAAGGAAGAAATTTTCACTGTGGACCACTGTAGAAAAAACAGTGAAAAGTTTCCTTTCCTTTAGTATATAGTATTAATATTGGTAAATTTATTATTTTTTTATTGTTTTAAAAATTATCAAGTTGCAAGTAAATCACATATTTTCTAGTAAATCTTAGTATTTACTTGTAAATATAATATTTATCAATAAGTGCACTATTTAGTAATAAATATAGTAAAATCAGGTATTTGTTTGTAAATCTAATACTTTATTAGTAAATATGATTATTTACATGATAATAATAATATTTACATGATTTCTTAAAACTTGATATTTACCAGTAAATAGTGATGTTTACAGTAAATTAGGTTTTTTTTTTTTTTTGGTAAATCATTTAATTACATGATATTTTTAGTATTATTTCTTTTAACTAAATTTTTTATTTGTATGTAAACCTAAATATTTTATGATAATTATGTTAATTCTAATTTTTTCACTTACATTATCTTTAAGAGATATGAATTATTTTTCTAACAAATAAATTAATTTACTTGTAAATATAGTATTTACTTTGATAAAATTTTAGTAGTAAATCCGATATTTACAAGTAAATTCGGTACTAGTAAATACAATATTTAATAACAAATCTGAATATTTACATTATTATTATATTTTATTATTATTAAATACTTGGATTTGCTATATGTGCACAATTTTATAAAAATTTACATATAATTTGTATGAACTAGATTTACTAGTAAATATTTGGATTTACTATATTTACATAATATTTGTAAAATTTTACGTAGTTAATTATATGTCCTCTATTTAGCCGGATTTACTAATAAAAATTTGTATTTACTTGTAAATTCATATCTTATATATACTAAAGGGATATAACTTTACTGTTCACACACAATAAAGTTACTATTTTACCCTTTAGATTTGTGCTTCTCGCCTTTCCAATATACCCGAATGCCAATTTTACCCTCACTTTGTTGTTTGGACGATTTTGGCCGTCGCAATTTGCCTGTTGATTATTTGTGTATAGTGGTTTGACTCTTTTGCTCCTCAAACCCTATGTCTTCACTTTGCTCTCTCTCTTTCTCTGCCGCCACTTCGCATCTCTCTCTCTTTTTTTGAGTCCTCATTTTTGTTTACCTTTCTTTCTCTCTCTCTCTCTTTGTCTCTGTCTTTCTCTCTCTATTTCTCTTCTTCTTCTTTCTTTCGTTTTTGGCTTTCTGAAACCCTGTTTCTTCATTTTCTTTTTTCTCTTTCTCGCCGGTTCCTTTGTCGGTTTTTTTTTTCAGCTGTCATGTTTGTTTTAATTTTTTCGTCTCTGGTTTTTTCTCTCTCTGATTTCTTTTTTTCTTCTTCTTTCTTGCGTTTTTGATTTACTGAAACCCTAAGTTTATTTCCTCTCTTTTGTCTCTGCCGCCGCCTGTTTTGAGTTCTCAAATTGTTATTTGGTTTTTTATTTTCGTCTTTCTCTTTATTTTTTTGTTTGTTTATTTTGTTCTTTTTTTTTTTTTTTTTCCGGTCTCAAATTTGTACTGGTGGGTTTGTGTTCGTTTTCATTAAGAAAGTTAGTGGTTTTTGATGTGCTGTTGTTGGAGAAGCTTCGTTTGCAGGGAATGGTTTTTAAGGCATGTCTGGTGATTTTTTTTTTTAGGTCTTTCTTCTCTGACATTTATTTCGTCGTTGTATTTCTACCAGTGGGTTGCTTTTGGTTTTGGTGAAGAAACTTCATGCCTTTGGAGTTGTTGTTGTTGGAGAACTTGGGTTTGCAGGAACTGGTTTTCAATGCATGTTTGCTGATTTTTTTTTTTCTTCTCCCTCATGGATTGGTTTTGTACTTTGTTCTTTGGGCTTTATGGACTGTTCAAGATTTCTTTTTTTGTCTGTTTATTTTGGTCTGTTTTGTTTTGTTTTTTTTTTTCGGTTTCAAATTTGAACCGGTGGGTTTGTGTTTGTCAACACCTATTTCAGCAGTTCTCAGACATTTATTTCGTTTTTTTTTTTCTACTGGTGGGTTGCTTTTGGTTTTGGTGAAGAAACTTCGTGCTTTTGGAGTTGTTGTTGTTGGAGAATTTGGGTTTACAGCAACTGATTTTCAATGCATGTTTGCTGAAGTTTTTTTGTTTTTTTTTTTTGTTTTTTTTTCCCTCACGGATTGTTTTCGTAGTTTGTTCTTTGGATTTTAGGGACTGTTTGAGGAAGCCAGGAGTTGTAGAAGAACTAGTTATGAATGTGAAAATGTATACATTGTAGATTGGAGTACTTACAATTCTCAGCTGGGTGCTTGGAGTTTTTAACGATTATATTGAAGACTTTTTATTCATGATGTTTGTGTTTTCAAATTATTTGGTTTTTCCCTCCGGGTGTTATTTCTTAAATTTTCTAACCAAATTTTGATTTATTTATTTTTATTTTTTAGATATATTTGTGATGATTTAGTTGTATTGTAGGATTTAGTTACAACAGAATGAATTGATTAGGTTTTCCGTTATTTGAATGTTTGATTTGGCTTCCCCATTTCTATGTCACATAGTTTGGTTTCGTTTTACTGATTTGTCCTATATATTTAGTTCTTTCAGTTTAGGTTATTTTAGTGGTGATTCAATTATTTGTTACAGTTTTGTAACTTGGACTCTGAAAATTGCTTTTCTTGGAATTTGTTTTATGTCTATATCCGGATTTTTTGTTGTCAGTATATGTATTTTTATTATATACGTGTAAGTATTATATTTCTGCTGCTTTTCGCCGACTCTTTACAAATAGCGTTTTTCAAGCTTTTTTGACTACCTTTTCTCTTATATATTCCATTTTCTCTCATATATTACATGTTTCTTATATTCTACCATTTGTCTTCCCGTAATATCCTCTCACTTACTCTCTTTCAAATCTTCTTTATTTCTTACTTAAAATATTCTCTCCTGTTGTTTCTGAACTTCTCAAAATTATTCACTTTGAAATCCTCACTTTTGTGGAAATCTCTTGCTTTTTATCTAGGTACTATATTTGATGTTGCATTTTTGGTCTATCAATTGCTTTCTTGATTGATTTTATATTCTATCTTTATTGATTTTTATATTCTTACTATTGGTTTTGGAGTGATTTTATTATCTGTATGTATTTTATTGTTTGGACGTTTTTAGCTTTCTAAATATGCCTATTGATTATGTTCTTTATACTGCGATGATTTTTTTCTCCCTCTAATTCTATGTATATATTATTTTTTGTCTTCTCTTCGCTGCTCTTCTTTATTGTTAAAAGTTATTTGTGATTTTTCATGTTCCTATTTTATTTAGTCTTTGTTTTTTTTCCTTTTCAGTTTCTGCTTTTTTTGTCGACAATAGAATATCAATGATTTTTTTTTTCTTTATATCTTTGATGATTAGTATTCTTATTGTAGGTTAAATCATTATATTATAGAATCTAATAGGTTGTTTTCATTGTTCTGATTATGTATGATTATGTATTACCTATTATTTTTAAGTTTGTTTATGGTGTTCTTCCAGCACACCTAAATATCAACTTTATCCTCCTTTTATTGTCTACATGATTTTATCCTATGAAATTCGTTGACCGGTTGTATGTGTATAGTGTTTTGACTGTTTTGCTCCTCAAATCTTAACTCTTCATTCAGTCTCTTCTCTCTGTTGTTGCTTCGGTTTTCTTTATGTTTTTTCAGTTTTCATTTTTCTCAACAAATTCTATTCTACTATGATGATCTCTATTTGAATATACATATACCAGATTGATTACTTACTTTGGTACATGTTGATGAACGTCATATTATTCATAGTATATATTAAATAACTAATATATATTATTTGACAGTTTTGATTATCGCCGTGAATATGTTTGGGAATTTTATAATGTTTGTGTTATTTTCATATTGTTTTTTCTTCTACGGTTTTTGATAAGTTTTTATTTTATGGATTTATGGTTGATAAATCAGAAGTTTTGGGGGTTTTTTTTTTTGTTCTTTCCTTTATTTTGAGTATCAGTTATGCTTTCTGTTTTTATTAATTTTGTCTGTAGTTTACTTTTTTCTGATTTTTTCCGTTCCTGTTTTCTCAAAAATACTTATAATTACACTTATATATTATTCCTTACATCAATTTACCTGATATTTTTTATATTGCTCTTTTTTTTTTTCCTTACAATTTACTGTCTTTTTATTCCTTCAATTTTTTGTCCTTAAGCTTAAATGTTTACCTACAGTTTTTGCATCCTATTGTTTCAATTTATTTATTCTGTTAACCGACTATTCTTGATTTCTGACTTTTGTTTTATAATATTTATTTGACTTTTATTTTTGACTGTTTTTGTTATTTTATTTCTGTTTTTATTATTAATATTTTTTCTCTCGCAGATATTCCCAAACATTTCACCTGGTAGCTATTAAAAACAACGTTGAATTATATTTTAGTTATTTTTGATAAATACTCTTCGAATACAAGAGATCTGAGCCTATTTTAATATTGTCTACTAATTTTTTCCCTTCTTAAGAGTTAATATAAATTTCCTTCATATTTTTTATAGCATTTATATATATATATTTATTTTTTTCGATTATATATTTATTTTCGTGCACATCATTCAATATTTTACTGGTTTTTTTATTTTTTTCCATCACATTATTCGGTTAGGGACTTTTTCCTTTTTAAATTTTTTTTTTTTTTTTGTTTTTGATTTTTATTACCCGGGGGTTTTTGGTCCTTCTATTAAATTATTCAACTTTTTAGGTGTAGTTTTGTTATATTTGTATGTAAATGCTTTGATTTTTATCAACCATTGTAATTTAAATTGTTTTATGTAATTTTGTATATTTTTATTATCAGTCACTATAATTTAAATTGTTTCATGTAATTTTTTACATTCTGTACTTTTATAATGTAAGTTTAAATGTTTCCTTTGTATATATCTTTATTTTATTTAAATTTATGTTAATAGAAAATAATTGTTCGTTAAAAATGTAAACGGTTTAGGTTATTTATCATTTAATTTAGCAAAATAGAAAATTTTTTTTACCGCAAAAATTTGACAAAAAATTGTCGACCAACCACAATTTATTTATAGGCATATGAATTATAGATAAATAAATTTAATTGGATAAATTTTTATATAAATTTCAAATTTATTTAAAATAATATGAATTATAAATACATGAATTTGATTCCATAAATTTTGAAATAAACTTTAAATTGATTTATACATTTATTTAAGATTGCTAAAATTTTTGTTTTTAATAATATAATATAGGTCATAAAATAAACTTAATAATAAATTTATATACAGCAATATTATATATAAATTATATAAAAAGATATCAATGAAATAAAAATATTGTATTATATAAAAAACTTGAATGGGTTAAATATATTAAAGAAAGAATATATATATAATTTAGACTATGACATTTAAAAAACTAGTATTGGATAAAAATTAAAAAAAAAACCCAAATAAAATTTAATTTTTTTCCGATATTTTATTAAGAAATATGAAATAAAAGACATTCATAAATAAATAAACTTAAAAAAAAATTTATATAGATTTAGTATATGTTTATATATTCTCATAAAATGCCTAAAATTTCTGACTTTAGCTATACAATGAATGTAACATAATAAAATAACGAACAAATTTAAATATAAATATGTTGTATATAAAGTGAAAGAAAATCTATAAATGAAAATTTAAAGATTTTATTATATAAAAATATAAGTTGATTAAATATATTTTATAAACTATAAAATTTATAATATGATTTTTAAAAACAAAAAAATTAAATTAAATTGATAAAAGAACCAGAAAATATGTTAACTTATGAATAATTTACTCTTAACTGTAAACTAAATTATATAAAAAAAATTACTTTGAAATTAATAATTTTTCATACATTTAATCGTAAATAATACATTTAGATAAGAAAAAAAATATAAATATTATTAATTATTTAATAAAAACAATTTAGAGAATCAAAATCATATAAAAAAATTAATATAATAAGATTGTAATAGTTGTTGGAATAAAATAATGTAGGAAATTAAATCAATATTAAATATGAGATAAATTTACAAACGAATTGAAAAACATTAGATAATAAAAAAATAAATTTACATAATAAAATTATAATATTGAGGAAAAAAAATATTCCGATTTAATTTGTAACCATAAAAATGTTACAAATTTAAGTTAAAAAGAATATTAAATTACAAAATATGTAACATTCAATTGTTAAATTAGATTTTTAGAACTAAAATCTTTAAATATTTTATGAACTTTTATATTTATTTACTAATTCAGTTCATTTTATTTGTGATATTAAATTTACTTAGATTTATGAAATATTTTTCCGTGTTTAATTTATTAAACTTTTTCTTATTTATTATTCGTTATGTTTTGATTATAATTTTTTTTTTATGATAATAGCTAAAATTCTTAATAAAAATATTTTATTATAATAGTTGTTATTAATATATTTTTATTGGTTACATATTTTTTCTTAATTAAAATAGTTAAATATTTTTCGTTCTTTGTTATTAAATTTATATCCATACTTTTAATTTTCTAACAATATTTGATACTGTACTTTTTCTATTTTGTATGACAATATTCAAAGAATGCAGAGAAGTTCTGGAAAAAATACACAGTATTCAGAACGTATAAAAACGACAAAAAAGGCAACATTATATGAATAGTGATGAGGCATCTTAAATATGTATATGTCAAATACTAAATATCATATTTTAAATATTAAAATATGTAATGCACCATCATTTGAAAAAGGTAACTTAATTATTTTATATTATATTTTTATATATATATTTATTAATTTTGTTAATATTTTATACTAACATTTTGTTATTTTGTTTTCCTAAATTTTTTTGATAAATTTTACAATTTAGACTTAAATAATGAATATATAGATATTGGGGATTGTAATTGCATATGTCAATATTGTGGAGCATTATTTTGGAAATATGAACAAACACATAATACAAATCCACTAAAATATTTTTTATGTTGTCAAAATGGAAAAATTAGTATTCCTTTAACAAAAAAAGCACTACCAATTTTAGATCAATTATTAGATTATTATGGAGGATCTTTAAGTACAAATTTCAGAAAAAAAAAAAATACAAGAACTTATAATTCTATGTTTGCTTTTACTTCATTTAGAGTAAATATTCAATCAGATATTAGTAATTCTCTCGCACCATATATTTTTAAAATCAGTGGTCAAATACATCATTTAATTAGATCTTTACTTCTAATTGATAATAATCCTCCAAGATTTGCACAATTATATATTTATGATACAGAAAATGAAATTTAAAACAAAATATCTACACTCTCAGATACTGAAAATTTAAATGAGACAATAGTTGAAAAATTAATAACAATGTTAAATGAAACAAATAAATTAGTACAACTTTTTAGAACTTTTAGAGAAATTTATAAAAATAATCAAATACCATCACTGAAATTAAGATTATTAGGAAAACGACAAAAAGATACTACACAATATGATCTTCCAACTTCAACAAATATAAGTGCTTTAATTATTGAAGATATTGGTGAATATGAAATGGAAGAGATATCATTATTTATGATCAAACTGAACAACTACAAAGAATCAATAAACTTCATCCATCTTATATAGCATTACAATATCCATTATTATTTCCCTATAGAGAATATGGATATATAATTAATATAAGATGAAATCCAAATTTTACAAGTAAACAACCACATAGACATCGAATATCAATGAGATCATTTTATGCTTTTCAACTTCATGAACGAATAGAACAAGGAAATACATTTTTTAGATCTGGTCGACTTTTTCAACAATATATTGTAGATATTTATACTTCTATTGAAGAAGTTCGTTTAGATTATATTAAACATAATCAAAACAATTTAAGATCTGAAATTTATAAAGGTATTCAAAATGCTATAGTTAGAGGTGATACAGATGTACAAGCAATTGGAAAAAGAATTATTTTACGATCATCTTATATATACAGGAAGTCCAAAATATATGATTTAGAATTATCAAGATGCAATGGTAATTTGTAGGAATTATGAAAATCCTGATATATTTTTAACATTTACATGTAATCCAAAAATGGTCAGAAATTAGAAGAAACTTATCGTTGATTCTAGGACAAAAATCTGAAGATAGATCAGATATCATAAGTAGAATATTTAAAATGAAATTAGATGATTTATTAAAAACAATAAAATCAGGTGTAATTTTTGGGCCCATAATAGCAGGTTAGTTAATTTATTTTATATATTACTTAAATATATTATTATTATTTTTTATTGTGAAAATTTAAATACTAACATTACTTTTTCATTTTTTTTATCAGATTTATATGTTGTTGAATTTCAAAACGTGGTTTACCTCATTGTCATATGTTATTTTGGTTATATCCTAAATATAAATATCATGATTCATCATAAATAGACAAAATAATTTCCGCTGAAATTCCAGACCCAATAACAGATCCTTTAGGACATAAAATTATTACTGAATATATGATACATGGACCATGTGGATGTGCAAAAACATCAGCACCATGTATGAAAAATTCAAAATGTTCAAAAAAATTCCCTAAACAAATAAAAAAATGAAACAACAATTGAAGAAAATGGTTTTGTAAATTATCGTCGAAAAGATATAAACTTTAATGTTATGAAAGAAGGAATAAAACTTGATAATAGATATGTTGTACCTTATAATCGAACTTTGTGTTTAAAATATTATGCACATATTAATGTTGAAATATGTTCTCAATCTATGGTTATTAAATATTTATTTAAATACTTGACAAAAGGACCAGATAGAATTAGAGCAGTTATTGAAGATAACATTATCAGTAAAAATAATGAAACAATAAACTATAAAGAGGTTGATGAAATAAAGGGATTATCTTAATTGTCGATATATTACACCTTATGAAGTAATTTGGAGAATATTTTGAATATCCAATACACCACAGAAAATCCAGCTAAGCAACGTCTTTGTATTCATTTATCAAATATGCAAAATATTATATTTCATAAAAACCAATAACTACATAATATAATTTGACAACCACAAATTCAAAAAACAACATTAACAAAATGGATGGAAATGAATAAAACTAATGAACATGCTCGAGAACTTACTTATATAGAATTTCCAACAAAATTTGTTTGGAATAATAAAGATAAATTATGAACTCATCGACAAAGTGGACATACTATAGGACGAACATTTTATATTCATCCAAGTTCTGGGGAATTATATTATTTAAAATTTTTTTTAAATCATAAAAAAGGATCAACAAGTTACGAATCCCTTCGAACAATAAATAATATTATTTATCCCACAAATCAAACAGCCTGCCATGCACTAGGATTATTAGGAGATGATAAAGAATGAGATGAATTAATTGAAGAAGCATCTTTTTGATCAACATCGACACAACTTCATCAACTTTTTATTATAATATTATTATTTTGTAATATTTGTGATCCTATGAAATTTTTAGAAAAACATTGGAGATTAATGTGTGACGATATTTTATACAAAGTAAGAATGTTATTTCATAACCCAAATTTTCAAATTTCGTAAAATGAATTATATAATTTTGTATTATATGAATTAGAAAAATTATTAAATTTAAATTTATCTTCTTTATCACATTATAATCTTCCACTTCCAACTGGATCATTAATCGAAGATTTAAATAATAATCTTTTAAAAGAAGGACTTAATTATGATAGATATGAATTAAAAGAAGAAAATCTTAATTTAGTACAAAATTTAAATGAAGAACAACTCTATATTTATAATCAAATTTTAGATGCAATTGAAAGAAAAAAAGATAATTTATTTTTATATATGGTTCTGGTGGAACAGGAAAAACATATTTATGGAATACTATTATTAGTAAAATTAGATCAAATGGTGAAATTGTACTAGCTGTAGCATCATCAGGTATAGCATCATTATTATTACCACAAGGACGAACAGCACATTTAAGATTTCGTATACCTCTTTCAATTGATAAATTTTCAACCTGTCAGATAAAAAAATGTACTCAACTAGCAAAATTAATTGAAAAAACAACATTAATATTACGGGACGAAGCACCTATGATGAATAAATATTGTTTTGAAGCTTTAGACAAAACATTACAAGATTTAATAAATGACTTTAATCATCCATTTGGAGGAATAATAGTTATATTAGGTGGTGATTTTAGACAAATATTATCAGTTATACCAAATGGAACAAAAGAAAATATAATTAATGTAACTATAAACAATTCTTACCTTTGGGAACATTTTCGTATACTAACTTTAACAGAAAATATGCAACTAAAAAATTTTCCTTCTAATTCTAATGAACAAATAGAAATTAGTAAATTTTTCGAATGGATTTTAAATATTGATAATGGAACAGCAGATGGAATAAAATATACAGAAAATGAAGATGCTACTTGGATTAAAATACCAGAAGAATATATAATACCGTATAATACAAATTCTATAAAACATATTTCAACAACAATATACGAAAATTTTAATAGTAATTTTGATAATATTGATTATTTAAAACAACGAGCAATTGTTACACCAAAAAATAAAACAACTAATGCAATAAATAAATATTTATTAAACTTAATACCAATATAATCAAAAATTTATTATAGTTATGATACTATTCTTTCATCATCTGGAAATCTCGACGAATTAAATCTTTTATATCCTACTGAATTTTTACATACACTTAATTTTAATGGATTACCTCCATATGAATTAGAATTAAAAGTAGGAATTCCAGTTATGTTAATTAGAAATCTTAACCAATTACTGGGATTATGCAATGGTACAAGACTTATTATAACACAACTAATAAATAGAATTGTTGAAGGTCGTATTATTAATTCTAACGATACAAGTGAAAAAGTTTATATACCAAGAATAGAAATGACAATAAATGAATCTAATTACCCTTTTACATTAAAATGGCGACAATTCCCTTTAAAAATATGTTACGCTATGATAATAAATAAAAGTCAAGGTCAATCATTAAATAAAGTTAGACTTTATTTAGAGGATGAAATTTTTAGTCATGGACAACTATATGTTACATTATCAAAAGTAACATCACCAAAAGGTTTATTTATTTTAATACATGATTCGATCAATACATTTTCAAATCATATTAAAAATATTGTTTACAAAGAAATATTACATAACATTAACGGAAATTCATAATTGATTGGAGAAAATAAATACTTGACAACTAATAATTTTTTTGTAATAATTATAGTATGAAACATTTATCATATTATTCAAATATTCAGCTCAATAAATTTATAACCAAATATATTTCTATGTTTTTATTATTTATAGAAAATGTTCGATCCACTACGAATATTAAAAGTAGGAGAAACATATGAGACGATCCGTGCTCGAATATGTCACTTATGGAGGAACACAGACTACAACACTAGATGTCTAATAAGCATTGATTACTTATTAGTAGATGAACAGGTAATTATATTACATTTTTTTGCCAAATTTATTTTTATTAATAATATAAAATTTGTATTATTATTATTATATATAAATCATAATAAATCGATATATATATTTTGTATAGGACGAAGCAATACATGGATTTGTTCGTGCAAAAGATACTGATTTTATAACAAGCAAAATACAAGTTGGCAATATATATGAAATCAGTAACTTTTTTTTGTTACGAACAACAAACAAAGATACAAAATTGTTCCACATAGAGCAATGTTGCAGTTTGCACGGTTCATGATTTTCAAAGAAGTTGAAGAAGATATTCCTGAGATACCTCAATACAAATTTAATTTTGTGAAATATGAACAGTTAACATCAAGAGTTGACATTAATGACATCCTTTCAGGTAAATAATACATAATATTCTAATTTTTATTACCTCAAAGAATATAACTATATAATATAAATATTAATATTTAATAATTTTGTATTTATAATTTTATGACAGATGTTATTGGTCGTCTGATATCTATAAAAGGTGTTGAAGACTCTAATGTGGGCAATAGATTAGTCAAAAGACGAAATCTGACAATTCAAAACATCAGGTAACTATAAATTATATATTATTACAAATATATATCCATTGAAAGAAAAATATTTTCTTAATAATTTTTTTATTTAAATTTATTATCTTTTGCAGAGAAGAATCATTAAGCATAACTCTTTGGGGAGAAATAGGAGAAAATTTGGATGAAAATGTTGTTTAAAGAATGTCTGAGCCAGTTATAATCGTTTTTACAACTATGGCAGCAAAACAATATCTTGGTAAGTATAAATATAATAAATATTAATCGATACAAATTTATTTCAAATAAAAATAATATATTTCTAATTATTATTTTCGATAATTACAAATATACAGGTGGACTTTATGTAGCAAGTACTTTTGCAACATCATTTTATTTTGAACCATAGATTGCTGAATCAGAGAAAATAAAAAAAAATGTATTCTTAATATTTATTAGAAAAATATGATAGTTATCTATATATTTTACAAGTTTTTAAATATATTAACATTATTTAATATCTTATATATTTATAGGCTTAGTCATTCCATTTAAGGAATAGACTTTATTGCTCCATCAACACAGAAACCAATAACATTAGAGGAGTAAAAAAAAAAAAAATGAATAGACTGATCATATCAGAACTTTGGTGTTTAGATCCATATCAAAACCAGGTAAATTTTAATTCATTACTTTTTAAATAAAATATATAATTTAACAAGTTTTTTTTTCTTTAAATAACAGGATCAGATATTTACTACAAAGACAACCGTCACTGAAATTGATACACAATAAGGTTGGTTTTACAATGCCTGTCCACGCTGCTATAGAGGTGTAAAACAATCAAGAACTTCATGGTGGTGCGACACTCATGCCTATTTAACAACAATACCAATGAGTTGGTAATATTCATTACTTTTATTATAAAAAATTACTAAATCACTGTTAAATACTATAAAATTTACTAATTTTCTACTATTTATAATAGGTACAAAATTAATGCTCGAATCGAAAACAGCACTAGAGGAAACAATGTTGTGATGCTTGGAAAAATAGTACAATCACTGGTCAATAAAACTTGCTCCATACTAACAATTCAGGAAGAATATACTGATCTAAACATCATTCTTCCTCTCATCAATGAACTCAAAGGCATGTCAAAAATATTTTTGATTAAATTTCGTCCAAGAGGTGCATTCATTGATACAACAATTATTAAGACCTTTGATGACCATGAATCACAAATGTTATTGCCTGCACCACCAATTGAATCCCCAAAACATATGCCACAACCATTAACATCTTTGGATCCAGAAACACCACTACCAAAAACCAAAAAAGGTGTGAAAAAACAGATTTTCATTACTGAATCAATAACATAAGAGATTCAATCCAGGTACATTACTATTCATAATTTCTTTCAAATTTTGTATATTTATCTACATAAATTATAAATAATTATATAATTATACTTATTGTTATTTCAGCGCTCATCAACAGCCTTCATCAATAGAAATTCAAACATCTTCTGTTGATCCATTTAGAAAACGAAAAGAATCAAGGTATAATTATCTTTTATTTATATTTATATATTATATAATTATACCAATTTCAATTTTATTTATAAATATAAACTAATTTAATTTTTCCCTCATGACAGATCCGACGAAAAGGGAAAGAAGATTAAACACAGTTGATGAAATCTACAATAAAAAATGTTTTATTTCTAATAACTCAGTTTATAAATATATATCTATATATGTTTGTTTGTATATATAAATCCAACATCTACACATAAACTTCAATGTAAATATTATAATATTATCATTCTTCTTTCTGTATGTATTGTGTTTTTTCTGTGTTAAAGAAATCGAATAGATACTTATAAAAAATATAGATTACTACACATAATTATTCTATTATTCAAATATAAAACTAACTTATTTACTTGCACTTTTTTAATCTTTATGAAAAAAAAAAACCAAGAGTATGATTACTACATCACCGTGCGTAGCATGAGTATTAAACACGTATTTACTAATTAATTATGGTATTTACCCATAAATTTTTTGGTGGCACTCAATTTTATACTTTTGGATATTTAGTAAATACATTGTAAATAATAATAATTGCACGTAAATATGCTAATTCTCTTTAAATAAATTAATTTTTTAATCGTTTAATCATTTTTATATTTTTACAAAGTTTTTTAAATTATAAAATACACCCCAAATTATCCCAAAATTAAGCCCCCCAAATTGAACAAAACCTAACCCTAAATCCAAACTTCTAATCCCAAATTGTTGTTGCTACCACCACCGCCGCCATGCCACCAACGCTGATTGTTGTTGCGAACCTAAGGTCTAGTGAGCTTCAGTCATTGCAATAGCTGCTACAGCCGATCGATCTCGCGAATCTCAGATCGAATCGAGATTCGGTCGTCAAAGAGAAGCGGAGCCCAAAGATCGAAGCTCGTAGAGGCCGAAGTCTAACGATGGAGAATCATGATCTCGCGGCGGCGATAATCGCACCCTCATGATTGAGAGAACTGTGAGCTCATCTCCTCTGCCACATCGCAAGATCGGAAAAACGGCGAGATCATGGCGATCGGACAAATGATGAGATCGCGAGGATTGCCTCCACCGCCATCAAGATTCCTTGAGCTGACGAATAGAAAAACCACGTCGCTGAAGGCGTTCTCTCGCCGAAGATGGAGAAGACTTGACGCGGGGAAGATGCTGGAGACGGAGAAGAATTGACTCGCCGGAGATGGAGAAGACAAGGGCAGCACCGTAATTTCAAAATCTCTCTCAAACATGAATGCTATTTTATTCCAAAGTTTTTTTCAATATGCTATGACTTGCAATTTTCCTCACCTTGTAAGATACTCAAGCCACATGTTAAAAAATCTGTGTCTGCGTTGTCGAAGATATCAATGGACGAGGCAAAATGTCGGTTCAACAAAAACCCTAAAATCTTGAGATTTAAATTGGAGAATCTTGAACATTTAAGTTTCAAGCGTAATTGATTGAGAATAATCATTAGCTTTATTTTATTTGTTTAAATTTATTGTAATTATTCAAAGAGGCCTAACCCCTTTTAGAGTTTGACTTGCTTTTTTTGTATTCATTAAAGAGAGGACATAGCCCAAGACATACTGAGACAAACCTCTGTAACTTTCATGTGTTCTTTATATTATTGCAATTTATTCACTATTTATCACGGATGAGGTTTGTGTTGAAGCAATATGAGTTGACGCATTTTCAGAATAAGTTTGGAGTTTCTTTTCTTACTAACTGTACAACTTTATTTAAAATAAACTGATAAACATGATTATAGTACATATACCATGAAAATCATAATTCCGAAAAAAACAAAAACAAAAATAGAAACAAAGCAGAACAGCAACTAGCAAATGGATACCATGCTTGTACTTGGACCCAAAATAAAAAAAAGATGCCATACAAGTACCACCCTCAAAGCCCGGGTTCAGGTTGGGAAAAAAGGGTGTAGGTTGGTTTTGGGTCGAATCCGCATGACATGATAGAAAAATGATTTTGGTCTGGGTCAATTTGATGAACACGAAATCAACCCGCAACAACCCATTCAAAATTTTTGTACAATTCAGGTTTATCTTGGTGGTGATCTTTTGGATAAACTAATTATGGGTTTACATAGTTTTATATTTTGGATTGACCTTTTGTGATGAACTAATTATGAATTTTGTTTTTTAAATTGATATTATGTGATGGTATATTGCTTAATTTACTTAATATATCTCTACAACAAAGTGGCTCTTTAATTACAGTTAGCAATAGTGGTTTTAAAAAAGTGTGAGAATAGATATACATATATGAGCTTACTGTTTGAGAATTGAAAAGTTTATTAGACTAAATAAAATAAAATATTAGTATTTATAAAAAGCAACACTGCCGTTCAACTTTCTGAATATTAGCACCATATATATATATATATATATATATGTATGTATGTATTGGTGAAAAGTTAAGTGCCCACTAAAAAAAAAGACGCAAAAAGCTTTGTAAAATTTTAAGAACCTGCCAAAACTTCCTACTAAACCTTTTTAGCTCTCTCCTTAATATATTATTCTTAATAACTTATTTTATTTATCTTCGCTCCCAAAACAAATCCCAAACAGACAAAAAGCTAGTTAGAAAGAGAGAGTTTCTCAAAACCCATAAACCAGAATCAATAGAAATACTCTGCCTAAAACAAAACACCACTATTTTTCGTTTTGCATTGCATGTATTGCTTCTAGGTAAGGTCATTACTGGTTTCTTAGAAAATGAAGTAAATTTTGTTTGAGTTTTGTGCAACTTTGTAATGTTTGGATTCTCTGTTGTTTCCTTTCTACTTAGAAATTTAAAGAATTTATGCGTTTGAGGTAAGTTCCCCTATTTTTTCTACCTAATCAATTTGCAGGTCAATTGTAAGCAATGGATTTCGTTGATGTATTTTCATTTTTTGTGGATCTTCTAATTTGTCAACCATTTTTTATCTTATTCTATTAATGTTTTTACTTAAATATAAATGTAAGAAATAAAATGAAAAATGGAAGACCCAAACTTGAATAAAGATCGTAAGAAGTCTATAAATAATCTTCAATAAGTTTTTGCCGACAGAATAAAATATTTGAGAAGATTTTGTTAATTGTGAAGCCTGAGAGGCCTTTTTTATGGCTAGTATTTAAGAGTTTATGAATAGAAGGAGAAATAGTGAAAAAGGGTAATGAAGAGATTTGTACAAGGACAAATACTTTATGATATATTACTTAGATTAGATTTCTTTTTAATCTTGTGGTTTGTCTTTTTCTTTTGAGTTCAGTAAAAATATTTAAGAGTATATATATATATATATATATATATGTATATAGATAGAGTGTATTTCATAGTTTATAAATGATAACGAATCTTTTATGGTTTGTCCCTAAGTGGAATGAAAACAAAGAAATCAATTCTATACAAGTCAAATTTTTGACTCCTACAATATTGTTCATTTTTTCTTTCTGTAAATATGTTGTTATAGTTAACATTTTACATCTTTGTGTGTTTCTTTGCTACTGAAATTGGAAAATCTTACATCAACAAAAAAAAAAGTAACTGGAAAAATTCACTTTTTAGTGGTGGTGTTGTTGTTGTTGTTGTTGTTTTTTTTTTTTTTTTTTTTTTCCTTCTTTTAGTTGATATTAACAATGTTGTAATTTGAAAATAATCTATCAGTGTTGTGTTCATGAAACGATTAATATCGACTAGTAACCATTCGAATGGTAAAATTATAAAGCTTTTATTACATTTTTAATATGCAGGTTCAATTAAGATGGCTGATCAAAAGAAGAGAAAGCTTTGCAAATTAGGAGGAAAGCAAAATCTTATGAAGTAGACCCCAAAAATGCCCAAACGTTTACAGCTCCATTACAACTACAACGAATGCTTGAGAAAAGGAGGCGAGAGCTTCGGTTGATGCTTGGACCGAAACGTGACTCTTTTTCATTTGAAGGTCACTCTGCACCTCATAAAAAAGAATTCACTTCATAAGCTAGCAGCACCTGTTCAAAAAGATCCAGATTCACCTACGAAAAAAACTGATAAAAAGTCCATTCGTAAGATGATTGCGAGAGAGGAATCTCCTGAAGTTGAAGCACATACCACTCCAAGATTCCCCTGCTGCCCCTACAAGAAGAGCTCTCCACAAGAATTCAACAACAGAGGAAAGTCTTGAAGCTAACGTTCCACCAATGTTGAGTGGAAAGCTTTTGTACGTGAGAAAACAAGTGCAGAATTCACGGTAACATCGATGGCTTGTTTACTAAATTGATTGGTTTACTGTTCAAAATATCTAAAGTATTTAAACTTTAATGCAGGCTAAGAGCAATGTAATCAAAAGATTACAAAAGAAACAAATACCACACACTAGCAGCCGCAAGGGATACGCTCGACTTATTGATGATATCGTACATTGATGCTTACAATAGTTTTGCTTATTTCAATCATATCTGGTTTTTTTTTTTTTTTTTTTTTTTTTTTCTAATTTTATTTATTTATATATTTTTTAATGATAATCTATTTCTTTTACAGAGCAAAGAAAATGCAGGCAAGGCAGTCATATCTAGAGTTGATGCTTGGAGTAGGGCTCACAAGAAAAAGAATGGTGAACCTGTAAATGCATTAGCTGCTGAAGTTATTGTAAGATAATTCCAATAAATTCTTTATCTTTCTTATTTATAACTAGCTCTATGGTATTGAGTGTTTGATAGTTTTCTGTCATGGTACAATGAAATTTGAATCTTTTAGGAAATGTTGGAAGAAGTTGAACATGCTACACCATTACCTTCTACCAACGTAAAAGAAGATGCCCTCACTAGAGTTCTTGGTCCTGAAAAGCACGGGTGATTGCGAGGCATTGGAAAAGGAGTTAGTCTCTCAAAACTGTCTTTCGTGTTGGAGATGGATGATCCTCTGAACTCTTTAGAAGAAAAATGAGTTTAATACCCGTGCGTTGCACGGAGAAAGAAGAAAAAATTTATCCATACAAATAAAAACTATACAATTATATAATAAAAAAACTTAAACCATACAATTAAAATTACAATAATTTCTAATCATAAAACTATTTAAATACAGAAATTCTTATAATAAATTTAAATATTACAACAATATACTGCCAAAAAAAAAAAAAAAAAAAGAAGCTCCCCGGGTAATAGAGGAGGAAAAAAAAAAGGAAAAGGAAAAAATCAAACTATACAACAACAAATCAAATAAGGATAAAAACAATAATAAGACATCATAAAAACACAGAAACTTAAATATGCATTACACTATGATATACACTAATCTAAATACATAACTAAATATACAAACATACATAAATATATATACTACAAAAAATGACAAAATTTTTTTTATAATATATTTTATACTATGCTCAGATTTCATTAATATTATCTATTAATGATAGCCATAATACAATTCAACATAATCTTCCATGGCTACCAAGTGTGATGTTTGGGAATGTGTCGAAAAGAAAAAAAAGAAAGAAGAGAAAAAAAAAACGATGCAAACTTTACAAATGTTTTCCCCAAACAGAGAGAACAAATAGAATAGGAGAAACGGTCATTACAGATAAAAAGGGGGAAAACAGTTTCAAAATATTACAATAGTAATGAAACAGAATTATATAATATGAATACTATTACAGGATAACAAAAACAAATTCAACACAAAGTCCCAAACACCCACGACAACCCTAAAGATGGTCAAATAGTATATGCAACATATACAATCGATAATACCATATTCATCATCATATACCAAATTAAAAAAGAAATCTGGTATATGCATCATTACACAGTTAAACAGAGATCATCATAGCATATAAAAACTCTGATCCAAAACTTTTTGTTAAAAATATTTACACCAACAAAAGACGGGAATCAGAGAAGGAGGAAAAGAAAAGAAAAAGGAAAAAAAAAGAAGGAAACAATACAAAACAATCAGGTTGTCACATAAAACGGCAAACAAAAAAAAGAGCCAGGAAAACAAAAAACAGAGAGGGGAAAAAAAACCACAATGGAAAAAAAATTAAATATGTTTACAATATTATCATTATCATAATAAACATATTGACATAATATATAAATCAATAAAAAAAACCGACAACAAACTATTAACAATATACAAAATGAAAACAGCAATCATGACTCATTAAAAGTCTTAAATAATTACAGTACCTGGATAACAGAACAGAGCAGGCTTGGACAGAAGTCAATTAAGTTTCAGAACAAAGCACTTAAGGAGGATTTTACAGAAGCATTAATTGTAAAGGGAACGGATGAAGCAATAAATGAACAGATCTTGTTTATAAAAGAGAGCTAATTAAATGAAAAGAGTCGGTACAAGAGACAGAGACGGTGAGGAAGGGTATTTGGATATAACAGATAAGCCAAAAAAAATTAGCATAATTACTTGCATTAATGACAGAAGTCCAGCCGAAAAAAAGTTCACTCAAGGCAATGATCAACAGTAACCTACAGACCCCTAACAAATCACAAAATTACAACAGGAAAAAAAAATCAGATAATATAAAAGTATTAAATGTGAAAGACAGATTTTGCAAACTGTAATCATAAGTACATAACTAAACAGTAGAAAAATTTAGGAATTGGTTCGAATCTAACTATATCATCACATATCACAATTACTAAATTTCTCACTGATTACTTAAAACAGAGTAAAAAATCATGATAATAAAACATCATACACACTAAGCCAATTATATCAGAATTGCAAAGAAATTTAGGAAAATATTACCCGAGGAGGAAAAAGGGCTAAAAATTACATATTTAAAAATCAACACAAAAAATATCCTCAATATTCCTCTCCATACGTCCATTTGTCCATTCTGTCAGCACTGTCATCCCAATCTGCAAAAATCATTCAAAAAAAATAAACAAAAACAAAAAACGAGAAACAATACCGAAACCCAAAGAAAATTTTTTTTTCAACATACTCAATATTTTCTTTACATTTTTTACTCGGCCTTTGTTTTCAAATATGATAAAAATAGATCAGTGAATACTCGTAATAAAAAAAGCAAAAAATGTTTCAAGAGTAGAAACGCAAACTCAAATATGATAAAAATTGCAAAAAATGAAACAGAAGCAACAATAAAGCCAAAAACCCAAAATCCGAAAAGATAAAACACAATCATCCACAGCTTACATACATGTTGTCTTAATATGATATCCAACACTCTTAATGCCACTTAGGAGTTCTCAGATTCTTAACCTCGTAGAGCATTTCCAATTGCTTGCATGGGAATTTTTGCAACAAAGCTAATTTCCACTTTAAAAGTTTTTGACTGTTACTGTCGGTGTATTTTCTTTCGGTCATTCTCAGATGGACTACCATGACCATTAGCACTACGGTTTCCATTGCTTTTATACCAAAACGAAGCACCAAAAAAAAAAAAAGAGGAAAAAATAATCAAGCCATGATAGGCAAGAAATCATTCAGTAACACCCAACACATCTATGTTTCTGCTGAAACATCATCAACCACAACAGTGAACTCAAGTTTGTTTTGTGGAAGAGAGCCAACAGTAAATAAGCTCTTCTTACCATCATAGGCAAAGTCCTTATCAGCTAAACAATAATGAAATACAAAACAACACAATAAACACTACAATGTACACCTTCAACACTCCCCCCTCTCTCCCCCCCTCTTCCCCCAGAGGGAAAAAAAACCAACATTCAAAAATTAGGGTTCGGAGATAGGGAAAAAAAATTCCAAAATCAAAACTTACCAATCTGACAAAATGAAATAAAGAGAACGCAAGAGAAAAATTCATTCAAAAGTTCCCCCCTCCCCCCCTGAAAGAAAAAAATTTCAGAAATTATGGTTCGGAGATAGAAAAAAAAAATCAAAAATCAAAACTTACCATCTTGAAAAACTTAGTAGCAAAACTCATTCAAAATTTTCCAGAAGAAAAAAGATTTGGGAAAGAAAAAAAAAAGAGCAAGAACAGTGGACAAAAATCAAACTTCCAACCAAACGAAAAAAACCATCAACAATACAAACCCAAACCAACAAAAAGAGAACGATCGGCCAATACTACAAAACAACCCCAAAATCTAGGGTTTGAACACCAAAAACCCAAAGAAAAAAAAGACAGAGAGAGACAGAGCAGTAGATAGAGAGAGAGAAACAAAACATAAAATATAGAGAGACAAAATGGACGACCATAATCGGCGGTGAAAGGCAAAAAGCAAAGGGGAAAATAGGGTTTTATAGAGTAAAACTTCAAAGAAGGAGAAAGAGAAAGACAAAATGGGAAAGAGAGGAAAAATCGAGAAGTTTAAAATAGAGAAAGAAAATAGAAGAGAAAATGGGCGGCAGAAGAGAGAGGAGGAAAGGGCAAATAGGGTTTCCAGGGCGGTAACCAAGGGGGAAATAGGGTTTTGTAGAGCAAAGCTTCGAAGAAGCAGAAAGAGAGAGACATAATAGTAGAGAGAAAAAGCCAGAGAAGGAAATAGTAGAGAGAAAAGATGGAAAAGAGAATGGGCGGCAGAAGAGAGAAGGCGGAAAGGCAGGTGGGCAAATAGGGTTTGGAGGGCATTTTTGTCCAATCACTGTACAAACAGTGCCCGGCAGGCAAGGAACCAAGGGAAAATCCACCCTCACAGCAATTTGAGGGCAAAATCGCCCATTCACTGTGCGCTCCCACCCGGTAGGGAAAAAACAGAAGGACAAAATCGTAATTGCACTGTACAATACTGTGCATTACTGTAGCTTGAACTGCGAAAACAAAAAAAAAGGGAGGGGGGGAGGGGGAAAAACACTGTTAATTACTATTCATAGAACAGTAAAATCCCCCTTCACTTTAGTATATAGGTATAATATGAAAAGGTTATTGAGCAGCTGATACATATGAATGGCTTAGTTGACCTTCTCATGAAAAATCAGGTAAGAATTTCTTGAAATGTAAGGGTCTTGTATATATTTACTCTAGACCATATAAATTTAATAATATTTGGCTGGTATTTTTGTAGAGTTCAAGTGATAAAAGTGGTAGCGAAGCTAAAGTGCCTGCACCTGTTCCAATGGTAACAACATTAGGTTCTAACTGAATTTAACTTTTCATAATTTTTTTTTTCATTCACTTACTATACATTTTTGCTTATTTTGTTTCTTTTTTTTTTTGTTATATATTATTACTTTCTTTTAAAGAAAGTAAATATTGAGTCATCTGAAAACAAGAATTGCAAGATATTAGATTGGTTTGAATTGGGAGAAGTTATTGCTAAAGGGCATTGGTCCTGAAGTGATCCCAAAGACTTAGTTCATCATGTTCCTCTTGGACCTAATGGCATTAAAGTTTGGATACATGCACCAATAAAGCCTGATGCTTTTTTGTGGAGGCCTAATTCTGAGATCGTTTATATTGAAGATGCTGTCGGAAGTATAGTTACATGGCCTGTTGACAAAGTTGTTATGTAGGGTGAGTAGACTATAAATGGCATACTTTGCAACTTGTTTCTATGTTTTATGTCTGAATATTAACATCTACTCCATGGGGTTGTTTTTCAGGTGCTCAAAATAAAAGTCTTGGAAGGATTATTATGTTGAACAATTGAGCTAAAATGTATTGGATTCTTTTGAGACTAGTTTAACTATATTTTTGTTAAGAATGCATGTATTTTGGAAACCTCCCTGGTTCAATGTTTTGACATATGTTGGTTCAAAGACTTGTGATCAGGAAACAATATAGGAGACTAGGTACTTATTCTAGCCCTTCTGAACTCATGACAAGATATTATGTCAAATACTTTTGAAGTACTATGGACTGTGAAATTATTGCTCGAATCCACTATATTACTTATTCCAATAATTCCAAAAGTTTCAAGTGAATCGAAATTTTAGTATAATTATTAATTAACTATCAAACATATTCCAATAAGGAAAGAAAAAATGCTTATAGTTTGATTGCAAATTTTAAACCAGATGAAAATAAATATACAGTGTTTTCAAAATGCTATTATATTAATATAAAATAAATAAAGGCCTTTTCGTTACACAACTATTAAAGGTTTTTAAAAATCTAGAATAGCACTAAACAAATGCTATTAAACAATTCATTAGAGCGATTTAATAGTATCAGAAAAACGCTATGATATGTGTAGACTTTTTATGGCATGGTCTATTATAGCATTTACCTATCTGCTATAATTTGTAACCATAGCATTTTTCCCCTATTATAGATGATAGTTTTTGTAGTAGTGTATGGATCTTAATTGTATGTTAAAATATATATTTTTAATTTATTTAATTATTTCTAGTAGGTTGGCTAGTCGATGGGTCGCAGGTCAATGGGTTGTGTTGTGTTAATCAACCCAAAATGATGTGTTGGTAGGTTGGTCCGGTCAGGTCAACCCGTTAACCCGACGGGTTGGGTTAGTGTTGATATTTGGTTGACCCAGCAAGTCATGGGTCGGGTCTGTGTTACAGTTTAGACAATTTATGTTGGCTTCAACCCGACACGAATCTGACTTGTTGACGCAAATTGCCAGCCTTACTTGTAACATATAAATGGCCCGGCTTTCCAAGTTCCAACTGAGCCGGTTCATGATTGTTGATGTTGTAATCTGCTCTGACCACAGAGTCCTGTTTCCGATTGTAACTCGGCCACATGGAGACAGGAATATCCATTTGTCTGGACCAAATATTGCTAACCCGACTCTGACTGACCAGACGACTCCGACCGACCAGATGTCCCTTCTCGGTAAGCACGGTTACCTGACCAGATTTTGCCACCTCATTAGGATGAACCGCGTACCTGGGCTAGATTGTGCTCCGAGCACTCGACCTCGGGGGATGTGTCCATGGCTGGTAGGAGTCCCTCGGGACCCCCTCCACCTACTAACTAGCTTCTGACACAAGTCCTATCACTGTACCCATCAACAGCAGACTTCGCCCTCCTATTGCTGCACCATGTCACATCGCACCCGCCGCCACCTACTTTGACAGGGGCTACTCCTGCTGGCATCAGCGGCGCACCGACCTAATGTCCCCTGTACCGAGTCAGGGACACGTGGCATCCATCCATTGGACCAATAGCACCTGCAGCCTAAGGCATACTCACCCACCAGGTGCTCTAGGTAGCCGACCCGGCTGGGTTACCCAAGCATCCAGACCCGCGTGAGGTGTCTATAAATAGGGGATGAACCCATAAATTCAGGTATGGTCATTTTTCCTTACCAAAGCTCTGCTTCTTCCCTTACTCATCAGTACCCTCGTTGACTTAGGCATCGGAGTACCCACGGCAGATACCACACCGGTGTCCTAATCACTTTGAGGTGTTTCCCTTTTGCAGGTGATCGACGGCGGAGTGACCGGCCAGACCTAATTGGACCAGCCGATCTCATTAGGTATTGCTGCCGGAGGTGTTTTCGACATCAATACTTTGGTGCTAGAATGAGGGCCCTCGCCTTTCCAGCAATCGCGACTTCATCTCACGCGTTCCCCGAGCACCCGATAACTCAAGAAATGGACGAGTAAGATCATCAAGACATCCAGGACGACAATCCTGCCCCCACCGGCTCCTAGAGTACCTGGTGACCCTGTGTCGGAGAGGGGCCCGAGCCCAACGTAAACCACATAGATAGAGATTCTCACTGGGAACGTCCAGAGCTTGACTGAGACCATACAGGTACTCATGGAAGCGTAGAACATCCGGCTTCCCTAGGCACAACAAGAGGCCGCTGAGTCAATACCGACCAGGTCACCCAAGTCGGTGAGCCGACCACAGAACCCGTCACCCACGGCTGACCGAAAGAGTGACCAGTACAACTAGGAGAGCCTAGGATGCCAGCAGCGAAGTGGAAAAGGAGAACCGGGGCTGGGCGCGCTCGAAGAGCCGTCATACCCAGGTAACCCGACCGGGAGTAGGCGAACCGTTGACAACGAGACACTACTCGGACTACAATCGGAGAGAGACCGTGAACGTGCGAGGAAGCACTACCTCCGTGATTGACCTACTAGGCAGACCGAGAACTTATCGTCGTCAAGATCGAGAACGTTCCACTGGTAAGTCGACAAAGGAAGAAAAGAATTACCAGAGCAGGCTGGACCACCTCCAACGACAGCTCGATCAGCTCGTGGGCCAATAGTATGGGTTAGAGCAGGTCGGGGCAGTCGGCACGCCATTCACCCCGACTATCATTGCATCGCCTTACCCTACCAGGTTCAAGATGCCATCTGTGGCATCTTACGATGGCTCCACGGACGTTGACGAGCACCTCAAAAACTACCAAGCATACATGCTAATTCAGAATGCCAAGAGGCTGCGCTTTGCAAGTCCTTCTGCCTAACCCTGACCGGAGCTACCCGGCAGTGGTACCGAGGGTTGATTCCTGGATCGATCAGTAGCTTTAAGCAACTGGCAGACACCTTTGCAACCGCTTTCCTGAGTTCGAAGAACAGGAAGTTGGAGGCATTACACCTGTTCGGGATAAAGAAGGCGAGACTGAATCACTTAAAAAGTACCTCAAGCGCTTCGATAAGGCCGTGGTGCGAGTCAAGAGTTGCTTGGACGACACTCTGATACAGGCATTCCGAGAAGGCGTCAAAGACAACCGACTCGTCTGGACACTCGCCTACGATGTGCCTCCTACCTTTGCGCATCTGAGAGGGATCACCTGGAAGCACGCCGAGGTAGATGAGTACGTGAAAGGGCGAGAACTAGTATCCCGAGAACAACCCCGACTTCCCGGAAGGAAGTCGGATAGAAACCAATCCGACCAGAGCCGACCAGAGAAGGGGAAGGCCGTGGTGGATACCAGGCAAGAGGCCCCTCCTACTCCTAGAACGCCAGCGGGAAGATTCCGACAATACACACCGCTGGTCACAACCATCGAGCACGTCCTGAACTAGGTATCTGGTCGGGGACTACTTTGGGATCCACCACCACCCCGAGTTGATCGTGCTCGGAGAAATTAGAATAAATACTGCAACTTCCACAAGGATGTGGCCCACGACACAAAGGATTGCATACAGCTTCAAGACCAGATCGAGCTGCTGGTCCAGGGCGGCCACTTGAGGGAGTTTGTTGAAAGGGTAATCACTCTTGTCGGAGCAGTCAACCGAGTGGCGCCGACCTCTCGCCAAAACCCAGGGCCGAGTAACTGGCCCGACATGCCGAAGTAGGAGCACATTGTCCACACCATCTTTGGGGGAATGGCTACTGGCAACACTACTAGTACCCGAAGAAGTTATGCCTGAGGCTAGGCGGTTCACTCAGGGAGAATACATCAACATGGCGGAGCATATTGCCAAAATATGCCATCAAGACAATACCCCAATCACCTTTACAGACGACGAAGCAGACCAACTACTCCACCCCCATAACGACATACTGATTGGAAAGATCCAAGTAGCCGACAATGTGATCCGTCAGGTCTTGATCGATAATGGGAGTTTAGCCGACATCCTATTCATGGATGCGTTCTCGAGGCTAAGGATCGAGGGAGCTATACTAACACCCGCCCAAACACCACTTTATGGGTTCGCCGGAGAGTGTGTCCGCACAGCCGGCACTGTTCGTCTCCCGATTACGATCGGGGATGGCCCAGAGAGGGTAACCCGAATGGTGGAATTCATCGTTGTAGATCGGCTGTCCATCTATAACGTCATCTTGGGAAGGCTAACCCTTAACACACTGAAGACGGTGGTACTGTTACCAGCTTATGCCGTAACACCGGGGTGACCTACCAGTGGCTCATGAACAAGATGTTTGCCCTGTTCATCGCAAGATCTATAGAGGTTTATGTGGATGACCATGTTAGTGATGAGCCGCCATGTGAGCGACCACATCAGGGATCTCTAAGACTGCTTCAACACCCTGCGACAGTACATGAAGCTTAACCCTACCAAGTGTGCATTCGGGGTGGAATCGGGGAAATTCCTCGGATTCATGGTGAACCACCGAGGAATCAAGGTCAACCTCATCAAGGCCTAGGCCGTTATGGACTTGCAGCCCTTGCTAACGACCAAAAAAGTCCAAAGGCTGACAGGGATGATAGTAGCCCTCTCCTGGTTCGTATCCAAGTCCACTGACAAGTGCTTCCCATTTTTCCAAGCACTCAAGGGCAAAGGCAGGATTAACTGGGACGCCAAATGTGAAGAGGCCTTTGAGGGCCTGAAAGTGTACATGGCTAGTCTGCTGCTGCTATCAAAACCACTTCCTGAGGAAGTACTGTACGTATACCTTGCCGTCTCCGAGAAGATTGTCAGTTACGTCTTGATCTGAGAAGACGAGAAGGTGCAGCATCCCGTATACTATAGCAGTAAGGTATTCCAAGGAGCGGAAGAGAGGTACACCCTTCTAGGTAAGCTGGCCCTGGCGTTGGTCTCGTCAGCCCGCAGGTTGAGGCCTTATTTCCAAGGTCACCCTATCCATGTCCCGACCAGCTACCCGCTCCGTCAAGTTTTGCAGAACCCCGAGTTGTCTGGACGAATCGCGAAGTGGGTAATAGAGCTCGAAGAATTCGACATCGAGTACATTCGCCGCACCGCACTCAAAGCACAAGCATTGGCTGATTTCGTGGCCGAATTCACGGGTGCTCCCGGACCATTTCCAGAGTGCTCAAAAAGGCTGGTAGACGCGTCCAGAGAAAACGACCATACACCCGGTGACCGGGGCAGCAAAAAGGGAAACTATTTGTAGATGGGACCTCCAACTCGGGATGCTCCGGAGCAGAACTAGTCTTTGTAAGCCCGGAATAGTACAAGACCAGCCAGGTATTACGCTTCAACTTCAAAGCGTCTAACAATGAAGCGAAATATGAGGTGGTTATAGTCAGGCTCAGGTTAGCCCAGGAACTCGGGGAAGCAGACATCGAGGTTTTCAGCGATTCAATACTCATCGTCAACCAGGTAACCGGGGAATTCCAGGCAAAGAAGGAGCGAATGGCGAGGTGCCTGGAAAAGGTGAAGATTCTATTCGGCCAGTTCAGAAGCCAGCTAGTAACCCGGATACCGCGTTCCGAGAATGTCGAGGCAGATGCCCTTACTCGACTAGCCTCAGAGAACGACATAGACGGTCTTGTTTCGTATCCCATAGAACGACTTGACTGCCCAAATATCGAGGGAGAAGAGTAGGTCCTTTGTTCTGAGAACACGACCACCTAGATGGACCCAATAGTCTGCTACCTCACCGAGTCCTAGTTGCCTGAGAACCGAGAAGAAGCCGTAGGATTAAGAACACCTCATTAAGATACATGCTTATCAACGGGAAGCTGTATCACTGAGGACATTTTGCTCCATACCAATGGTGCGTCAGACCAACTGAGACTGAGTACTTGATGAAGGAGATACACAGCGGAGTGTGCGGGAATCATTCTGGGGGAAGAGCCTTGTCCTTTAAATGCCTCCGACAGGGATACTACTGGCCGACCATGGGCAAGGATGCGATGAAGTTCACCAAGAAATGGCTAAAGTGCCAACAATTTGCCAAGGCCATTAAGTACCATCTCGAGAAGCTCACATCGGTGTTATGTGCATGGCCATTCACCAAATGGGCCCTCGACCTAGTCAGACCACTACCATTGGCCCGGTCGTAACTTCGGTATTGCCTCATAGCAATGGACTATCTTACAAAGTGGGTCAAAGTAGAGCCCTTGACCCAGTAAATTGAGGCAAAGTGTACGACCTTTCTGTGGAAGAATATCATATTCCGATTCGGGCTCCCCCACACTGTGGCCATAAACAACGGGAAGCAGTTCGACAACCCGAAGTTCATCGTGCTTTGTGAGTAGTTTGGGATAAAGAAAGTGTTCTCCTCTCTCGGGCACCCTCAGAGCAACGGACAGATGGAAGCTGCTAATAAAAGCATGAAGAAAAACTTGAAAAAGAATCTTGAGAGGCAGAAAGAGGTTTGGATTGATGAACTTCCCCGAGTACTCCCGGCTTACCGGACGACCAAGAGCACCGCAACTAGGGAAACCCCTTTCGCTATGACATTCGGGGTAGAAGCTGTTATTCCGGTTGAAGTAGGATTGCCAAGTCTTTGAGAAGAGAATTACGATGAAGAAGACAACGCCGAGCAGATGTTGCCCGAGCTTGACCTGGTTGAGGAGAAAAGGGAGCAAGCTCTGATCCGAACAGCTACATGTAACCAGGTCATAGCCAGGTACTATGACAAGAATTTCCAACCGCGAATCTTCCGAGTAGGGGATTTAGTGCTGAAAAAGGTCTTGGTCCAAGAACCGGGGCTGGGTTTGTTTGGTCCAAAGTGGGACAGGCCATACAGAATTAATGAGGTAGTGCGACCGGGGATGTACCGGCTAGCCGACCAAGACGACCGACGTCTGGGACACCCGTGGAATACCGAACATCTTAAGCACTTCTATCAGTAATTTTGTTTGGATAAGTTCTGTAAACATTTAATTGATAAAGAAAAATATTCATTCCGATCAGTTTTGTGTACGGATATTTTTAAGGTCCCACGACCAAGCATTGACCAGAATTGGAGGTGCCCGAGCTTGACTCACTATCTGCCTTAGTAGATCCCCAACTCTTGTGGTCCCTAGACCATGGAGTAAGGTCCCACGACCAAGCACCGTCCAGAATTAGAGGTGCCCAAGTAGGACTCACTATCTGCCTTAGCAGACCCCCAACTCCTGTGATCCCCAGACCACGGAGTAAAGTCCCATGACCTAGCACTGACCGGAATTGGAAGCACCCGAGCATGACCCACCATCTGCCTTAGCAGACACCTAACTCCTGTGGTCCCCAGACCACTAGGTCAGGTCCTATTACCGCACGCTGGCCAGAATTGGAGGTGTTCGAGCAGGACCCATCATCTACCTTAGCAGACATCCAGCTCCTATGGTTCCCAGATCACAGAGCAGGGTCCCATGACCCGGCACCAACCGAGAGGAGGTGCCCGAGCAGGACCCCCTGATGCCCTAATGGAACCCTAATGCGGATAGTCCCCGGACCACATAGTCAGGTCCCACAAACAGGGTCAAGTACAAAGATCCCAAACCCTTTACCGATCAGGGTTGGACTTGGGTCAATTCCTGGAATTGACCCAAAACCAACCAGAATGGGGGGTACTCGGGTAGGACGGCACAATCAAGAACGTATAGTAAAATTCAAAAGTAAAAAAGCATCAAGAAGAATAAAAGTAAAAATGTCATTAATAAAAAAGGAAGAGGGTACAATTGAGGCACCCTCGAACCCATAAAAACAAAAGAAAAAAGAAGGGAGACTATAAGTCCAGCTGGCCGGGAAGGGTCTACTGGCTTGCCGGTGCATCCGGGACATCATTAGTCGGTTGCTCAGGAATTTCAGGCTGCTCTGGTTCGTCAAGGACGACCACTTCCTCAGGTACGCGGACAGCCCCGGTCACTTCGCCTTCCTTGACCCTTGAGCAACCTCCCCTCCGGCGGCGGTTTCCCCGGACACCTCCAGCACGAATGACTAATCAATACCGGTTACCGTCGGATTGATAAGAGCAAAGCCAGCCTTCATGTCCCGCATGCCTTCTTTGTCATCAGATTGCGTGAAGTCCTCTACCGCCTATCGCCCAGCATCTTCGAGGGCGGCAGGCAAAGCAATCCAGACGTACCTGTCGTGCTCTGATCGGGCGAAGGCGAGGTCATTCTCGGCGTCCCTCAGCGCTTCCTCGGCTCTCCTAAGAGCAGCCTCAGCCTCCGAGGCCTTCTTCTCAGCATCTTTGGCCTTCTCCTCGGCTGCCTTTACTTTCCCCTCAGCTGCCTTTGCCCAATCCTTGGTCTTCTTCTCGGCATTCCTTACGCTCCTGGTCTTGGATTCTGCCAACGACACTGCCGCCTCCATATGATTAGCGTAACCATGCGCGGCAGCACTTCCCGAGAAGGCCAGACATATGGTCTAAAAAAAAAAAAAAAAAAACCAAACAAACGAGGTTAGGTGAGTCGGTGGATGAGTGTGCCGGGGAGATCATGACGTGACCAGAACTTACCTCAATCAGCTTGTTGGCATAGGCACCGAAGGCTTCGATGAGGTCAGAGCGTCGAGATGACTCGGCCACTTCGGGAGTCAACTTATCACCGAACTTCAAAACAAGCACCTCGTGAATGAGGACACCCGCCTGGTCGGCTCGACCTCAGATGCTGTTGGAATTGCATCCTGAGGCCTCGGGTCCTCCCGGCGACTACGAGGGGTAGGAACCATGGCTACGGGCCGGTCCTCCTTTAGATGATTGGAGCAGGTCTCGGGGCGGTAGGAGGGTCGAGTAACTGGAGCTGGCAGAGGTCCTACTACCCTGCTCGGCGGTGCGGCAGCTGAGGTCTCGGCTATTCCCTTGCCCTGGTTTCCAGTCTTGGTGACCTTTTGAAGCCGTGCCATCCTTTCCTGGTCGCTAGGGCGCTTGGTCCCACATCGCTCACGGTCGGCCATTAGTTCTGCATAAGAAAAAAAAAAAGTGGGTTAGTACTTGGTTTTACCAACCAGAAGAGGACTTGAAGAATGAGATGACCTTCGATCCGAAGACCCCACGCTTGGTAAAGTTGCCTGAGCAACAAATCCATGTCCTCGTTTGCGATCCTCGGACCCCAGCTCCCGGGGGAGGAATTGCCGGACGACGGACCATGGGTTGAAGCCACTGGCAACCCCAACGGAATCTCGGACTGACCAGAGGTGGTCACGATGTCATCGACGATGACTGTCTGGGCTCGATAACGCACGATCGGGTCGAGCATCCGAGACGTAATCGTGACTTCCCCGGGAACTCTGGCCCTTAGTTGATAGGGAGGATCGTCAGAAGACGAAGACGGGCCAACCCATTTGTGCTTGGCCAGGCTCTTGGAGGAAAGAAGCCTGTTCTGAGTCTGCTTGGGGTCCGATGTCTCCCGGAGCACGTCGAACCTGTCCAGGTTAGCGGTGCCCATGTGTGGTCCTCGAGTCCACACGTATCCTCGCCTGGACGAGGTGGGAACTTGTTCCGTGTGCGGGACCTCATCATATGACAGATGACCGTGCAACCACCGAACAACCACGTAGAACCAGAGATGCTTGAACTGTTTGTCAAGGTTTGGGCACCCCGTGATGAAGGTCCCCTTGTAGCCCTGGAAGTAGTAGGACCTCGAAGACGCCGGAGCTGACTTCATCTAGTACAAGTTCTGGAATGCTCAGAACAGAAGCTTAACACGGAAAGTCTTCTTCCAGAGGATGAAATAACTTATCAGGATGTGATAGGTGTTGGCGTTCAGCTGCATCGGGGCCACGTTTAACCTGGCAAATGCTTGCCTCAGGAATAGATGGAATGGCAGATGGAGCCTTGCTCGGAAAAACTCGGCTGACAGGGTTATATAACACGGGGGAGGCCTGGAGGGGAGATCGTTTGGACTTGGCACGATCAACTCCACGTCATCAGGGATCTCAAATTCCTCTCAGAGTGCTGCAAGATATGCAGGGCTGACAGCTGTAAGGAAGCAGTCCACCAAATAGATAGGGCGGTCACCTGCTCATTCCATCATCTCCCAGTCGGCCATCCGGTAAACAAGAACCCCATTCACACGCACTGTTCAGCCGCGAGTGCACTGACAGGACTATACGAGTTCCCCCTCCAAATCCGTGCTCTCGGATCCTCTAGACCTTTCTCGGCCCAAAGTGCTAGCTTGGTTGGCTTTCCTCTCTGCCGCCACGTCCTAGCCTATTGGCTGATCGACAATCTGAATAGGCTGTGTCAGGACGGCTCTTTGCACCTCAGAAACGAAGCTCTGGTCTGGTTGGGTTGTCGGACCCATCTGCAGGATTTCTGCTAGCCGTACAGTGCCTTCTCGCACTTGGTTGGTCAGGGTATCAGACCTGGTTGGGGAAGGGATGTTGGACATCCCTGACAAGTTATCGGGTGTCTGGGTCTGCTGTCCCTCTACTTCTTCGGTCGATTCCGATCTCGAATTTGTACTCCCGCTCGTACTGAAGGTAATCTCAGCGTCCCCGGATAGGCTGGCGTTCTCAGAGTTGTATAGGTCACTCATGCTGTAAGGAAAAAGGAAGGAAATGGGAGTTTACTTTCTCGGTTCTTCTCGGATTCGGTCGATTGAAGCAAACTCACTCAGTTGTCCCCCCCCCCCTATTTATAGGCGAGGGTCTGGCGGGAAATTTGGGTATGGATTTTGAGGCGGTGGTTCGGCTTACCGCCAATCCTGCTTTTTCTAAATTTTGAAATTCGAAGTGTCAGTCTGCCTTCCCACCAATCATATCACGACACATGTCATTCTTACAGATTGACTTCTCCGAGCACCCGACCAGGTCCTGGTAACGGGGAACCCTAAGTACACCCGATCAGTAAGCGAGTACGCCCGACTAGGCAAGGAACGCGATCACTTCCTCCTTGCAAGTACCCAGAGCATCCCTTGTTAGATCAGCCCAGAGACGCTGAGGGGCTTATATTGATGTTGTAATCTACTCTAACTACAGAGTTCTATTTCCGATTGTAACCCGACCACGTGGAGGCAGGAATATCCATTCGTTCGGACCAAATGCTGCTAACTCGACTCTAACTGACCAGACGACTCTGACCGACCAGATGCCCCTTCTCGGTAAGCACTGTTACCCGACCAGATTTTACCACCTCATCAGGATGAACTGCGTACCCGGGCTAGATTGTGCTCTGAGCACTCGACCTCGGGGGATGTGTCCATGGCTGGCAGGAGTCCCTCGGGACCACCCTCCACCTACTACCTAACTTTTGACACAAGTCGTGCCACTATACCCATCAACAGCAGACTTCACCCACCTATTGCTGCACCACGTCACATCGCCACTCGCCGCCACCTGCTTTGACAGGGGCTACTCCTGTTGGCGCCGTTGGTGCACCGCCCTAATGTCCCCTATACCGAGCCAGGGACACGTGGCATCCATCCATTGGTCCAATAGCACCTATAGCCTAAGGCCTACTCACCCACTAGGTGCTCTAGATAGCCGACCCGGCTGGGTTACCAGAGCGCCCACGAGAGGTGCCAATAAATAGGGGATGAACCCACAAATTCAGGTATGGTCATTTTTCCTTGCCAAAGCTCTGCCTCTCCCCTTGCTCATTAGTCCCCTCATTGACTTAGGCATCGGAGTGCCCACGACAGACACCACACCGGTGCCCCATTCACTTCGAGATGGTTCCCTTTTGCAGGTGATCGACAGCAGAGTGTCCAGTTAGACCTGATCGGACCAGCCAATCTCATTGGGTGTTGCTGCCAGAGGTTTTTTTGGCATCAACAATGATCAAACAAATAAATTGGGTGGGAAAGGTTACACCTAAAAAAATTATATTTTGTGACTACAGCTACACCATCGCCTTCCTCGAAAAGATAACCTGCAGCATAATATAAGAGACTACTAAGCAATATATGTGTGTGTAAATATATATATATATATATATATAAGTATTTCAATAAAGAGAAAGAACTGCTGACATTAGTTGGAGTTAAAATTAAACACCAAATAAATCCTTATACTATATATGGTAATAATACTTTATCTTTACTTTTAAGGCTCATTTGAAATATAGGTTTGAGTAGTAAATTTGAATAGAAGATTCAAAATTTTGTGAAAGAAAACATTATTAAACAAAAGTTTGAATTGTGAGTTCAAATCTATGAATTAAACATGGATTTAATCTCTCTCTCTATATATATAGATATAATATATGTATATACATATATTTCTTGTATGAGAATAAACATATGTATGCAAAATATGAATTTCATCTAGACAATCGCAGGGAAAAAATTTCTGGTGGGAAGTCTGTTGATGCCAAAAATCTTTGACACAACAATAGAAGGGATCATCTGACATGATCTGCATGTACTGTCGTGCTTTGCCTGATCGCCAACAAAAGAAAAGCACTTCGGAGTAAGGGGATACTAATGGGGTGTTTACTAAAGACACTCCGATGCTTAAGTCAGTAAAGGACACTGATGAGCAAGCAAAGAAGTAGAGTTTAGACAAGACAAATTAGACCATACTTGAGTGAGTGCGGCACTCATCTATTTATAGGCGCTTCCCACGGGTTCGAGTCCTCGAGTGACCCTGATGGGTCGTGTTCTGAGTAGTCCCAATAGGTAGACATGCTCTGGGTATATGGATACTTGACTTCCACTAAATGGATGCCACGTGCCCTACCATTCAGGTGATGGGGGGACATGAGTGCAGGTCATTAATATTGGTATATGCGGTCAGTACTATATCAGTTCGGTTAGATGGTGGAGGGTAGTGCCGGTGCAGGGATAAGGACAAATATAGTGATAGGTACCGAATCTCAGGTGTCAGGTGGTGCAGAGTAGTGGGTGTGGTATGTCCTACCACGATACGGTTGTCAGCCGGTATGGAATGACGTGACAGGGGCACTCTGGTCCAACTATCCCATAAGGGACTTAGTTGTGATCAGGGAAGTGTTGCTCAGGCTAGTTTATTGGAACCCGATGGTGATCCGCATGAGGTTCCCAATGGAGAGGTAGCTCGGGGATCAGTAGCTCAACGGAGGTGTTGGTGGGTCAATCCGATGACTTGAGAAAGGACTCCCGTTACAATCGTGACCCGACTTCTCTGGTCTGGTCGGGTCATGTCGGGTGATCGGATCTTCTCCATTGACACAAGCAATAGAGTCTATTGGTTCTCGTACACCTCGATCCTCGGTGAATAGGTGGTCTTCAGCACAGGAAGGATTACTCTATTAGACAATCAGGAGGAAGAGTCCAACCAAAGTCGTCTCCAACTTTATAGTCCAACCAAAGAGTAATCTTGCAGTAAGTCTCAAGTTCATCATTCATATGAAATCCACAATTTCATTTGTGAAGATCGATAATATTCCCGTGAGGTGTCGATTCAGGAAGCTTGACTGAAAGAGTGCTCGCCTTTATTTGATATTGGATATTTGTTAAATATTTAATTTTGTACATAAAATTCACGTTTATAGTTTAATCGTAAATAAGTCACCTATTATAAACTGAGCTTATGGGGAAAGAAGTAATTAGATAGGGTACAATGGAATGGAATCAATAACTTGCTCTAACTTGGTTATCCAAGTGTGGGATTGTAACTGATGAAAAGTACATCGAACAATAAAAAGCTGACACGTGACCATCCTCCGGTTGCGCTCCCTATCCCTTGGGCACAAGTTAGTATTTCTTTTTCGAAAGGATTCTTATAGGTGTCTACAAGGATTAGATCTTCTGTGACCCCCACTATAATTTTATGCACTCATTTTTTAAGTAAAGAAAGCCATAGCCAAGAGATATTAAATTATATGTAAAGATTTATATTCTCGTATTAATTTGGTTTAAATTTTACACCTTTACATTTTCCTTCTTTTTTTTTTTGTTTTTGAAAGCCGTGTTTTTCATTTTTGAATACTGATCCAGCCATAAAACACAGAACACAAAAATAATGGATAGAAACAGTTCTATGAAACATAAAATACAAAACAGAAGTTCTGCAAGCAGAAGTATTTCCTGTTATTCACATATGTCTCAAATACAAGAGAAAAACAAACATTAAAATACATGGATTGGCTATGGTTGACCGGTTTACTACGCCGATCCTTGAAATTGAAAGCTCCAATAATCTAGATTGCGATCAACAAGCCTCGATATGATATCTAAAAGCACACGACTATGATCAAGAGAAAGCACTATTTTTTTTAAGCTTTGGAAACAGTACTAATAATATAAAACGCAACAAATGATGAAATAGCAAATGATACTGTTACAAAATAAGCAACAAAAATTGGCAATAAAAAAAACAAAAAATAAGAACACATAGATTTACATGAAAAACCATATATAGGAAAAAATTATAGACAAAGGAAAAGAAATCCACTAAATCAAAAATTGGTAAAAGAGGAGCAACTACTACAAAAGAGCATAATTAAATCTCCACTGCAAAGGTTGCACCGCGAGCTTTTCATGCTGGGTCAAAGAGAATTTGGGTCACCAAATTCTAACAATCTCCACCTTGACGTGGATTCCACAATCTTCGAAAAAACTCCACCTCTTCCACAAAAGCCCCTAAGGTAAACTCAGCAACAAATAACAACCAAGTCCAAGCAATGCTCAAACTTGGCTATAGGGATTGGCTTAGTAGTACTAACTTTGCTCACAACAATATTACCACGAGCAACTATTTCATGTATAAAATGGTACCGAACATCGATGTGCTTTGTCTTCTTATAAAACATCTAATCTTTTGCGAGAAAATAGTACTCTGACCATCACAAAAGACTGTATTAATTTGCAAGTCTTCACTGAGTTCATCAAATGGTCCCTTCAACCAAATTGCTTCCTTATAGACTTCTGTAACTGCCATATACTTAGCCTCAGTAGTAGACAATGCAATAGTATTCTACAAAGTGACTTTCCAACTGATAGCACAACCACCGGTGGTAAAAATATACCCTGTAAGAGATCTTAATTAATCAAGGTCTCCAGCATAATCAAAGTCCACATACCTACTGACTCCATCTCTAGTTCTCTCAAAATGCAAGCAAGTATTAGTAGAGCCTCACAAGTATCTAAAAATCCACTAAAATGCTCTCGAATGTTCTCTACCAGGATTCACTATGTATCTATGAACTGGACTGATGCATATGATAAATCTGGACGTGAACAAACCATAGCATACATGAGGGATCCCACTGCACTAGGATATGGAACTCGAGACATATAATCAACATCTTCATCTGACTGTAGAGATAAAATGGATGGAAGTTTGAAATGAGCTGCTAATGGAGTACTATCAGACTTGGAATTTTGCATGTTAAACCTACATCAATGTCCCTTTTCTGACTTAGGTACAGTTTACCTGCCTTTCTATCTTTTAGGATATGCATTCCAAGTACCTTCTTTGCCGCTCCCTAGTCTTTCATCTCAAACTCTCTACTCAGTTGGGCTTTGACCTTTCTTATCTCTCCCTTATCCTTGGCTGGTATCAACGTAATCATCAACATATTGGAGTAGACACACAAATGACCCATCATCACTCTTCTTACGGTAGATGCAACTGTCATAGCTACTTCTTGTAACATTATGAGTGGTCATAAATGAGTCAAACCTCTTGTACCATTGTCTGGGTGACTATTTTAGGCCATAAAGAGACTTCTTCAGCAAGCACACATAATTCTCCTTTCCTAAAACTACAAAACCCTCTGGCTGATGCATGTAGATGTCTTCGTCAAGTTCTCCATGTAAGAATGCTGTCTTTACATCCAACTGCTTAAGCTCAAGATCTTTCACAACAATACTAGGTTTTTATTATAACGACCTGACTACGTAGGTCATTACCATACTTACTTAAACTAAATCTTAGTTTTAAATACTTAAACTTGCTAAAAATACATTATAACGAACTGATTACGTAGGCCATTAGCATGCTTACTTAAATTAAATCTTAGTTTTAAATACTTAAACTTACTGAAAATTTTAGAATAAATTTTTTTAAATACAACATAAATAGACTAATACATATAAGCAAACTTTACTGTGCATACACATTACTTGTTTAACAAATTATAAAATCATACATAACTCTTCCATTTAACCAAAGTCTTAAAACATCACATACGTAATATAATAAAAATTATTTAAATATATATATATATATATATATGTTTATATATAGTTCAAAAGATTTTGCTGAAAAGGCTGCATAGTGGTATCTCACACCGCCCTTCACTTGCAACATCATCTACATAGCCCACCAAATTAAGCTACAGACTTCTTACCCACAGTATGAAACATACTAATGAGCTTATGCTGAATAAGTACAAACTTAATCTCACAAGAACATAGCCAGCATCGTAATAGGAAATAATCTTAAGAATTTTTTAAAAAACATAGCATATTCTTGTATTTCAATTTAACATGGGAGAAATTTTTAGCATTAACTTTTCTCTTTCTTTGAAAAAGAGGTGAGGAGAATTTGATTTTGTAGACATTAAGAGGTCATTTGAGGTGACGACAGAGGTTTACCTGCTCAACTCCAAAACTCTCAAATTTATATCTCACCCCATTTTCAAAAAACTAACTTCAAAAATTCATAATATTCTTATTTTAAGTCGAAATAAGATGATTTTATTTTTATTTTTATTCAAATCCACAAAAAAAAAAAAAAAAAAAAAAAAAAAAAAAAACCCAAAAAGAAATATGAACGAAACAAGATCCATATTGCACATTTTTTAGGAACACATTTCAAATTTTCACAGTATTTTCTATATCAAAGTTCATTTCATATTCACACTTCAATCAAATACATATTTTTAAACCAACCTTCAAAACACCATCTCCACTTGACACCCAAAACGACCCCAAAAAATGAAGGTCAGATATGAATATAACCAAGCCAAGATCACATTCTTTCACTTATCTATTCATATGCATAACTTGTGCATTTCCAAGCCTAGCATTCCTCAATCGTATAGAAGTGCATAATTGGGCAAAAGCCACTAGTCGTGGTGAATGTCAGTATTTTACAAAATTAATGAACTTAAAAACATAAAACATCACGGTCTACAAGGTTTGAGCAAGTTCCTCCAGATTTTCAATCTACAATATTCAAAATTTGGATTGGAGAAAGGTTTACCCGGTACTAAATCTAAAAATTAACTGTGAACATTGATGTGGAGTTATGAAGCTCGATATATAAGGCCCCGGACGGAAGTAAAAACTCGAACTGATAAATCAACAATTTAGAAACACAATAGAAAGTTAATCTTGCTTGTTACGAGCGAGCCTGGCTCGGTGTCTAAGTTCCGCTTTCTTCCACCTAACAATTAGGTGGCACAAGGAAACGAGCGTGTTGATCTGCAGAGAAATAGATTTTTTCTTCAATTTCTTTGTTGAAAGGCACAAAAAACAAAAGTTCAAGTTGAAGAAATAGTTGAGAAGAAAGAAGCAAAGTTGATAATGAAAAAATTGCTAATGCTCACCAAAATCATGATTGCTATGCAGAGGAGAGGCCCGGACCAGAGAACCGAGAGAAAAAGTCCATTTGGGTCAAAATAATTCTGGCCAGCGAAGCTCTTCCAGTTCTTTCCCAGGAAATTATTCAGCCTCTCAGCTAGATATACACCAGCCACTGCACAACATTACTGCCCAGATAAGAAAATATATCCAGCAGGATATGCATAACCAGTAAATGAAACACACCAACCTGTGCTTACATTAAGACAATAATATAACAGATAGATTGCAACGATGTTTACAAACATATTCCTCGGGACAAGATAATCCACCACTTGTCCAGCAAAACACGATCCCTCACACAACAATAATAAATCCACCACTAGCATAAGGCTTAAAAATCACTGTTCCTATACATCAGAGCTTACAGCATCAAATAGTTTAGAATTCCAAATCCTCAAAGTTAACCTGATATAGTATAAATCCCACTCAAACAAATTTCACCAAGTCCCTCCAATCTGCTGGAAAAACTTCTGCCCTAACCCTAAACTTAACCACCTGCCTTGTTAATCTCGTATCCCCACACTCTTATACTCAACTAGAAACATTAACCATCATTCAGAACATCAATAGCTCTCCATTTTTTTGGCTCAAATTTTATCCAAGAACTACTGATGCGTCTCTGAAAACATCTAAGCTGCATCCACCATTTCCTTTTTCACCAATTACCGATGCAAAATGATTCACTTTTCCATTGATCTATCTGAACCAAACATCTGTTTTCATAAATCAATCCACAACTGACCTGAATACAACACTTTGCTGGCTTTGTTTTAGCAGTAAAAGTTCTCGGCGATACTTTATCATTAGCTGATTTTAATTCCAACATGAGCAATACTATAGTTTCTAATGGCAGAGTACGTTCATGTGCAGATCCAAATAAATCGTCCACAGAACTGTACTTATTGCTACCCTATTCTCAAGCAACTCAAGTCTAGACAGAATCACAAAATTTGAGTAGTTGGCTGACCATAAGTTAAAGATAAATAATCGGAACGTCCTGCTCTAAAACAGCAACAAGATGATAACAAAACCTCTGGCAAAAAAGGTAATTCAGGGGGAAAAAAAATCAAACCCGCATGAAGCACTAATTGCAAGGCAAGCAACGACTGGATCAAATTCCAGTGCAGAACCAAATTAAGCACCCACAAAGGATTATCCTTTCAGTTACTAACGTAGAGAGTCTAAACATACATGTGTGGATAAAGAGATTGGTTGCCGCGAAGCCAGTCTCGAAGGAATTTCATTAACGAAACTCGAGACCTTGACTACAAATCTCAATAATACAACACCTCCTCGCACAAAGGAACCCGACGGTATCATAATCCTAGCTGCTAACAACGTGTAAAACGCAACATTTGGTGGAAAGGATATAAGAAATGAAAGCGAAACGACAGGCGCTAATGCCCAACAAAGACACAGTCGATCGTCCTACATCTGTTACCACAACATAATGTAACTAAATTTCCCTAGCAAATCGGCACACTATTAAGAAAGAGAACAAAATTCAGCTAAAAACAACAGAAAGAGAGATTTTCTTCCTCATTCCGGCATTGGGACATTAACTCTTTCAACGATCGTAAATCGACTTCGGGTATTCTAACAAAGAATTGCTAACCACGCACCTTAATTGAGCAAGTTATAATAGTAAATATCAAAACTCAATAACAAGTGAAATGAAAAGAAATATTAAAGACAAACTTACATGCCAAAAGGAACAAGAACATTTGGAAGTTGATATTCTTCCTCGAAGAAATGGCTGTTAGTAGCAGCAAGAAATGGAAACCCAGTAAGCCGATTAACCAAGGTTCCTGGGAAAAGACAAAGAATTAGATTCCGACACTTTCTCAACAGCCAAACACGGAGAGAAGAGAGAGGAGTGGAGCGTACCTTCCAGTCGATGGCGTGGAAGAAACCGAGGAAATTGTCGTAAGCAGGTCGAAGACCGGAGCGGAGTTCGGCGGAGAATTTCTGGAGAAGATCACCCATTTGATCGAAGTGGTCTTCAATGGCGGATTTCAGATCTTCCATTGTTGCACCTCAGGCTCAGATCCAAACTCTGTTTTTGCAAAGCACTGACATCAGAGCAAGTTCAAATCAAAAGGAATTCTCAGATGGGAAACCAAATCGTACACAGAAATGTGAAAAGCATACCTTGAGGTCAGCGGCGGGGGTTGGGGAAGGGCGGGGAGTTCCGACCGGCGGAGGTGGGGGACGGCGCGGCGGCTCCGGCAGTGCTAGGGTTTCTGGGGATGGGGAGAGAAAGGAAGGAAAGACGGCGTGTCGTCTGGTGCTGGGGACGGAAAAGCTTGTGAAATGTGAATTTCATGGGTCGAGCAATTTGATAACTTGACCCATAATGGGTTGTCACTGTTCATTGGCGCAATTTTGGGTTTTGGGGTGGGGGGGGCGCATTGTTTTCCCCCGTCGTCTTTATGAAATTTATAGATCGAAGATTTGAAATTATTATTATATTATATATATTATTACTTGAAATAAATGATAAATTTAAAATTATAGTATCAATAAAATGCAAAAAATTGATATTAAAATTTATATTATGTTAGTTAAGATTAGGATAATTTTCTCCGTAATTTAATTTTGTTTTGGAAAATTATTCAAATAGTCACCTTTTTTCATTGTTAATTAATATGGTATAAATTCTCCTTCTTTTGACTAATATGATATAAATTTTAATTTTTTTCTATTCTATATTGTCTAATATCAGATTTTTGTGTCATGGTAATATAATAGTCTTTAAATTTTTATTTAGGTACTTTCCTTTTTATGTTTTGGGATATATGAATAACAATCTTTTTTAAGAATTTTTTTAATAAATAGTCAAAGTTTTGTAAAATTGAAAAAAAAAATGACCGTTAAAAAAAATCAATCAATGATTTAGTGATTAACTTATTAAATGATTGGATCAATCAACGATTGACCAACAATAACATATATTTTTATTTATTGATTATGAGTAATCATTGATTACTAATCATTTTCTTAATTAAAAAAAAAATTGACATTTTACTTAACTAATTATTTAAAAACTGTCTATTTACCAGTTTTTTCTTATGTTGTCCACCTTTTTTCCTTCTTTACTTTTTTGACATGCTTTTTAAATTTTTTAAATTCTTTAAACAAAATCTACTCAAATGCAGCATACATTCTAACAGATGTAGTTTGAACCAGCAATGACAATGTTGATCACGAGTATTGGTCATCTGAATATTCAAGTAAAATATTTTCATAATCCACAAGAATATTTTTTTGTTTTCAACATAATTAGTTGGATGTCTCTAGCTTCGATCACCTACGTCGATCATCAAAATACTCGGGTAGATTATAAAAATATATATTTTGTTAGAATATTTCGATTATCAACACTTACAACTAGAACTAGAGACATCCGGCCATCTATGATTGAAAGAAGGTTCGACAGATTGTTCAATAAGAATACTCCATTGACAAGCGATGGAAGTCAAAAACGTCCCTTCATCTACTCTACCATAAACTATTATACCATTATTATTATTTTTTTAATCTAATTTGATAACTTCTCTCCAAGTTGTTGCTATTTAAATATCTTTTCTTTTTATCTTCTATCATAAAGTTGTCTTCCAAATGTAGCCCTATATATATTTTTCTCGTAAATGGTTTCTCATATACTATTTTCTCATAATACTTTTTAATTAATTTTTTATTTAACAACTTGATTAAGCATGTGTGTGGGATGTGCCTATAACTATTATTAATTAAAAGTTTCGTGTCACCTGTTCTAAATGTCAATATTTGGTGGGAGAAACTTCCCCCATTTTGAAAATCGATACCCCTTACAGGTTAAAGAAAATAAAAAACTGTAGAAATAGGAGCAAGAAGTATCTTATATTAAAAAAATAAAGTATAGCAACACTAGTCGGGATGGGAAAACTGCGATGTTGTCTTCTTGTTAACCCACTCTGTAAATAAAAATACTTTCTATGCATGCCCTATTAACTCGTTTAAGCTCGAGGAAATAGGATGGGTTTTCGCTATCGCAAATTTTGGATACTCACGGTTACCTTAATTTATTTTCATCATATAAAAATATAGACTGAAAAATGAAATGCATATATAAAATATTTTACGGTAAAATAAATGAAAACCATAGCATTTAATTTCTCATTTACAAATTAATATAAATAATGTTAATATTTGAAATTATGTATGTATATTTAACACATCTTGTATAATAATATCTTTACTATTAAATAATATATATATATATATAATTAAATTAGGCAGATAAACGGTCCAAGGCCTCTAATTTCGTCCCCGCCTCCTAAGCGGCGATGAATTGAACTTTTAATCCATTTCATAATATGAAATTGTTTAGATCAGATTTCCACCTCACAAGAATCCCCACATGTTAATAGGTTAACAGAAAAAATTACCACCTTAAACGTGACTGTCTAAGTGCGTTGTCATAACAATATACTCATTAATGCAAATAAGACAATATCTCTCAAAGAAATAAAAAATAACTCCAATTATCGTATATGTAGGTTTAGTCTCATTTCTTTTATTCCTGTGTAATGGAACTTATAAGTCGTATTATAAATTTACGTAACCTTATAAAAATAGGTAAACGGACATAACTTTGCGTACTAGAGTGCTACACGCCATCAACCCAATGCAATATTTACTGACATGATCAATTGTTATACATACCGGAAAGATTCCACACTTTTCTATATGTAAAATATGATACAAGTATCTTCCTCTATTTTTAACAAAATCTAATAGCGAGAATGAAAAGAGACTCAAAATGATGGAAAAGTTAGTATAAGATAACTTTTCAATTAATTATAAGAATATAACGGTTAAATATAACGTTTCACAATTAAATGTTCTACATGTTATTTAGAGCTAAAATTTGAAGAGTCAAGAGAAGTGTGTTAATATAATTATCTTACTATAAAATGAGGGATAATTAGTGGAATATATCGTTGTCCTTTAGCACTGGCTAGTCCTTCGATTGGAAATTTTTAAAAGTCATTTCTGTTTGTTGAACTTATTAAGTGGAAAGAGTGCATCTACATACATGGACAATTTTTTCTTGGATATAACATGCATATAAAATGCATATATCTTGGATAGCTAGTATTATGACTTGAAAATTAGATGCAAGAGCTTGATCAATATCTATATCAAATTAAATTTCATGTTCACCTAGAATGTCACCAGCTAGACATTTGTGATGGGAAACCCAAGCAGCGTAATTAGATCAGCGATTCGGAGGAAGTCGCCAACCCAAGTCGTTTCCTAGTTCCTACCATCAACACTAGTAAAAATTGTGGATTACACGACGGTTTTTTACCGTCGTGTAAAGATTACACGACGGTTCACGAACCGTCGTGTAATCTAGTGTCGTGGAAGATAAGACGACGGTCCCGTTACCGTCGTCGTATCTCAATGTTACACCACAGTTGGCGTCATCAAAACCACATTACACGACGGTTCTTGACCGAACCGTCGTGTAATATGGACATTACACGACGGTTCTTGGCCGAACCGTCGTGTAATGTGGTTTTGATGACGCCAACCATGGTGTAACATAGAGTTTACACGACGGTTCTTGGCCGAACCGTCGTGTAATTTGGATATTACACGACGGTTCGGCCAAGAACCGTTGTGTAATTTGGACATTACACGACGGTTCGGTCAAGAACCGTCGTGTAAACTCTATATTACACCGCGGTTCTTGGCCGAACCGTCGTGTAAGTTGGACATTACACGACGGTTCCTTGTAGGACCGTCGTGTAATATCTATATTACACGACGGTTCTTGGCCGAACCGTCGTGTAAAGTTGTCGTATGTAACATATTAAACGACGGTTCCTATACGAACTGTCGTGTAATGTATGCGTACTTAAGTATATTACACGACGGTTCGATAAATAACCGTCGTGTAATGTATACATTACACGACGGTTCTCTCCGAACCGTCGTGTAATGTCTGACCTTAAACGACGGTTCAAGATCCGTCATGTAATCTTGCTATAGTTGTGCTTTGAATATTGATCAAACTCTATTATCTTTTTCGAAAAGGAAAACTCATTGTGGCATTCCGTCGAGCATGTTGTGTGCGTAAAAAAAGCATGTTCATAAATGTGTGTAAAATATCAAAATTAACGATCCACAATCATTTTTCTCCTCTACAAAGAGAAATATTAAAACAAACACACTAATTTACAACAATGGATCTTTAGTGATAAACAACAATACAAACAAGTAAATGTGGTTTAGTTTATATATGAAGTCACCTTACTTTCCTTTGACAAAGAATAGTCACGGCCAAAGCAAGAAGGAGGCGGCGGCGGCAACGACGGCACGATGGATTGACCGGAATTTAAAAACGAGGTGTCGGCGGGTTGGTGAAGTATGTGTGGGTACTCGAGAAAAGTAGAGAGTGTGAAGAGAAATAAGGATATGCGAGCGAATATGAAGAGAAAATTGTATTTAAGTAATTGGTTTTCGCGCGGGAATTCGAAAAATGAAAATTTTTAAATTTTTTGAGCATTACACGACGGTTTGGAAAAAAACTGTCGTCTAATCTTGTGATTAGACGATGGTCATCCCGGGACCGTCGTAAAAGCGGCCCTCATTTGGGGTGGATTACACGACGGTCGCCCGGGGACCGTCGTGTAAGCTTTATGTATTTGGAGCTTACACGACGGACCCCTGGGGTGACCGTCGTGTAAGCTTCCTGTATTTGGAGCTTACACGATGGTCCCCTGGGGTGACCGTCGTGTAAGCCACGCCAGCGCGCCAAGGCGCGCGCCCGCGCGACCAGGCGCGCGACCGCGCGCTCAATCAGACCGAGTCTGGCGCGCGCCCGCGCGCTTCCCCAGCCAAGGAGGGCAGCGCGTTTCCCCAGCCAAGAGCCCTTTACACGACGGTTTCTTAGTATGGACTTTACACGACGGTTCATTGAAACCGTCGTGTAAAGTGGGTGCGAAGACACTTTACACGACGGTTTCTTAGAACCGTCGTGTAAAGTGGGTGCGAAGACACTTTACACGACGGTTTCTTAGAACCGTCGTGTAAAGTACATACTTTACACGACGGTTCCTTGAAACCGTCGTGTAAAGTGGGTGCGAAGACCACTTTACACGACGGTTTCAATGAACCGTCGTGTAAACCTCACTTTACATGACGGTTTTAAGAAACCGTCGTGTAATCTCCGTCGTGTAATATATGTTTTGTAGTAGTGCAAGTTCTTAGGGTTACCATCAACTCTATGTATCAGTATTGCTTCCGTCGTTACCATTGCCACAATCAAATCGTAAATAACCAAACTCTATGTTGGTATCAAATTTTTTTTTGTTCAATTACTTTCTGATTTCTTGGAAGAATGTGAAGGATCTTTGGAAAATATGCTTAGAATTGAACAGTTAAAAAAGGCATGCGTAGAAAGCACCTCTAGGATATGAATTAAAATGTATTTAGAAAGATGTGACTTTAGAAGGAAATTGGGAAATTACGATTAGAGTTGTAAAGTTATGCTTCTCATTTTTTTTGTTAAGGTACTTTCCGATTTCTTAGAAGGATGTGGAGGATATTTGGAAATTATGCTTAGATCAATTGTAAAGTTCAAGTAGGAATTCTTAGTAGCACCTCTAGGACAATTAAAATGGCTTTAATTATTCTCTATATGGCTTTGATATATTATTAGGATCTTCTTGCTGACTAGCTCTATTCATATACTATGCTCATGTTAAGTTTGAATTTATTTTTTAACATCTTTTGCATTGTGTATCAGTCAAAATTTCATATAAATTTAAGCCCCATATAAATTTCTACCTCCGATCTTATTATAGATGATGTTTATTATCTCTCTCACTCTCTCTCTCTCTCTATATATATATGTTACCATAATTATGGACATATAAAACAAAGTTATAACCAAAGCAAAACAAACTATTGTAGGGTATAGTAGGATTTATTGAGATAGAATCCAGTGCATAAGCCAGGATTTATAAACAAACCGATGAATCCATATATATTTATCAAACACCATATATTGAAGTACTTGATACACACACACACACACATATATATATATATATATATATTAAAATTATCGATTTTCGGCATGGGCATCATGTTCTATAGAATTTCGAAGCAAAACAAGGGAAAATCAAAGGAGTTTAAGCAGTGGAAAAGTAATGCGAAACTAATATGACAATTTCAAATTTTTGCAATTGATCAATAAGGAGTGACTCTGTCATGTCATGATCGATAGTACTGTTTTTTTTTTTTTTTTTTTTTAAATTTCAATAAATATAATAACTGAATGCAAACAAGATTGAAAGTGATACCTAATAATACAAAAATGTTGACTAAAAGTGTCACAAGAAAATATTTCAACTAAAAGTTTGTTTTCTTATTTGTTTATTTTAGTGATTTACCTGATGTGAAAATGAGAACCTCTTGAGCAAAGTTAAGTGATATGTTCTCATAGTATGTATATATATGCAGTGAGTTATGTTCTCAGTAAACTTCAATTAAGGAGTGTCGACCAAGTTAGAATGTCTTGACACATTTATTGATTATCATTTTCATAGTTTATCGGAAAAAAAAAAAAACAAAGGAGAGAGAATGAATGGATGATTTGATGCCCAAGTTGAGTAAGCAGAAGGATTTGAAAGAACAGTCCAACCCATGTCGTCTCCTACCACATACTGAACGCTATTTGTTTTATGTAACTTAACATAAATAATGCTAATAGTATTGTTGTTACCATTATAAGACGAGATTTAAAATTCGCAATTTTGGACATGATTTTCATGCAATTTTTTGCAGATATATGCTAATGATAAATTCATTTATGTATATATATATATATATATATGTATATCATGAGGTTGAAATATCTTCGATCTATTAAATAAACTCAAAAATATCTCTAGGCGCGAGTGAAAAATTCAAAGAAATTATAAATTTTGTCCCCCTTTAACTTGCCTCTTGGATTTCTTCAAGAGTTGTAGTCTATTACTCAAAATCGTCACGTCTTTAGGAACTATCGTAAGATTAAACCTAGTTATTATTATATTAACGGAAAAAAATAAACTGTAAAAAGATGACAAAGAAATAATTAAGTAATACTAATTAATATTAGGGAGAAAGACCAAAATAGCATAGTACAATTTATAGTTTTAAAATTATAGAATAATTTAAAATATTACTACTAAACAGCATAATTAAGATAAATAATAGGAGAAAAACCCAAAACTACCCATGAGCCTCTCTCCCCTCTCTCACCCTTGTCTATCTATTCTTGCATTCTCCCCGACGGCCGAAGATCACAACACCAATTGACAAGAAGCCCCTGATCAGGACGGCCCTTCGTCGTTGTCGTCATAGTCGCTGATGCCATCACGATCATTATTGATGATGAGAATTGCTAGATTTTCTAGGCTTGGGAATGACCTTGCAATGCAGCGATGGTGACAGCAGGTTGCTATCTCCGTCACTGGCGAATCGAGGTTCGAAAGCTTGATCTCATTCTCTAGATGACATGTGCTACTCTGATCTTCAATGATGTGGTGGTGGTGGTGGCTTCGAAAGCTTCACGAACAATCTCTGTCGTCAGCGACTCTACTTTCCCGAGCTCGATTGCGAACTCCAAAGCATCCGCGTTTCTCTGATTTCCGGCGAAATGGGAGATTATGGCGGCTCGCTGAAGCTTCGTGACTCATTCTCTAGCGAAATGGTGGCGGCAGTAATTGGAGATTTAGGGTTAGAGTTTGATTGAATTGGGGATTAATTTGGCATACTTTTGGGGTAATATTTGTAATTTAATAAAATTTTATAAATAAGTAAAACTTTGTTTTTAAAATGAAATATTGTTTTAAAAAAATTGATTATTTAAGGGAAATTTTTATACTTACATATAATCACTACTTATTTGGTAAATATTTGGATTTATTATTTATATGAAAAGTATAAAATGCAAGATCAATAAAAGGATTTACGAGTAAATACTATTATTTCTTAGTAAATATTTGAATTTACCAAACAAATTAAGATATAAAACAATACATATTGCACCAAAAATAACTTTAATATTTTATTATTGAAGAAATATTATAAATAAATAAAGATTATTTTAATTAAATATTATTTTAAAAATATTTTACTTATTTAATTGAAATTAATATATTTATATGTAATTACCGATATTTACATAAATGTTTAGGTTTAATTTTTATACGAAAAGTGTAACATACAAGACAAATAAAGGATGTAAGTGTAAATACCATTATTTCTTAGCAATTATTTGGATTTACTAGTAGTTATATTAAATTAAAAGGAATTTTTTTTAATGTTATAAACATATTTACTTGTAAATAAATGTATTTGCCTAGAAAATAAACAACAAAAATAAAAATATTTACAAATAAATCTTGTATTTACTGAATTAAAACTTCAAAAAATCCAAAATAACCAGATTTATTTCTTAGTAAACTAATATTATTTGGTATTATTTACAGGTAAATAAATAGATTTACTAAGTATGATAAAAATTAATATATCCAATTGTTTTTATGCAAATATTGGTTTTTTTTATTATTTACTTGTAAATATATATATTTACGTATTGAAAATATTAGATTAACATATAATATTAAGCAAATACAAATATTTACTAAATTATTTGTAGTAATATTCGGGTGAATAAATATATTTCCAAGTAAAACGTTTGTTAATCTCTTTTAATTTCCATGTAAATATATTTATTTACTCTTTAATTTAAACTTAATAACACAATAATTTAACCAGTAAATTATTTAGTAAAAAATTCAGCATTCACTAAATAATGGTAAATACATGAAATTTATAAAAATTGTCTATTATTTTATAATTTTACAATAAATCCCTTAAAACTAAATAATTTCAAAATCAGCACCAAATATGTACCAAAAATCAAACCTAACCCTACATCACCATTACATCGCCGCCTGAGAAGACGATAGCTCCAGTGCCAGACTCGAGGGAGGTCACAAGCCCAAGGAGGACCTGTTCTTCACGACCGATGATCCTACCAGAAGTCGACGTGTGAAAAAAATTCAAAACCAGAAAAGCAAAGAAAGAGAGGGCAATGAAATCTCGGCGGAAATCTAAGTCCATCGGATCGCCACAAAGATTGTGTCGGTGCCATCAGTTTCCATCTCCATCACAATTGAATCGCTTACAAAAGCTATCCAGAAAGAGTCGACCTGCAAAAAAATCACAAACCCAGGGTGCACGAGATCGCAGATCTTCTTTGCCGTTAGAGAGAGTCACGAAAACTATTGTGGTCGTCACGAGCACGTCGCGACAGTTTCCATCTACAGTCAATAGAGTGAGAGACAGAGGAAAGAGAGACGGAGAAGAGCAGAGCCAGAGAAAGAGAGTGGAAAGAGAGAGAAGCGAGAGAAAGGAGAGAGAGACAAGGAGACTAAGCATTAGGGGCTAAAAAAGGAATTAAACATTATCAAAGTTATGAATATGCTATAATTTACTAAGAATAATAAAATATACTATATATTTAAAATAGTTACGAATAATATGCTATTTAGTATGATTTCACTTAATATTATCTATAGCAACTTGACCGTCTAAGTACATTGTTATTGTAACAACATCTATAAGTGAAATGATTTTGGGATTAATATACGTAACACGTTATCTTTCAAAGAAACCAAAAAATAACTCCAGCAATTATTTATTATAGATGTCCAGATCAATTTGGTCCTTTTCACTGACAAAGGTTCAAAATTACATGGAATGCAGATTTTTTCTTAATTGTCCTTAAATAATAAATAATATATGATTAATGTGATATTTTTTATTAAATTTTTAACATATGTTAACAAAAAGGATCAAATTGTATATAATTTTAAAGAGTTCAAGGACCAATTAATAAAAAAGGGATTAAATCTCCATTTTGTAAAAAGATTAGATACCAAACGAGTAATTAATTTAGTACTCGGATGTAGAGTTTTTGTCCACTCACAAAGCGCTTCGAGGAGGTAGTGATCAAATAGTAATGACCAGTAGTCAAGAACAATATCAGAATAACAATTATGGTATGTTTACTTATCAGAAGTAGGGAATGAAAGTGGAGAATGAGCGTCAATTTCTAATTTTTTTTTTATTTTTTATTTTGGAATGGGAGTGAGAATTGTGGGTCCCGCATTAATTTCGTATTGAGAAATGGGATTGGCAATCTCATGTCCCCTCTAAATTGTGACTTCCATTCCTACTATTAACATTGAATTACCATTTTATTCTTAGTTTATTGTAAAAAATTGTAGTAAAAAATAATAACAACCTATATTAATTATTTTTATTAACTTAATATTATAAAATTATCCTAATTACTATTAACATTATTAGAGTAAATAGAGAACTTTTTTTATCATAATATATTATTATGTTTCTTTTTTTTATATTTCTTACTTTACTTATTTTAATTCGTTTTTTTTTTACTCTTTTTAATTTTTTTTAAACAAAAACTTACGCAATTTAATTTTATTACCTTAATATCATAATGATTATTTTACTTTTAATTAATAGTATGATAATAAATTAAAAAAATTAATCATTTTTTTAATTTTTGAAAACACAATAAATAAAGGGGTGTATATAAGTAAATTTATAGCAATTAATTCCAATTCCTGTTCTAAGTAAACGCATGAATGGGATTGAAAGTGATTTCGACTCCGATTCTTGGAACCCAAGTAACAGCATATTCTGATTCCGAATCCTGATTACGAATCCAGCACACTCCGAATCATACTCACTCCGATTCATGCTCACTCCGATTATGCCTAATTAAACATGTCATTAATATTTTGTTTTTGGATGATAGGTTTAAGGAAAGGATAAATAAACTAAGGGATACAGATGATCACCACCCAGGAACTCATCACTTTGGAAAGATAAGAAATTCAAGGCCTTTTTGCTGAAACACTTCAACTTCATATCTGAATAATCTGTCGTCCATTGACCACGAAAATTACAAAACATATAGCATTGGAACAAGCCCCCAATTGCTATTTTCAGTTACAATAAAGCTGAAAGCCAAATGCCACATATCAGCCACTAACTCACACTTACATCATCCATTATCACACAATTACTAGCACACTAATGGCCACAAAGCACTCAGCCATTATTACAAAAAATAAAACCCACACATTAAAACATGAAAATAAAAAGCCCAGTTAACTCTTAACCTCTGATTTCCCTCCACTTAATTAGCCAACTAGTGGATATTAAAAACACCACTTGAGGCTGCAGATATTCAGTTGGACTTGGGTTGAATAATCGGTCACAGTTGGTTTCGTTTTGGGCTGCCACCTCAAGAGCTGGTCCCACATCTCCATCATTCTCCCTTGGTTCGAAAGGACTCGTCCTCGAGTGAAGAGGCTCGTCAGTCAAGTATGGGGATAAATCTGCCACATTGAAAGTAGCAGAAACTCCGTAGTCACCTGGCAGCTCAATCATATATGCATTGTCGCCAATTTTTTGCACCACCGTGAAGGGACCATTAGCTCTTGGTTGAAGTTAGGGATGTGAATAAGGCGGGGCAAGACCGGAGAATGCTTTCCAGTCCCAATCCCTGCCACCAAAATCATCACCATTCCTGTTTAAATAGAAGTAGGGCCGGGGACCGGGGACGGGGAACCGGGATTCCCCGTAGGAGAGGCTTCGCCAATATTTGCCCTGCTCCCCATCTATTGTAAATATAAATATGAAAATATAACAAAGTAAAAGCAAACAGTAAAGTAGAAATGCACTATTAATTTAGTTCAAAACCAAAGATGTCATAAACAAACCAACTTTTAGATAAATGTAAATGAAATCTTAAAGAATAAAGCTATTAAAAATCTCATTAGAATGTTACAAACTCTTAAAACTAAACTTTTATAAAACACTTAAGCTAAAAAAAACTTGAAACCATAAAAAATAATATAAAATTATATTTTTTTGTCTATTACTCGTAGTTTCAATATTCATTTATTGATGCACATACACTTTTAAAAAAAATTTCATAATACATTACATACTTATAAATGTATATCAAATCATATATGAGGACGGGGGGTGGGGGCGGGGAGTACTTTCTCGACCCTGTCCTGTTAAACTTCGGGGATAAGATTTCATCCCCGTCTTCATCCCCATCCCCGCTCCGTTCAGGGCGGATCGCCTCGGGGCCCTGTCCACGCAGGAAATATTACCATCCATAGTTGAAGTTTAGGGAATTTTCGATTTGAAATTGTTCCTTCCGCAAATGATCCACACTTTGTCACCCTCCTTAAACGAAACATGCCGCCTATGCATCAGCTTGTGATTTGTATTTCGAGTTTGTTTCTGAATCTTGTCTCGAACCTGCTCATGAAGCTTTTTAATTTGCTTAGCCCTCTCATTAGCATCACAACTAAAGTTTGAATGGATGAGTGATGGCAACAAATCTAAAGGGCTTGTTGGACTCTTCCCATAGACAATCTCAAATGAGTTGCAAACTCGGCATGAGCAAGCAACAAATCCCATTTGCGAATGTTCCTCTTCACTAAGCTTCTCAATAGAGCTCTCAATGATTGATTCACTACTTTTGTTTGCCCATCTGTTTCAGGATAATGGGAGGTGCTAAATTACAATTTTGTTCTGAGTTTTCTGCATAATGTCTTCCAGGATTGACTCAAAAACTTTGAATCGCGGTCTGAAGTGATTGATTTGGGAATGCCATGTAACTTGACAATTTCTCGAAAATACAAATAAGCAACATGAGTGGCGTCAGATGTTTTGTTGCACAGAATGAAATGAGCCATTTTAGAGAATCAATCAACAACAACGAAGATTGAGTCTTTACCTCAATGGGTACGAGGCAAGCCTAGCACGAAGTCCATGCTCACATCTCCCATTGGGGCCAATGGAATCGGTAAGGAATATACAAGCCTGCATTGCTACCATGCATCTTGGACTTTTAGCAAGTGACGCATCTACTCACAATGCGACTCACATCATAAATCAGCTTCTGTAACAACCCGCCTAGCACAGGCCGTTACCGTACATACATACATACATACTTACATGCATACATACTTATACGTAAAATAGCGGAATAATTTTTTTTTTATAAGCCGTATAAACATATTTGCACATACGTAAATAATTATACTGATTAATTAAAAACGTTGCGCAGGCATATATAAAGCTTATAAAATAATCACATAATTAAACAAAACGCATGGCGGCATTGTTCCCACATTTCACAGTTCAGCACACCTCGCCCTCCATCTTGCATCACGAGTTGCTACTAGGCTGCTTACCTACAGCATAGACGTAAGACAATGAGCTAACGCTCAGCAAGTACAACTATTAAATACCGCAATAACATAAACACAACACGATCTAACCTAACATAACATTTCATGACAAATCATAAGATAACATTCCTTATCATGACCTATCATAACATAACATTCCTTATCATGACCTATCATAACATAACATTTCTTATCATGACTTTTCATAACATAACATTTCTTATCATTACTTATCATAACATAACATGACTTATCATAACATAACATTTCTTATCATGACTTATCATAACATATGCATGAATCGTTTATGCTTTGTTATGCTTTCTTAACTTATCTTTACTTATGAGCCCCATAACATGAGTGTTCGTACCGGGCGCGCTCTATGGGCTTACACTTGCCATAGCTCAACCCGACCTGACGCGGGTCGGTACGACACAGGCAATTACTTGCCATCATAGCTTAATCTTTCTTTTGTTAATTAGTGAACATGCATCGTGATGTTTCACTCAATTAATCTTAACATATCTTAACCCTAATCATGTTCCTATAAATCATAGCATACTTGACATTTCATACATCATGACATACATTCATAACATAAAATCATAGCACTTATCATTCATATATAATCATAGCATTCCTAGGATATTCTATAGCACTTAGTATATAGCATGTAGCATTCATAAATAGCAAACATACTTAGGCAAGTATTCACAACAAGCCTATGCTGTAGGCGGAGTTGTACTTACCTTGTTTGTAAAAGCTGTGTCCAAGGTGGAGTTAAATTCCGCTGGGACACTTCCGCGTATAACGTTTTGAGATAAAATGAAAGTAAGGGTTAGAACTGTTGGTAGTATAACCAACATTCTTTCATAACCTTAGTTATAGGCTCTTACTTATTTTTACGTTATCCTAATTGGTTACTTTGGTAACCCTAATCGGTTTGTTTTTAACTTTGGTTTTAAAATCTTATTCTTAGAAAAGAAAACCTTAATTTTTTTGTATAAAAATCCTTTTTGTTTAACTTTAAAACTGAAAATCTTAAACTGAGACTTATAAAATTATTGACTATTAGAAACTGCCTTTGGAACAGTTTCACAATGTCAATTTGCAGTGAAATTGTGGAATTACACTTTTTCTGTGTTAATTTATAAATCCTGTACAGAGTTTTCCATAATTCCTGTACAGTTTTCCGAAATCCATTTTCATCTTAAAATCAAGACTGATTCTGAAAAACTTGTCTTCACGAAAGTTTTAGATATTGAAAAGTTCTACAACTTTTGTGTTTTGGATAAAACCTAGTTCGGACGTTTTCGTGATCAAAACGTCTATGGAACTAGTCCATGGCTTAAATACATTTAAATTTCTCCATATGAAATTTAAATGAAAACTTGATTGGTTAAGGTTTTTACCTTACTCGGTTTGGCTCGGTGAGCTAGGATTTCCACTTTCTTCCTCTTCCTCCAATCACCGGCTGTTTTGGTGATTGGCAAGTGCAAACTTGCTGCCTTTCTTGCCCTAAATCCAGCCACCAAATGGCACGAAATCTGGCTGCTTCCAACTCCAAAACCCGGTTTGGATCCAAGCTTGGTTCCTCCCCCCTAGAACCGGCCTTGCTAGGGAAATGGGCACTAAATTTTTTTCCAACTTTTTGCTTGGTTTCCTACTTGAATCCGACCACCCCTAAGCCCTACACACTCTTGGTTTTGCAAAATTTTCTTGCCTTTCTCTTCCACTCTAGGTTCGGTTTTTGTGGAGCAAAATTGCAAGAGTTTGGCTAACAATCCCAAATTGTGAACAATGCTCACCCCTATTTATAGAGGTTGGAAACTTCTTAAAATTGCACATTTTAGTCCTCAAAAAAATCAGAATTTGGACTTTAGGGGGGGGCATGTGGCCAGCCATTAGCTTAGGTGGAAGACAACTAATTTCTTCCAATTTTCTTAAATCAACTAATGATGTCAAAATTCAAAAAGTTAATGAGGTAAGCAAGGCTTAAGCTTGTTTGGCTCTTTTTGCTATTAAGCAGTCCATTTTTAAGTTATCACATGTATTTTCAATACTGGATTCACTTATGCACAGTATTGGTTTACCGAACTGCAGTCCAAAATTCATCCGTGTAAAAATGGACGGTATGAAATTTTTCTCATTTCTTAAAACCCTTTTTGCCCTATACTTCAACTTAATGTGCTTGATTTTCTATGGTGGTTCTTATATCTTAAACATAACTTTTTATCTGTAAAAACACGGTTTTACCCGGTGTAATTTATACAGATAATCGTTTAAACATACAGTCATTTTCTTGAACTTTTCGGGTCAACCATCGACTTTCTTGTCAATTAGTGACCTTTTTGTCAAGTTTTGACTTTCATGGTCAACAGTTGACTTTTTGGTCAACCGTGACGTTTTTGGTCAAACTTTGACCATTTTACAAAATTTCATGATTTTGTTCCTGATTACCTAAAAGGTCGTTTTCTTAAATACATAACCATTTTTGAGTCTTATAAAGCCATAAAACTCACAAAACATAATTAAAAACCCTTAACTAGGCTTTTTCCATAAATACCTTTACGGTTCAATGTAAATCTTATACATAGAATCGTTCAGACATAAAAATCAGGTATTACAATCTACCCTCCTTAAAGATTTTCGTCCTCGAAAATTAGAACAAGCCGGGGTAGTTCTTTCTCATTTCTTTTTCTAATTCCCAAGTGGCTTCTTCTACTTTATGGTTTCGCCATAAAACCTTTACCATGGGAATTGTCTTATTTCTTAGAACCTTCTCTTCTCGATCTAGGATTTGTACCGGCTTCTCTTCATAGGTCAAGTCTGTTTGAACCTCTACCGGTTCTTGACTGAGAACATGCAAAGGATCTGGCACATACTTCTTGAGCATTGATACATGGAAGACGTTATGCATAGATGCTAACTCTGGCAGCAGGGCAAGCTTGTATGCTACTTTTCCAACCCTTTCTAGGATTTCAAAAGGTCCAGTATACCTTGGACTAAGCTTCCCTTTCTTTCCAAATCTCATTACTCCCTTCATAGGAGCTATCTTGATAAAAACTGCATCTCCAGTATGAAATTCCAAAGGCCTTCTTTGCTTGTCAGCATAGCTTTTCTGACGACTGAAAGCTATGTCGAGCCTTTGCTTAATTTTCTTGATATCTTCAGAAGTCTTTCTGATGAAATCTGTAGTCTGAAGCTGCTTTTGTCCAACTTCTTGCCAGTGAATAGGGGATTGACATTTTCTTCCATATAATGCTTCGAACGGAGCCATACCAATTGAAGCATGATAGCTGTTGTTGTACGAAAATTCAATCAAAGACAGCTTCTGGTCCCAGTTTCCTTGAAAATCCAGAACGCAAGATCTCAGCATATCTTCTAGTGTCTGGATAGTCCGTTCTGACTGGCCGTCGGTTTGAGGATGAAATGCCGTGCTGAACTTCAGTTTCGACCCCATAGCAGTGTGTACGCTTGTCCAAAATCGGGAAGTGAAACGTCCGTCTCGATCTGAGATGATCGATTTTGGTACTCCATGTAGTCGAACAACCTGGGATACATAAATGTCGGCCAATTTCTCCACTGAATAAGTGGCTTTGATAGCGATGAAGTGGGCAGATTTGGTTAATCGATCAACAATAACCCAAATCGTGTCATTCCCACTTGAAGTTCTGGGCAGTCCCACGACAAAATCCATGGTAATTTGTTCCCATTTCCATTCGGGAAGCTCTATTTTCTGCAATTCTCCACCAGGATGTCGATGTTCTGCCTTAACCTTTTGACAAGTTAAACACTTTGACACGTACTTCGCTATCTGATTCTTCATGTTTGGCCACCAATAGTTTTCTCGGAGATCTTTATACATCTTGGAGGCTCCTGGATGTACCGAATACGGTGTCATGTGAGCCTCTGCCAGAATTTGATCCTTTAAAAACTTGAAATTAGGAACGTAAATTCTCTCTTTGAAGTAGATCATGCCATCTGCAGAGGTTCTAAACTCCTTATTTCTTTCACCGAAGAGTTGTGCCTTGATCAACAAAGGATCCTTTCCTTGAAGGTTCTTGATGGACTCCATTAAATTTGACTGGAGGGTTAAAGCGGATAACTTTCCCGTTATCATCCTTAGGTTGAAATCGGAGATTTCCTTTTGAAGCGGCTTGGGCAGCAGTACTAAGGACATCAACATGCCCGATGACTTCCTGCTTAAGGCATCTGCTACTCTGTTTGCCTTGCCAGGATGGTAAAGGATCTCACAGTCATAGTCCTTTACGAGTTCAAGCCATCTTCGCTGCCTCATGTTGAGCTCCTTCTGGGTAAAGATGTATTTGAGACTTTGATGATCTGTGAAAATCTCACATCTATTCCCATATAGGTAGTGCCTCCAAATCTTCAATGCGAACACCACCACAGCGAGCTCTAGATCGTGCGTCGGGTAATTCTTCTCGTGATCCTTCAGTTATCGGGAAGCATACGCGACCACTTTGCCTTGCTGCATTAGGACTGCTCCTAGACCCGTCTTAGAAGCGTCGCTGTAGATTACGAAATTTCCTGCTTCGACATCTGGAATAATCAAAACAGGCGCACTTGTCAGTTTCTTCTTGAGCTCTTGGAAATTCTCCTCGCATTTGGACGTCCATTCGTACTTCTTCCCTTTGCGTGTAAGGGCCGTAAGAGGGGCTGCTATCTTAGAAAATCCCTCAACGAAGCGGCGATAATAACCGGCTAATCCGAGGAAACTCCTTATTTCCATTACGCTCTTAGGCCTTGGCCATAAGCTCACTGCTTCCACTTTAGCTGGGTCCACAGAAATCCCTTCTTGTGACACCACGTGGCCTAAGAAATGCACCTTTTCCAACCAAAATTCACATTTAGTGAACTTTGCGTAGAGCTGATGTCGTCGCAACATTTCCATCACCATTCTTAGATGCTGCATATGCTCTTCCTAGGACCTTGAATAGATCAGGATATCGTCGATGAAGACAATAACGAACATGTCCAGATATTCCTTGAACACTCGGTTCATCAGGTCCATGAAAGCAGCTGGAGCATTGGTTAGCCCAAAAGGCATAACCAAAAATTCATAATGTCCGTAGCGTGTCCGAAAAGCCGTCTTGGAGATATCTGAATCTTTGATTCTGAGCTGATGATAGCCAGATCGTAGATCGACTTTCGAAAACACCTTTGCTCCTCTGAGTTGATCGAACATATCGTCAATCCTTGGAAGAGGATACTTGTTTTTGATGGTGATCTTGTTCAGCTCGCGGTAATCGATGCACATACGTAAAGATCCATCTTTCTTTTTCACGAATAGCACAGGTGCTCCCCACGGAGAGTAACTCTGTCGGATGAATCCTTTATCTAGCATTTCTTGCAGTTGTACTTGGAGTTCCCTAAGTTCAGCAGGTGCCATACGGTAAGGCGCCTTCGATACTGGAGCAACTCCGGGCATTAGCTCAATTTCGAATGAAATTTCGCGTTCCGGTGGAAGCCCTGGTAGCTCTTACAGGAAGATATCCACATACTCCCTGATAACAGGTATATCTTCCGGTGTTAGCTTTATTTCGTGCTCTTTGTCCACCATGTTAGCTAAATACCCTTGACAGCCATTAGCTAATATCTTCCAAGCTTTCATAGCCGAAACCAATCTGGTTGTTGAGTTCCGAGCTTGTCCGTGGAAACTGAACTCTTCCTCGCCATAAGGGTTGAAAATCACACAACGCTTCCGACAGTCGATCTTAGCGTTGTACTTGCTAAGGAAATCCATACCTAAGATCACATCGAAATCCTGTAGCGTGATTGCGATGAGATCTACATACAGTTCTCTGCCACAGATAATCACGGAGGTATTTCGTATCCAAAAATTGGACCACAAAACTTCTCCGGATGGTAAGGAGGTCTTAAAAGGTTGGCTTAATCTATCCACACCTCTTCCTAACTTCTGGGCGAACTCCAATGATATAAATGAATGTGTGGCACCGGAATCAAACAGGGCAATTGCTTCATAAGTGGTGATAGAGATCTGACCTGTCACCACATGTGAAGTGTTTGCTTCCGCCTCACCCCTTGTGTAGGCGTAGATTCGAGCTTGAGGCTCAGGAGCTTCCAATCTACCTTGGACAATGGAAGGTCCTTCTAGTATGGTCTGGGCCGCATGAAGCTGACTGCTTGTATTCCTGTTCTGGTATGGAGGGTTCTGGCCTTGCTTGTTCATATTGCAATTCTTCGCAAAATGTCCCTCCTTCCACAAAGATAGCACGCGTTGGTCCCCATCCTGCAGACGCCCGGATGTTTTCTCCCGCACTTTGTACATACCGGGTAGTCAGAGTTATTACCCTCATTTCCCCTGTTGTTCTTCTTTTGAGGGAAATTTTGTTGCTGGCCCTGTCCCGAGAAATTTCCTTTCCTCTTGTTCCTCCCAAACTGTTTGGAACCTTGAGCAGGGTTATTGTTCTGGCCTTTCTGATTCGTCTCAGCACTCTGACGGGGCTGTGTCTGCTTAACAACGGCCTTTTCTTCCTTCTTGACTTTGAAAAACTGCGCCCTTGCTTCCCTGTCCTGGTTGATCCAATATTCTGCCCTTATCGCTCTGCTCACGCAGTCGGATACCAGGGTAGGTGGGCTGCTTCCGGCACTAACTTGCTTGGCTATGTCTGTCCGGAACATCTTCATCATTCTTCGGACTTTTTCAGTTTCGCTCGGTACCAGCTCCGGGCACAAGCGTGCTAACTGTTCAAACTTCTTAACGGCTTCCATCACCGTCATAGACCCTTGCTTAAAGCTGGTGAATTCGTCCTGTTGAGTGGCAAGGATTTCTCTGTTGTAGTACATACTACGAAACTCAGCCACAAAATCTTGCCAACTCATTGTCATGACATTTCGACGCATCTGAACGGTTATCCACCAATGTCTCGCGTCCTTCTTAAGGGCAAACGAGGCACATAGGACCTTTTCCTGTTCGGTGAGCCGCATAAAATCCAGGATAACTTGGATATCTATCAACCAGTTGTCTGCGGCTATTGGGTCTGTCGTCCCCTCAAATTCAGGCGCTTTCATCCGCCTAAATCTCTCATACAATAAGTCTTCTCTTGCTGGAGGTGGATCTGCCGGTACCCCAGCAGGTGCTATTGGTACCTCAGCATATTGCGGAAAATTGGGCACTGGAGGTGCCATTAGAGCTGCTTGGTCCGCGGGTAAAGAAACCTCATTAGCCTGGGGTCTTTGATTTAGCTGATCCAGTTGCTCTCTAAGCCGGTTTGTCTCTTGTTGTTGCTCTAGCAACTGCCGTTGTAAATTGGCTACAACGGTCGCTAGATCCGGCGCAGGTGGATTAACTGGTGCAGCCTTGCGCGTTCGAACCATCTTAATCTTCCTATTTAAATCATAAGAAAAGATATTATTAACTATCAATATCCTTTCTTTGCATTCATATCTTAATATATTGTAACAATATGCATTATGTCACAATATTGTCATACCATAATATTATATACTTATCATATCATATGTAAACATCATCACATTCGTATCATATCATTCATAATTGAGATTCCATACATCTCACATTTATCTGCCTTTTTATATATATATACAAAAAGTACATCATATTTACTTTACTTATAATTACATTTTCTTTACATCATATATACATTGTCAAAAATTTAGGATGGAAGTGTCTACCACTTTACCATCATACATAGGTATAAGCCTATTGTCAAAAATAATAAGCTGGTACATATAGTTTCAAAAATAAAAACATACATATTCGGTCTAGTGATCTAAACCTAATCTAACTCCGCTACTGTAACAACCGAAACATCGGAGCCATCATCTTCATCATCGTCTGGGATCTCCTCGGGGTCCTCCTCGAAATCGTCGCCCTCATCGAGCCATCCTCCGAATCCTGGCTCGTGATTAGGCTCCTCCTCATCATCCTCGTCATCGCTAGATATAACGATGATCGGAGGGTCCTCGGGAGCATCCATATCCTCATTGGCATCATACCCATCATCATCGGCCTCCTGTACCGGGTCGACGGGTATCGGGTCCTCCGGGTCGGCTGGGCCGGGCTCATATACTGGCTCTGGCTCGTATGCTGGCTCGGGCTCATAAACCGGCTCGGGCATATCAGCATCGTCGCCTGGTATCTCAGGCTCCACTACATGGGCATCGGCCTGTAGATCCAGTGCGATGACCTCCGCAGCTAAAATGTACTCGATCATATAAGCCACTGTCATAATCTGCGTCGGTATGGGCGTGTGCTGACGGATCTGTGCAGGTAGTCCGTTTCGCAGGATCGCTAAAGACTGTAATCCTAGGTTTGGTATGTCCATGGGAATGTGAGGCAACATAGCCTGCTGGAACCTTCGACAGTAATGGTCCATCGGCTCGTGGGGGTACGCTCGCCAGTCATCAGCCATCATATAGTACCGCTCGTGCTGCATATCCCTATAAATATCGGGATCTCGATACTGCTCATCTGCCCCATCATCCAGCACTGGTCCGTAGCGGGTAGTCATACAGACACGAAAATGTGCCCACGTACGGTCTGGCAAAGTCCCCTCGCCGATCGTCATCCACCACAGTCGTGCGTCAGCTACCAGGCATCGACTAGCCAGCGAGACGTGCAGATGTGCCTCTATGTGGAAAAGGTGGAAAATCCTCTCCAGATCGTATAGCCAGACTGATAGAGCTACCGTTTGGGGTGTGCCGTAAAATAGCAGGGGCCGTGACTCGTAGAACACTGAAACCGCGCGTCGGTCCTCTTCTACGGGTGCCGGGTCCATAATCGTAAATCTAATCATACATAATCGCATAATACATATTAACATATGAAAATAAAATTATAACTTACAAGGATGGCGGCGATGGCAGGCTGACTGTGAAATTTAGTCGCAGGGAACCGCTCTGATACCAACTCTGTAACGACCCGCCTAGCACAGGCCGTTACCGTATATACATACATACATACTTACATGCATACATACTTATACGTAAAATAGCGGAATAAATTTTTTTTTATAAGCCGTATAAACATATTTGTACATACGTAAATAATTATACTGATTAATTAAAAACGTTGCGCAGGCATATATAAAGCTTATAAAATAATCACATAATTAAACAAAAGCATGACGGCATTGGTCCCACATTTCACAGTTCAGCACACCTCGCCCTCCATCTTGCATCACGGGTTGCTACTAGGCTGCTTACCTACAGCATAGACGTAAGACAATGAGCTAACGCTCAGCAAGTACAACTATTAAATACCGCAATAACATAAACACAACACGATCTAACCTAACATAACATTTCATGACAATCATAACATAACATTCCTTATCATGACCTATCATAACATAACATTCTTATCATGACTTTTCATAACATAACATTTCTTATCATGACTTATCATAACATAACATGACTTATCATAACATAACATTTCTTATCATGACTTATCATAACATATGCATGAATCGTTTATGCTTTGTTATGCTTTCTTAACTTATCTTTACTTATGAGCCCCATAACATGAGTGTTCGTACCGGGCGCGCTCTATGGGCTTACACTTGCCATAGCTCAACCCGACCTGACACGGGTCGGTACGACACAGGCAATTGCTTGCCATCATAGCTTAATCTTTCTTTTGTTAATTAGTGAACATGCATCGTGATGTTTCACTCAATTAATCTTAACATATCTTAACCCTAATCATGTTCCTATAAATCATAGCATACTTGACATTTCATACATCATGACATACATTCATAACATAAAATCATAGCACTTATCATTCATATATAATCATAGCATTCTTAGGATATTCTATAGCACTTAGTATATAGCATGTAGCATTCATAAATAGCAAACATACTTAGGCAAGTATTCACAACAAGCCTATGCTGTAGGCGGAGTTGTACTTACCTTGTTTGTAAAAGCTGTGTCCAAGGTGGAGTTAAATTCCGCTGGGACACTTCCGCGTATAACGTTCTGAGATAAAATGAAAGTAAGGGGTTAGAACTGTTGGTAGTATAACCAACATTCTTTCATAACCTTAGTTATAGGCCCTTACTTATTTTTACGTTATCCTAATTGGTTACTTTGGTAACCCTAATCGGTTTGTTTTTAACTTTGGTTTTAAAATCTTATTCTTAGAAAAGAAAACCTTAATTTTTGTATAAAAATCCTTTTTGTTTAACTTTAAAACTGAAAATCTTAAACTGAGACTTATAAAATTATTGACTATTAGAAACTGCCTTTGGAACAGTTTCACAATGTCAATTTGCAGTGAAATTGTGGAATTACACTTTTTCTGTGTTAATTTATAAATCCTGTACAGAGTTTTCCATAATTCCTGTACAGTTTTCCGAAATCCATTTTCATCTTAAAATCAAGACTGATTCTGAAAAACTTGTCTTCACGAAAGTTTTAGATATTGAAAAGTTCTACAACTTTTGTGTTTTGGATAAAACCTAGTTCGGACGTTTTCGGGATCAAAAACCCTATGGAACTAGTCCTGGCCGTGCACGGGTCCTGGGCACTTTAGGCACGGGTTTTGGTAAAAACCGAGGCCATTGGAGCCTATTTTACAAAATGTCCTCGTTGTCTCTAGGAAAAACTCTACTTAAAAACTTTCATGTTTTGAGTTTCCCCTGATTCGGCTCTAGAGGCCTCAAAAACTGTTTTCCCGAAACTGGCCAATTTCTACCCGAGTTGGCAGTTTTCGGTTTAAAATTTCGTTTGCGTCCTTAAACGTCCACCCTACCTCAACCGAACTCAGCGGGAGCCTAAATCAACATGCACGACGTTTCTAACGTTCAGATTTCAACATGCAAGCCAAATTGAACATCATTCATAATCCTACAAAAACCCTAAACATTTAATCAAACATCTAACATGCATAACATGCACATAATTGAACCACCAAACCCTACACCTAAACAAATCAAGCACATGCTCATAATTTACAAGCTAGGGCAGAACTTGAAAGTGGGCTTATACCCTTACAAACCATGGCTTAAATACATTTAAATTTCTCCATATGAAATTTAAATGAAAACTTGATTGGTTAAGGTTTTTACCTTACTCGGTTTGGCTCGGTGAGCTAGGATTTCCACTTTCTTCCTCTCCTCAAATCACCGGCTGTTTTGTTGATTGGAAGTGCAAACTTGCTGCCTTTCTTGCCCTAAATCCAGCCACCAAATGGCACGAAATCTGGCTGCTTCCAACTCCAAAACCCGGTTTGGATCCAAGCTTGGTTTCTCCCCCTAGAACCGGCCTTGCTAGGGAAATGGGCACTAAATTTGTTTCCAACTTTTTGCTTGGTTTCCTACTTGAATCCGACCACCCCTAAGCCCTACCACTCTTAGTTTTGCAAAATTTTCTTGCCTTTCTCTTCCATTCTAGGTTCGGTTTTTGTGGAGCAAAATTACAAGAGTTTGGCTAACAATCCCAAATTGTGAACAATGCTCACCCCTATTTATAGAGGTTGGAAACTTCTTAAAATTGCACATTTTAGTCCTCAAAAAAATCAGAATTTGGACTTTAGGGGGGGGCATGTGGCCGGCCATTAGCTTAGGTGGAAGACAACTAATTTCTTCCAATTTTCTTAAATCAACTAATGATGTCAAAATTCAAAAAGTTAATGAGGTAAGCAGGGCTTAAGCTTGTTTGGCTCTTTTTGCTATTAAGCAGTCCATTTTTAAGTTATCACAGGTATTTTCAATACTGGATTCACTTATGCACAGTATTGGTTTACCGAACTGCCAGTCCAAAATTCATCCGTGTAAAAATGGACGGTATGAAATTTTTCTCATTTCTTAAAACCCTTTTTGCCCTATACTTCAACTTAATGTGCTTGATTTTCTAGGGTGGTTCTTATATCTTAAACATAACTTTTTATGTGTAAAAACACGGTTTTTACCCGGTGTAATTTATACAGATAATCATTTAAACATACAGTCATTTTCTTGAACTTTTCGGGTCAACCATCGACTTTCTTGTCAATTAGTGCCTTCTTGTCAAGTTTTGACTTTCATGGTCAACAGTTGACTTTTTGGTCAACCGTGACGTTTTTGGTCAAACTTTTGACCATTTTACAAAATTTCATGATTTTGTTCCTTATTACCTATAAGGTCGTTTTCTTAAATACATAACCATTTTTGAGTCTTATAAAGCCATAAAACTCACAAAACATAATTAAAAACCCTTAACTGGGCTTTTTCCATAAATACCTTTACGGTTCAATGTAAATCTTATACATAGAATCGTTCAGACATAAAAATCAGGTATTACAGCTTCGGCCATTAAAGTGTTCTAGCACCAAAAGCTGCATTTTGTCTCGTCCGAAATGTCCCGCGAAGCCACCTTCATGCACCTCCCGATAATGGCTTCCCGAAGTAAGCTGCGTGTGTAATACCAGATTTTTATGAACCTATGATTTCCTTTTAGACAAGGAAAATCCCAAGTTTGAATCTTGTAAGTCGATATGAAACTCACGATCT